>ML776975.1:691904-705391 GCA_009831015.1 Picea engelmannii
CCCAGAAGAGTGAAATTGAGTGCATGGTTGAAGAAATGTTAGAGGTTGGCATTATTAGACCTAGCCAAAGTTCTTACTCTGCACCAGTGGTAATGGTATTCAAGAAAGATAGCTCATGGCGTATGTGTCCAAATTATAGAGAGGTCAACAAGATCACTATTAAATATAAGTTTCCCATTCCCATCATTAATGAATTGTTAGATGAACTACAGGGAGCAATCTATTTTACAAAATTGGATCTCCATTCAGGGTATCATTAGATCAGAATGAAGGAAGAAGATATCCCAAAAACAACATTTCGAACTCATGAAGGCCATTATGAATTTTTGGTCATGCCTTTTGGCCTTACAAATGCACCTTCCACATTCCAAGGGTTGATGAATTCCATTTTAAAGCCCTTCCTTCGAAAATTTGTGTTATTATTTTTTGATGATATACTAATCTATAGCAAGTCTTGGGAGGATCATGTTGACAAGGTTCTACAACTACTAAAGGAGAAACAACCATATGCCAAACCATCCAAATATTTCTTTGGAGTAAAGGAGGTGGAGTATCTGGGTCATATTGTATCTCATGAAGGTGTCAAGGTAGACAATAACAAGATTAAGGCCATGATGGACTGGCCGATTCCCAAAACATTGAAGAATCTTAGAGGATTTTTGGGTTTGACAGGTTACTACCGCAAGTTTGTTCGAAACTATGAAAGAATAGTAGCACCTTTAATGGAACTGACTAAGAAGGATGCATTTTCATGGACTATAGAGGCAACTAAATCTTTTGAACAACTTAAAGAGGTGATGTGTAAAGCTCCTATCTTGACCACTCCAGACTTCACAAAAACCTTTATTGTGGAATGTGATGCCTCAGGAAATGGAATTGGTTCTATCCTAATGCAAGAAGGAAGGCCCCTGGCTTTTGAAAGGCGACCACTCAAGGGAAACAACTTACACAAACCCATTTATGAGAAGGAAATTATGGAAATACTACATGCATTGAAGAAATGGCGTCCTTACCTAATAGAAAGGCACTTCAAGGTCAAAACAGATCATGATAGTCTTAAATACTTCTTGTAACAAAGACTATCTTGAAAAGAACAAAAAAAATGGGTAACCAAGATATTGGGTTATGAATTTGAAATCGTCTATAAAAAGGGGAAGAAAAATGTTGTGGTAGATGCACTCTCAAGAAAGGATGAAAATGTTGATGCCTTTCTCTGTGCTATCTCGATCATCCAACCCGACTAGATAATAGAAGCAAGGGATGAATGAAAGAATGATGAAAAAGTGTCGACTCTCATTCAAAGGTTGCAGCAGGATTCCAATGCATCAGATACATTTACATGGAAAAATGATTCACTATGGTACAAAGATCACTTATATTTATGTAAGAACTCCCAACTCAAACAAAAGGTACTATTGGAATTGCACACCTCTCCAGTAGGAGGGCACTTGAGATTTTTGAAAACCTACCATAGTGTCAAGAAGATTTTTTTTGGGATGGCCTTAAAACTGATGTTCAAAGGTTTCTAGCAGAATGTTTGGTTTGCCAACAAAATAATGTGGAAATAATTAAGACCCGAGGTATTTTACAACCATTATCCATCCCAATTCAGTGCTGGGAGGAGGTTTCCATGGATTCCATCACAGGGTTACCAAAGTCTGAAGGAAAGAGTGTCATCCTGGTGATTGTTGATAGACTGACCAAGTACGCAGACTTTTGTGCACTCTCTCATCCCTTCAAAGCTAGTACAGATGCCACCACATTCATGGAGATAGTTCAAAAGCTACATGGCAGCCCAAAGATTATTGTAAGTGACAGATATCCCATCTTCACTGGACATTTTTGGACAGAATTATTTTCTTGTTTGGGTACTCAATTGGCTCGTAGCTCATCCTATCATCCTCAATATGATGGAAAAATCGAGATAGTGAACAAATGTTTGGAAGTATACCTTCATTGCTTTGTCTCTGATAAACAAACACAAAGGTTCAAATGGTTTCCCTTGGCGGAATGGTGGTATAACACTTCCTTTCATAATGCAACAAAAATGACACCATTTATGGCACTTTATGGATACCACCTTCCTTCCATCACTTATTCTCTAAAATAAAAATCTAAGGTTCAAGAAGTGGAATATCACATCAAGAATCAACAACAAGTTCTCCAGATCTTAAAGGACAACCTGACAATGGCACATAATCGCATGAAACAACAAGCAGATCAACATCGTAGTGAAAGAATTTTTGAAGTAGGGGATTGGGTGTTTTTAAGACTACAACCATACAAACAGATGTCCCTCAAGCAATCCAAGAAGGATAATATATTATCACCAAAGTACTATGGACCTTATAAGGTGTTTCAAAATATTGGTACTATGGCATACAAATTGGAGTTGTTTGCATATTCACGAGTACGCCCAGTTTTCCATGTTTCATGCTTAAAGAAGGTTATAGGCAACAAGATCCCAGTTCAAACTATATTGCCAAAAGTTGATGAGGAAGGAAAAATCATATTGGAGCCTGAATCCATCACTAACACAAGAATTCGCCAGCTGAGGAATAGATCCATTTCAGAGTATCTCATTAAATGGAGGAAACTACCAGCTAAAGATTAAACTTGGGAAGATGAGTCTTTTATACGGAAGCATCCAGAGTTACTCAAGCATTGAAGACAACACTTGTCTCAAGGGGAGGGGCATGTTAAGCCCTAATATTGGCTCATTACCCTTTAATTAGGGCATATTATATTAGTAATGTTATTTTATTTATGTTGGCTTTAGGCCATTAGTTGTAATTATACCTCCTAGTCTCCTATATATACCAAGGAGAAATTTTCATTTTGAATCATCTTATACTTGAACATTTAAGTGGTGTAAAAGGAGGTTGCCCCCTCGAAGAGGCTTATTATCTAAAATTATCTCTTTTTCAAAGTGTTGAGTACTTTTTCTAAGGTTTTTCTATGCTATATTGATATTTGGTTCTTAACAAACCTTTTCTCCCTAAAATACCTTATGCCCTTCCTCAGAAGGAAGTAAATCAATTCAAGAGAATCATAAGAGCCTACACCCGATAGATCGGTGCATTGTCCTTGGCTCCCATACTCCCTTAAAGAAAAAAACAAAGCAGACCAGTGGTTAGTTCTCTCGATGAGGTTTTCGTACACTTCGTGGAAGAATTAATAGATTTTGCGATTATCGAGATTCAAGAACCGCTCGATTTGATACCTGGAATTGCAGTCGAAGATCTCTCTAAACCAAATGACTTTTCAGAAGAAGAGAAGTTCGACTCAGATTCTGAATATATGGAACCTGATAATGACCATGAGGAGGAGAGAGAAATCCCACTTCAGAACAACCAACCTTGGTTGGCCGGAGACGTAGTAGCCATCCTTGGACGAGTACATAATCGTCCTCGACACTCAGAGAAGCTGCTTCCCAAGTACGACCCTGAAAATTCAGGTTTACCTGAAGATCATATCAAGAATTTCATAATGGTGATCAGAATTATGAACATTCAACATGAAGACGTAGTCTGTAGAATTTTCCCCGACACATTTGAAAATTCATCTTCCACGTGGTATTTGAAAGACAGAGTCAAAGATTTTAATCAAAGATTCAAAATCATCTTAAACAAATTCCAACCTGTGGCAAAACCAAGTCAAGAGTTGCAAATCGGGGTTTATGCTAACGCGCTCGCGGCTTCTATTTCTATGTTCATAAAAAGAGCTGCCAAGAAAACCCTGGTAGAAAATTTTGAAGAGGCCAAGACAATAGAATTCCAGATGAAAGGATGTAAAGAAGGCTAGGTATCTCTAGTGAAAAAAGAAACCCAGCCCCCACCCAGAAGAGGACTCCTTTTGACTAGACCATCGGGGAAAGCGATTGAACAAACTCCCGACAGGGGTAATGGAGCTATAGAAGATCTACAATGCATGGTTAATAAATTATCAAACGAGATCATAGACATGAAGAGAATTGTAGGAGAGGGAAACCAAGGGAAAAGGCCCTATAAGCCTTTCTTTAAAATAAACATGCCTTTCAAATCAATTGAACCTCCCCCAGTCAACTTGAATATTGTCCTAGGGAATGTTGCGTCTGATTCTTTCTGTACTTATCACCGGGAGAACCACTCCGAAAGAGACTACCCTGAATGGGTACATGCCATGAATTTGATGGCCAATAGATTCCTAGATGGAGTCTCCCTGACTGAACAGTCAAGCAGTTTGGTTATGAATATTGTTGACCAGGAAGAGATTGCCCACCATGTGATACAACCATGTTGATATGGGATCCCGACCTGATCATGTTTTCCGACAACATGTTTGAGTCTCAGAAACAGCCTGAGGAAGTTTCGGTGATACAATAACGTAGTAAGGGTTCGCCTAGGTTGAAAAATATCGATGTCTCCCAGGCCTCGAAGAGTAAGGCAACTCCCGATATCCCAAAAACACCTTTCTCTCTCGGTAAGAAACCTGTAAGCATCCATACCCAGGAATCACCCAAATTAGATTACAACATGGTCGAAGACTTGAAGAAGTTAATAGATAATATATCTTTTATGGACATGTGTAGGATTCCTCAGTAGAAAGACCTTCTGTTACAAGCTCTAAGTTCAGTAGAAAAACCAGCGGCAAGTAGTGTTCCGGAAAGAAATTTTTCTGCCACCGATCCGGTGAGAAAAACAACTGCAAACACTTGTTTGGGAGATAAGAAAGAAAATTTGTTTGTTCCACCGTTCCTCTTAACATTTGAAGTCTTCAACAAAAACCTTCACAATTTTTTAGTGGATTCTGGGGCGTCTTCCAACGTAATGCCCTTGGCCATCTGCAATAAGTTAGGTTTCGTTCCTCTCAAGAGTGATAAGCATGTCATACAACTAGATAGAACCCAGGTCAAGGTCATGGGAGAACTCAAATATGTGATGATCAGGATAGCAAATCATCCTGATTTTGTACAAGTGATTGACATTGTTATAGTAGATATCCCAGAGGCATATGGGCTTTTGCTGATTCGATATTGGTCTAAAAAGATAAATGGGTACTTCAGTACAGATTGGGCACACCTCTGGCTACCACTAAAGGGATACAATAACATGATCAGAATCGATAGGGAGAGATATCTGAAGCATACAGTCACTGATCTGTAAACCCTGAATGAACCCGCATCTACAGAGTTCCCTGTGTTAGGCAAGTATTCCTATGATTCCCACTTTGGGAACTTTGCACCTCTCTTGTCTGATGTCCCTCTTACCCAAAACTCCGAAATGGTTTTCCAAGAAAATTCACTGATGCCGACAGGAGACTTCCTCTTCTGTCAAGACCCTACACTAAAGCTTACAGAACAAAAGATGGGAGAGAAAAAAATTAATAAGGAAAACCTAAAGAGAAATTTTCATTCACATATCTGGACCCTCTATTTTGATGGGTCTAAATCGCAAGAAGGATCCGAAGCGGGGTGCATCCTCATCGAACCTAAAGGTAAAATTCATTTCCTATCATGTAGGCTAGACTTCAAATGTACCAAAAACATTGTCGAATATGAATCTCTAGTACAAGGATTGAAGAAAGTCGTAGATTTAAATGTCAAAGAATTGAAAGTTCTCAGATATTCTGAAATTGTCATTAGACAAGTAAGGAACACCATACATTGTAATTCTCCTCACCTAAAGAACTATCAATAGGAGGTGCATAGGTTAATAGAGAACTTTGAGGCTTTCAATATTACAATGATCCCCAGAACCAATAATATTCTTTCTGACTCCTTATCCACAACTCCTTCTAGGTTGTCACCTCTAGAGGATTATGAAGCCTTCCGATTCACTGTACAGCTACTCTACAAACCATCGGTACCTAATAACATTTCCAATTGAAAATTATTTGAAGTAGATGAACATATCATAAACTTCTTAAGCAACCAAAACAATTTCAAATATCTCTCTATTGATGATGAAGAGTTCCAAGAAAAATCAGCAGAAACCGATCCTCGGACGGGACAACATATGGATAAATCAAAGGCTCACACAATGCCGAAAGGAATAGATAATTTAGAAAATATGTTTGATCTCAAAGAGCAATTTAAGGGACCTATAAATGCAAAGACAAGTAGCTCTTGTCCCCTGCATGAAGCTGTAAATCTCGGGACCCCAGAAAACCCAAGGAATGTGAATCTTGGCAAGACTATGTCTAAGGAAGAAAGAAAATCTTATCTCAAGTTATTCAGACAATATCAGGATGTCTTTGCATGGTCATATAAAGATCTGAAAACATATGATATGTGTATCATTAAACACACCATTCCTTTGAAACCCGAAGTGAAACCTTTCCAACATAATCTTTGAAAGTATCACCCATCCCTGGAACCTCTCATATATTAGGAATTAAAGAAACTTTTAGATGCCAAGATCATTTTCCAGGTTAGGGATTCCACATTGGAAGCAAATATTTTTCCGATGAGGAAAATTTCGGGTGAAATTTGCCTATGCGTAGACTTCAGGAACCTCATTAGAGCTTCAGAAAAGGACAATTACCCAGTCCTGCTAATGGAACAACTTCTGCAGACTGTGTTTGGCTTAGGGGTTTTCTCTCTGTTAGATGGTTTCTCAGGTTACAACCAAGTCCTGGTTTCAAAGGAAGACCATTTAAAAACCACCTTTCGAACCAAGTGGGGAACCTTCGCTTATAAACGCATTCCTTTCGGGTTAATTAATGCAGGAACAACCTTTCAAAGGGCCATGGACGTGGCTTTTCGGGGACTAATAAATGAATGTGTGGTAGTGTATCTAGATGGCGTAATAGTGTATTCAAAGAATAGAGAAGATCACATCCAACACTTAACTCAAATTTTTGAGAGATGCAGAAAATACGGTATATCCTTGAACCCTAAGAAAACTATCTTCTGTGTCGAGGAAGGTAAGTTGTTAGGTCACATTATATCTCAAGGAGGGATTCACATAGACCTGGAAAGGATTAAGGCCATATCTCAACTTCCTTTACCCCATAACAAGAAAGTTATGCAGTCTTTTTTTGGGCAAATCAATTTTGTGAGAAAGTTCACCCCCGACTTCACAAAAATCATCAAGACCTTTCGATGTCAAATTTAAGTGGGATGATGAGTGAAAAGAATCTTTCGAAAATATCAAAGCTTCCATATCCTGGGCCTTGGTGCTATGAAGTCTTTATTTCAATAGATATGTTTCCCTTTATACTTTCAACTACGACCAATCAATAGCTGCAGTGTTGACTCAGAAGGATGATGACAACAATGAAGCCCCAGTTTCATTTATGAGTACCAATCATCAAGGACGAAGCTTAATTATCTTGCCATAGACAAACATGCCTATGCGGTATATAAAGAAGTAAGACATTTCAAGTCTTACACCCTCAAGAACCATACTAAAGTCATCGTACCACACCATGGAGTTCAATCCTTGTTTACCCAACAAGAAATGGGAGAAAGAAGAGGGAACTAGATGGTGATAGTCCAGGAATTTGATCTAGATATAAAACTTGCCAAGCTAGTAAAAGGACAAGGAATATGCAAGCTTGCAGCCAAAGCCCAAGTCCAAGTAAGTAAAGATTCTGGATGGGAGAACGAAATGGGACTATGGTGTGGTGAAGTATCATACATATCCCCAGGATGAAACTCCTAGTATGGGGATTTAACTTATCTTCTGTATCACGGGACTTGTCCCAAAAACCTTGGCCCTAGGGAAAGGAGATCCCTTAGATTAAAATCTACACAATATCACCTTATAAATTTGTTACTCTTGTGAATCAATTATGATGGGGTACTATTAAGATGTCTTGAACAAGAGAACGTGGACAAAGTGCTGAGGGAACTCCATGATGGTCCCACTGGGGGACATTTCGCAGGAAACACCACCGCTCATAAGATTTTGAGAGCCTACTATTATTGGTCGACCTTGTTCAAAGACGATCATGCTTATGCTAGGAACTGCAAGACTTGTCAAATAAGTGCTGGAAAGGAGAAAAGAGAGGCATTCCCACTCTAACCTGTGACTATGTCTAGGCCTTTTGAGCAATGAGGGTTGGATATAATAGGAGAAATTACCCCAATCTCTTCGAAACTACACAAATACATTCTTAGTTCCAATGACTATTTCACGAAATGGGCAAAATCCATTTCTCTGACTCATGTAAACGAGAATATAGTAATCCAATTCATAGAACAATAGTTGATCACAAGGTTTGGTGTCCCCTCTATTCTGGTATTTGATGACGCAGCTTACTTTTCTTCCACCTTATTGACATAGTTTTCTTTGGACAAAGGAATCATAATCAAGTACTCTGCAAATTATTATCCCCAGGGAAACGATGTGGTAGAATCAACTAATAAAAATCTAGTGAGGATATTAAATAAGACAGTTACCGATAACCAAAGGAATTGGCATAATCTACTCCATAACACTCTCTGGGCCGATAGGGTCACACCCAAAGAAGCTATAGGGAATTCCCCATAATTTTTGGTCTACGGGCAAGCAGCCATCCTCCCAAATGGGCTCTATCTTCCATCTCTTCAACTAGCCCAGTACTCCAACGAGGAACCCTCATCAGCCATACAATGAAGAATCAACACTTTGCTCATGTTGGAAGAAGAGAGAGAAAAAGCTAAGGCAAAGTTCCTAGCCCACCAACAAATAGTGAAAAGATGGTTTGATAAGCATAAGGCTAAGGAAAAGAACTTTGAAGTAGGAGACTTAGTCTTGAAGTGGGACAGAGCAAATGAACCAAAAGGGAAACATTCTAAGTTTCAAAATCTATGGCTTGGACCTTTCCAGGTGGCAGGTACTTATCGGTTGCAAAATATGAGAGGGGAACATGATGCCCTCCCAGTAAATGTCCAAGCCCTGAAACAATACTTCCAATAAAATTAAAAAAAAAAAGGGCGAAAAAGTTCAAACGAAACGAAGGAGGAACAAAGGTTCTACTTTCGCCCAGTGAATCGCCATTTGCTAAGCACTCAACACACCCTAAAAATTATATGTCCATTTCTACTTTTTGGGTGCCACTTGAACCTTTGCTCTGTTTGTTTCCACTCTGGTATGAAACTAATTCCTGTGCTTATCTTTTATGTTTCATGTTTGCATTGTTTAAATTTTTCTTGAACACACAACAAAGAATCATCTTAACTTTAAAAGGAACTTAACAACTACTTAAGGAATCAGCAATCTAAAGTTTTCACCAACTTGCTTAAGAAGTTAGGCATCGGTAAAGGTTAAAGGTGATGAAAATTGCTTGAGAAGTTCAAAGTAGCCGAGCACTGATCTTCATCGGCGTTGATGGATGAAAGTCTCTCTTTTCTTCGAATGAGCTCTGGCAGGAGTATTGCCGAAGACTGATCCATGTCAGCTTCGGCAAGAAAATGAAAAGAAGTAAGCATCACCCAAGGAGAGGAGTGGTATTGTCGACTATCGACTCGTGAAATGTTCTGGGGGATGGAAGGTTATGAAGATAATAACCAGCCAAAAAGTTATGCACATGAACTTTCCCCGATCATCGATCCCTGATATCATCGGCATCGAAAGTATTTATCAGGATGATATCAATATAAATGTGCACATAGATAGTAGTCGATCCTCGATCTATACATTGAAGTGATGTGACATTTTAACCCTTAGATTTGTTAGGTACGACACATATAAACTATTAGTTAATTCATGGATCACGCATTAGTTGCTAATTCATGCGCAAATCAAAAGGGACCATTAAGCCTGCTGATACAATGCATCTTCCTCTATGCCTCTGTAATCAACCAGTTAAGATTTATGCACAGAGATCTGATGGTAGTTTATTTTGAATTTTCATTCATTACTCGTATTAATTGATTGATGCGACTGATAGAATCTCTCAAGTTATATTCTTTCGAGTCATTTTGTATAATCCTATTCTACACAGCAAGCGATTTAGAACAAACAAAAGAGAAAAGCTAACAATCTGTAGGAGGCGTCCAAAGTTCAATGAGTATTAAACAATTATCTTATCAAGCATTACAGTTATGTGTCCACTTGTGGTGTTTTACGCTCAATTTTATTTGTTCCCACCCAATGCTGCTATGTATACAGGTTTAAAGGGAAGTTTTAATTGAAAGTACAATGCCTCTGAAGAATCCCTCCACCAGGAAATCTCCAAGAGCACCAAAGCTGCAAGAATCAGAAGTAAGAGAGGGCTCCTCCCCAACAGTTGCAAGACAATTAGAATTCGCTTCCAAGCCAGTGCCCATCATTAAGACAGTCACCAAGAAGGCCTTTGTGCAGCGCTTGGCCTTCGGAGACACAGAGGCAAACATTGGAGCCAAAACAACATTTCCTTGTTGGGAATAATTTTTCAATAAAATAATGAAGGAAAAACCTCTCGAGTATACCCCACACAATGATCTTGACATGAGGAGGCTCGATGACGATGTCCTCCCAAATATTCGTAGGGCTTATTTGCACATGGTGGCAAGCCGGTATCCGGTGTTTCCTTGAATTGAGCTCCCAAAGTGGCCTATTGACCATGCTGATGCACAAAAATGTTTGATTAATGACAATAATGGTCAATACGTCAGGGTTTTCTTTCCATCAGAGGTTCAAAGTTACTACAAGATCAGGGAGTTTGAAGAAAATTTGAGCACTGATTTAATTCCAAGTTTCTATGCATCACATGATACCAGCAAAATCATGGCATCTTGGTGGAGGGAAGACAAAAAATTCACGAACCGGACTATGGGCTGGTATCCAACAACCAATCTTAGGGAACCATACATATATCTCATGGCTCTTCTCTGCAGGTTGCATGGGGAGAAATATTGCTCCCAGTTTTCAGAGGCGTAGATGCCTTTAGCTTATACAGTGGTCATTTTAGGCATGGGCTTCAATTGGGGTGCCATCATCTCCAAATAGCTGAGCACTTGCATAAAGCAAGCCCGGACGCCAAAGGACGTAGATACCCCCGCCTTCTACATGACCTTGTATCTGCTAGACATCATCTATGGCGGTAACATTTTCTCTGGGATGAACCTAAATTGGCATTGATCGGAGTTCCTGGTCCATGTGTACTTCAACATCATATGGGAAAACAGGTACAAAAAATCCTATTGTTATCTGTGACCCGTTTATTGCATGCATTTTTTTTTTTCTATTTAGGAAAGAGTTCCCTAGGCTGTCAGATGAAGCAAAAATGGTTGTATCAAAAGTTGGTCACTAGTATTTAAATGAGCGTGAAACATACATCAAGGTTTTTGGCACCACAGGGGCACCCCATTTGTTACCCATATATGTTCCTGATCGACTAGTGTTAGGGAAAATTTGCTATCAAACCATTCTGTAAGGATATAATGCCACTTTAGTAAAGGATAAGAATAGGGATTTCATACCATATGGGTTTCATATTGGCTTCTACATGGTCAATGACACTACACATGATAAGAAGGAAGGGATAAGTCAATTATAATTTCGGTTCCAAATTGGTCGATTTCACAAACACGATCCCAAGGTCCTGGTCCTACAACATGCATCGCAGGTATCATCCTATTGGTCTTATGCCCATGACCGTTTTGAAGATGAAATTTTCACTGAAAACGCTCAAGAATTGAATGAGGTAGTGGCATGGAGAGCTGATCCTTGAGCAACCAGGTTCAAAGCTATGAGTTGGGAAGAGAAAGCGACATCTTTGGAGCAAACAAATCAAGAAATTCTCGGGACCCAGGAAGGAGAAATAGTATGTGAATCGGGTGAATAAATAGGTGATCCCTAAGAAGACATTGAAACAGTGAGAGTTTACCAGGAATCCCTGGTACAAATTAGGGATTCCCCTGAAATTCAAGTTACACAGGGGATGGGGGAACTTTTGTACCATCAAATCCAGCTACTAATGGAGCAGATGCAGTGTTAGCACTCTGTAATTTTCCCAAGGCTGTAAGGCAGTCGCAGAGGCAACATCAAAACCACTTTGAGTCTTGGATCTAGCCCTCCAAGACTCAGAGAGGGATCTCTCTGTCTCATATAGCTTTTTTTTAATAGGTATTAGGCTAGTTATGCAAGTGTGGGGTTGGGGTTTTTAAATGGTTGTTTTGGAACAACAAGGAGGGCCATTGGGAAAATGGGGTCTGTGCTTAAATATCTGATTCATTCTCAGATCTTAGACATAACTCTTAAATAGGGCAAGGTAGTGGAAGTGTTGGATCGAATTAAGTTTTGATGGTGTCGATTTTAGGAAGAAATGGGGAGGAAGAAGAAAGCAAATGAGCAATTAAGAATTCATAAACTAGCTTTTTAGAGGAGAAACATAAATATTATCAAAAGATCAGATGCAGAGTATTTGCTAATAAATTATGCTCTGTTACTCTTCTTATGATAATGAGAAATTGAAAACAATCGAAATGATAACATGAAAACACTCAACAGAGAAGGGAAATGCCACCAACACCTCCACACAGGAATCCTGTAAACAACATGTCTATTACTGATCATTCATCTAAAGATTACAGGAAGAGTTCTCTGGCCAAACATATCCCATTGTCCAGCAAGGAACCTCGCAGGTCGAACCCTCTGTTTGTCTTTTACATCTGTATAAATAAAAAAAATCATTTAGCCTTCTCCTGGACTTGGGCTTATAACTCTGCTTTCTAAAAATAGAAAAGAAGTTACAACAATTCTATGACATCTGGAACACTATAGGTTTGTTAAGTTTTGCTGGCGAATTCACTCTAACAGCATCAAAAGATAAATGTAGAGTCAGTCGAATGCTTGAGGTTGTTGGAGATTTGCTGCCAGCTGGGGAAATTGTGTTTAAACCTCTGCCTGAAATGCGGGAAGACTTTGCCATTTGTCTAGAGAATTTAAATTCCCCATGGCCGATCTGCCATCTTCTCCCTGATATTCCTCAACTGCTGCCTCGAATCGTGGATATGCTTCATTCATTCTAGCGGAATTTGGGTCTTGTCTGCCATAAAAGACGGACTGGTTTTCTGCGAAAAAGGGGTCCGAACAGACATCGTTTTCTCTTCAACGATGACACCTAGGAGAAAAAGGAAGGATTTTATTGTATATGGGCATGTTCTGGACAAAATCCTCCTTCGGTTTCGCCAAATGCGTCCCCAGCTGGCCGTAACAGCTCCTGCAAGATCGGGACTGTAACAGATAAACCGAAAATGCGAAAAAAGAGGCTGAAAGAAAGCTTTGATTGTCTCATCTCATAGCTCCATTGCAAAAACTGAGAGAGGTTTTTTGTTCTTCATCTCATGCTAAGCAAAAACCTCTCTCGGATTTTTAAAATCCGTCTTCGTTTGCCCAGAAACTGCCTCGGACAAACACATGGTGAAACAGGCAAAAAATGGCAAAAATATGAAAAGTGGTTTTTTTCGCGCTGGGTGGTATTCCAGACCCCCCCTGAGGTGGTAAGAGGTTTTGGGGGGGGCGTCCACAGGAATAAAAATATGCCACGTGGAGGGGGGGTGTTTTTGCAAAACCATTATTCCGGACCCCCCCCCC
>ML776975.1:710995-727352 GCA_009831015.1 Picea engelmannii
TTCGTTGATTTAAAAGCATGGGATATGATGGAGGGGCATGAGGTATAGAATGTGAGCAGGAGTTGGGTGGGGTAGAACTTAGGATATGTTATTTTTTAAGTTTTGTTTTTAGCTTTTTAATATTTGTTTTATATTTAATATATTTTATGTTATTACACGTTTGTTTATTAATTTTGTTTTATATGTGTTTTGTGTTTTTTATAATTTTTGTTTTATTTCTAATTTGTTTATTATATATTTTAAAGTTTTAATATATATTTATTATATATTTTTTTTAATTTTTAATTGTTTTATTTAATCCAAAACTAACCTACTTATTAAACTGATTAATTATTAATTAATTAATTTCTAACCTAATTACTAATTTAATTAATTAACAATTGATCAATCACTAACATGTTAACTCAATTATTAATTAATTAATAATTTATTTATTATTAACATCTTTAATCATGACTATTAACCTAATGTTTTTATCCTAAGTCTTGTTTATTCATGGATGGGTGGGGGAAAATTGGAGGATGATGTCATGAGGTGATGGGGAATGTTAGGAAATGATGAATGGTAAGTGGGGAGGATGGTAAGCAGTAAGTGGTCTAGAGTGGAGGAGGTCCAATGTGATGGATGGGTGACACGTTGGGACAGGGCCCGCCAGGAAAACCGCTTCATTCCGGAACCCCCCCCCCCCACCGTTAAAGGCAGAACGGTCGAGGGGGTCCGGAATTCAATCTCATCCTTTGATGAAAACACTGGTGCCTCAACCATTTAGATGTGTGCCTTCGTTATACCCGATTCTAGACCCCCCCCTGTTGTTAAAGGTAGAACGGTTGAGGGGGTTCGGAAAAGCTTGTGGGTCGTAGATCTAAGTGGCAACCTCTAAACCGTTCATTTATGCGCTGTCTTTACTCTGTGAGAGCAAAGTCATACTTGCTCCAGAACTTAGGATAAGTGCATTATGTGGATTTTTGTGCACTGCTTTCATTTGAAAATAATTTGCAGAGATGAAATATTGTTTGCAAACCTATACACCCAGAGTGAAAAAATTCCAGTCAACAGATGGTCCTATGAATCATAGGGTTATAGCATGCAGGATGATCCGTACCTTATCATAACACCTACGCTTCCAACTGGTATCTGAAGCAGCCCGACAGAGCCCAGTGGCCCTAGTTCCATAAATCCTGATAACACCAATGGATCAGGTAACCCTGAATCCACAACATCGTCGGTCAATTCCTTGGAAGGTGGGACAACTCAACCAGAGACAAGTTGGGTGTCTATAGAAACACAAGTGCCTAATCCCCTGAGAAAACTTATACAGATATATAGTAACGAAGAGAGTCTGGAGCCATCTCTCGGCACCCCGGTGAGTGTCCAAGAAGAAGAAGGTCCTGAGAAAATCTCTTCCCCTGAGCCTGAAGTTCAAGACAAGGAGGTCTCACAAAAGGAAACAAAAGTTGAAAGCAGTCTCGACACAAAATAATTTGATAAATTAGAAACCGAAGCGGATCCAAATGACGAGCCTGAATCAGAGGGGACAAAGAAAGGATCTTTGCAAAAGGAAATTAGCGGTTCTATGGCCGACGAGCAAGTAAGTAACAAGTCTATACCCAAGACCTCTATTCTGCCCAATATTCAAATCCTCGATGAGAGACAAGTAGAGGTCGGATCCACGAGGCACAACGAGGAAGTTTGAGAGCCCACTCTTGAACAAATATACACCATCGATAGCTTGAGAAACAATCTCACATGGGGTGATCAGTAGATACCAAAGTTGATAGATGAGGTAGAAGATATCTATGCAATCTCCTATGATCAAAAGAGAAATGCCATCGTTCAAAGGACTGCAAAGAAGAGAGGGATCACATCGGATCACTCCATCTTGGTTACTACAGAGGGGAACTTAATCAACACAGCAGACTCCTGAATGTATGAACTGATTGGCGTGGGAAAGACCCTCTCGCATGCCACTCTGGATAGATCTAGGAGAGATGAAAAGGAACTAGCAGCTACCTTAGAGGATCTCGAATACTTGCACCATATGGCCGAATACTACAAAGGAACCACGCAAATAGTTGTGTATCTGAAAGGTGAGTTCGGTGGAGTTTACAACGAGTTCAAGAAGGAAAGGCACATGTTAGCCTCGAATGTACCTGAGTTCTAGGAAGACACTCTCATGGCACTCGCGACATGTAAGGAGATGGAGTGATGGTATGAAAGAGTGCAGCAAGAAGTAGAAAGACTCGAGTACATCGGGGCAGTCCAACAGGGTCGAGAGAAGATAAAACATGGCACTCGGCTGGTGGGTAAAAGTAGTCTCAATCGCATGAAGTGATCGACCGAGTACTGGGCTAAGATGTATCAGGACCCACACCAAGAAATCCAAGAGAAATGGACCATATGCAAGAAGAAATGGGATAAAATTATTAAAGTGATGAATTATATCAGTGTAGTGCCCCCGACCATCAACCCCACGGTCGGGAAAATGCTACTACGTGGAAAAACACTTCTGTAACACATTATACATTCTAATGAACTTAAAATGCTTATGTACATTTAAACACAGAATTACTACTAGCATTTTAGAGGTAATGGAAATAAAGATAATTCATATGCACAACAAAATACGTGATAACATTGCAAGAATCACAGGTATGAAATTTAATTAATTACAGAATTACAAAACATAGTGAAACTTATCTTTGAAACTGTCATGCACCACCAACTGCGTGTAGACCTTCCAAGAACCTCCCAGCCTTAGACCACGCTGCTCATCACTCTCAGCAGTAGGTCACCCCCGAGTTGGGACTAAGCTCCATCGGGTAAGGAATCCTAGGCTAGGTAAGGTTTACAGGAAGAATACATGTAAAAGAAGGAGGATTCTCTCCTATGAACCACTTATGCCCATTTCCCATAGACTCTCCTTGCCCACATTCCTGTCCCACCCCAGGAATATACACCTTCTCTATCACCTAGAAAATCCTTCGGCTGCTAAACTTCCTTCCCTTGGGCTTCAGTAACAGACTGGACTGGAAATATCCGAGCTCCATGGAAGCTACAGGTTTCCTTCCAAGAGCTCTCTTCTTCCTCGACACACTCTCTCACCTGGAGAGAGTTTCTCATAGGCCTAGCAACCTGTTCTTTGACCAATTCTAACACAGTGAGGATGAAAACAAGGCTTAACCAGGTACAGACAATGATAGCCATCCACATTCAGTCGAGCACTGCATGGCCACTACATCCAACTGGGTAAAATGGTTATGGGCACCCAAAAATGACAACATTCAGCGCTAAGGCATAGCTCGACTCTGATTTTACAAGATGCGTCAGGCTTCTCAGTAAGAAAAAACCAGGAGACACGGCTCAATTCATGGTTTACCACAGGTTTTAGGTGTGTGAGGTATGCAAAGGTCTAGTCACAGAGGCCAAAACGCGTTCAAACAGAGGATGGTGAATGCCAAACAACTCATGCCCCCGATTGGAAGAATGGGAAGCGAACCCCCAACACGATTCACTTCCTAGCTTAAATTGCATGCACCTAGGCTGACACACGTTTCCCATGAGGCTGCATGCACTTCATCAGTTGGTGTGTGCTTTTAGGCACGCATTCCTCTCTAGGAACTTAGGACAAAACATATTTTCATATGGATTTTGGAATAATATTAAAATATTATTCTGAAGGACTTAAGCCCCTAGGCTCAACACTTAGTCTCACTTTCGAACCTTCCATCCCCTAATCCCTTACCTACTCTGTGGAATCTTAGTCCCCCATCACTCATTCATCATGGTCAGTCTGCACACAGTGGTGTATATATTTCTTTATTAATGTTTTACATGATTACATATACAAAAGCAGGCTCCCGACCTTAACAATTAGGCTCTCTGGCCCAATAACACATAAGCCCACCAGCTTATATAAACTTGGCTCACCAGCCTATAAAACATAATTAAAATTCATAATGAAATCTTAATACTTCATAGACATCATTTACAACAAGGCTCGTCCTTGGGGACATTACAATCCCCTCCCCTTATTTTTGCATTGTCCTCAGTGCAACTTTACACTGCATCTACAATCTTTTCAAAATTTTCAAAAAGATGCGGGTACTCTGCCCGCATAACATCTTCATGCTCCCATGTCGCATCCTCAGGACTGTACCAGGTCCACTGGATCTTTACAATCCCTATAGCTCGATTCTGGAGCTGTTCGTTTTGCCTGTCCAATATGCGCATAGGATGCACTTGCAGGACACCTTCTTGTTCCACCTGAATCACATTCCAATAAATAACATGATTAACATCTAGTATATATTTCTTAAGCAATGAAACATGAAACACATTATGTATAGTCATGGATCCAGGTAATGCAAGCATGTATGCAACTGGCCCAATCCTTTCCAGGATTTCAAATGGCCCACAAAATCTGGCTGCCAACTTGGCCCAACTTCCCAGCTTCAGGGAACTCCTGTTAGCTTTCACTTTCAGGAAAACATGATCACCCACTTTGAACTCTCTGTGGGTTTTGTTCTTATCAACATAACTTTTCTTCCTGTCTCGGGCAGCTTTCAAATTCTTCTTATTTTTTATCATTTGGTCCTCCATCTCCTTGAGAAACTCTGGCCCAACTATTGTTCTATCAGTTGGATTATCCCAGCTCACTGGAGTATTGCACTTTCTTCCATAAAGTGCTTCAAATGAGCTCATCTTCAACGATGCATGATACCCATTGTTGTAGGTGAATTCTACCAAGTCCAGGTAGTCTTCCCATCTTGATGGTTTGTCCATCATGTAAATTCTCAGTATGTCTTCTATTACTCTGTTCACCCTCTCTTTCTTTCCATCAGACTCGGGATGATAAGCTATACTAAAGTTTAGATTTGTTCTGGATCCTTTGAACAATCCTTTCCAGAAATTTGAGGTGAATTTTGGGTCTATGTCAGACACAATCGTTTTAGGAATTCCATGCAAACGTGCCACTTCCTTTATGAAAATATCAGCGACATCTGTTGCCTTGTAAGTAGTTTTCAGTGGAATAAAATGGGAATCTTTTGTAAGCTTGTCCACCACCACCATGATCGAATCATGCAGCTTGGTTTTTCTGGGCAATCCCGTAATAAAATCCATCATTACTACTTCCCACTTCCACTCAGGAATGGGTAAAGGTTGCAACAACCCTACTGAGTTCCTATGCTTAGCTTTAACTTTCTGGCACTCCATACATCTGGCAATGTATTCAACGATCTCTCTCTTCATACCTGGCCAAAAGTAATGTCTCTTGACCGCTGCTACTGTTTTATGATATCCAGGGTGTCCTGCATAAGGTACATTATGCATCTCCTGCAAAATCATCTGTTTCAAGCACTGGACATTGGGTACAAAAAATATGTTCTTGTACAGCAGTATCCCAACTGTTTCCAATTTATAAATTTCCATCTCATGTGGCATCTTACCCTGCTATAGTTTGGTTACCAATTCTATGTACTACATATCTACATTTGCAACCTCTAGAATTCTACTTTTAATATTAGTCCAATACATGCTAATGGTTGTAACATGTAATTCATGCACCCTCCTATTGAGTGCATCAGCCACTTTATTCTCCTTTCCTTTGATATGCTTGATCTCAAAGTCATACTCACATAGAAATTCCAGCCACCTACTTTGTGTAGAGTTTAAGGTTGGCTGATCAAACAAATATTTCAGACTATTATGGTCTATTGTGAGTTCAAACCTCCTTCCCATGAGGTAATGTCTCCATTTCCTCAGAGCATGAACGATTGCTGCCAACTCCAAATCGTGAGTGGCATAATTCTTTTCGTGCTCTTTCAGCTTCCTGGACTCAACAGATTACAAATCCATTCTAACTGAGAAATCCTCCCAACACTTCTTTACACGCATCTATGCACACCATGAAATCCACATTTGGATTTGCAATCCTCAATATTGGAGCACTGGTTAACAACTGCTTCAATCGCTGGAAACTTTTCTCACACTCTTTAGTCCACCGAAACTTTTCCTCCTTCCTTTGCAAGGAAGTGATAGGGTGAGCTATCTTTGAGAAACCTGTGATAAACCTTTTGTATTGGCCCGCTATACCCATAAAGGATCTAACTTCTGCCACATTCCTTGGCACTGACCATTCTTTGATGGCCTCTGAAATAATGTGCCCCAAGTAATGGATCTGCCTTTGATAAAACGAGCATTTGCTTAACTTGGCATATAGCTGGTGTTCTCTCAACACTTGCAGCACCATCCCCAGGTGTTTTTCATGCTCTTCCTCTGACTTGGAATACACCAAAATGTCATCCAGGAAGACTACGGCAAACTTGTCTAGATAGTCCCTGAATACACCATTCATCAAGCACATAAAAACAATAGGTGCGTTCGACAGCCCAAATGGTACCACTGTGAACTCGTAATGACCATACCTTGTTCTAAAGGAGG
This sequence comes from Picea engelmannii, assembly GCA_009831015.1. Lineage (NCBI taxonomy): Eukaryota > Viridiplantae > Streptophyta > Pinopsida > Pinales > Pinaceae > Picea > Picea engelmannii. The sequence goes on from ML776975.1 coordinate 717,437, forward strand.
TCTTGCTGATGTATTCATCCTTTATTCTTACCTGGTGATATCCTGATCTGAGATTTATCTTCAAAAACATCTTTGCATCCTTTAACTGATCGAAGAGATCATTAATCCTTGGTAGAGGATACTTGTTCTTCATTGTTACTTTGTTCAATTGCTTGAAATCGATGCACAATATCAGTGTTCTGTCCTTATTCTTTATGAACAAGACCAGGGAACCCCAAGGCAACATGCTTGGGCGTACATACCCCTTCTTCATAAGTTCTTCAAGCTGCAGCTGCAACTCTTTCAGTTCTGGCGCACTCATCCTGTACGGAGCCTTTGACACTAGAGCTGCTCTAGGCATCAAGTTCACAGAGAAATCGATATCCCTTTTCGAAGGTAGTCCATGTACTTCCTGGAATACATCTTTGAACTCTTTAAGTACCTCATGATCCTTAATACTTGACACCTTATCCTTAGGCGTTTCCCCCAGATGGGCTGCAAATAATTGAGAGCCTTTTCTGTAGCACTTCTTCAACTGCATTATTGATATTTCTCTAACAACCATAGCTCTGGGAATTCCTTGGACTATTTTTTGATTCCCCTCTTCATCTAAGGAAGTGAATGCCTTGTTTCGACAGTCCAAGATGGCTTGGTGCTAGTCCAACCAGTCCATCCCAATTAGACAGTCCTAAGAGCCTAACGACATAATGTTCAAATCGGTCTTTATGATTAGTCCATTCATGTCTATAGGACAGGACTTGACTAACTCCATGACTTTCCTCTTGGTTCTTGTAGCTAGATGCACTAACCAATATTTTTCATGTTTTCTTCTTATCAAATGCAAACTTTCTACCACTCTAGGGTCTATATAACTATGGATAGCCCCTGAATCAACTAAAATAGTAAATGGTTGGTTTTTTATCATACCTTCTACTTCAATCATGTGCGACTGATGCTCATCTTTCTTATTGTCCAGGGATGCGTAGATCCTTGGAATTATACTGCCCATGTCCTCCACTATTTCAGCTTGTTGAACATTGTGGAGAACTCTTACTTTATCATTTATGTGGGGGCAATCTTTGTACCTATGGTTTTCTTTACAACCCCAACATTCCATAGGTGGCAACCTTGACATTTGCCCACTCACTTACACCTTCCTAGTCTCTCTAAGAGACGGTTGTTCTTGAGGACTGTTTCTGAAAAGGGAGGTTTGTTTCCCTTCTACCTTTTTTCTTTCTTAAACTTCCTCTGGTCATCCCAAGCCTTCTGAAAGGTAGGCTTTTCTCTTTGTTGTTCATATAAGCATTTCCCTCTTCTTATTGTTTCTTCCATAGTCTTAGGATCATCATACTAAATATTGTCACCAATGGGAGGTGGTTGTCTACTCAGATACCTCTGAATCTTGACAGCCTCATCTTTGATGAATGGAACATACTTCAGTAATTCCAAAAAACTTCATTCGTATTCATCAATGGTCATGCTTCCTAGCTTGAGTTTGAAGAACTCCTTCATCTTTCTGTCATAGTATCTTTTAGTTAGGTATTTCCTCTTGAAATACCTCTTGAATTCCTTCCATGTGATATCTTTCTCTCTAAAGTGTTGCACCTACACAAGCTAATCCCACCACATGGATTCTTTTCCTTTTAGTTGATACATTGCAATTCTTCCTTCTACATGAGAGGAATAATTCTACAGTTGGAAATATTTCTTCATGCCAAGCAACCAAGTTTCAACACCTTCCTCCTTCGTATGTTCTCCATCAAACGTAGGAGGCTTAATCTTATTCATCTCCCCTTTCAATTCATCCACTCTAGATCTTCTTGTTTTCTAGTAGGGGATGGGCTTGAACTACTATGTGATTCCTTATCGGAATGCTTTGGGGAGAGATGACGATGTCTGCTACCACTCCTCAATCTTGTTTTTCTCTCAGGGGTCCTGCGACTCGTTGTTTTTCTTGTGTCACTCTCCTTTTACAATTTCCTTTCTATTCTTTCCAGGCTCTTCAACATCTTTAAGTTGAATTCACCCTATTAATCCCTGACCCTCATGAGCTTTCGACTATCGGCTCGGTGAGCCTGGGAATCTTTCTGTAATCTTTCAATGATTTTCATAATATTCCCTTCCTTATCCAATTCTCTTCTATGCACATTGGAATTCGATCCTTCGACTCCCAAGTTGACATCCCTTCCTTCTCTTTCGTTCTCTGAATTGGAGGCAATCCCAACCTCTTCCATTTCTATACTCGACGTCGATTCATGACTATCCTGACACTCATTGAACTCTGCACACACAACGTGCAGTCAACCAAAGTTTTTCAAGCCTTAAACCCTTAATTAAAACTACAACATTCATAAACCAACGCGAATAAGAAAACGTTTCGACTTCACAAATTTTCTGAGTTCTTCTCTGCTCTATAATTTTCGGGTGATAGCTCCCTCTTTCTTATCCCCTACCCTCATAACCAAAGGTCGTGACCAAATTCTAGACTACTAGGTGCTACTCCAGCTTTTGACCTTCGAAGAGTTTAAGGCACACTCATCTATCTCCCGGAGTTTCGATTTACCAAATTTGTGTAAATCGAGTGGATCGACGGCCCACGTTTACCCAACATCCAATAAATAAATTCCACTACGGTTCTTACATCTTCGAATATTTTGGGACTTTGAGACTTTGGGTTTCAGGGTTTCAGTCCTTGAGGCTCTCATACTCGCTTCCCTCTCCAACCCCTGACTTCTGAAAATTTGATTTCCTTATCCTCTGGGCCCACAGCACAGTTGTTTCCTACCAAGGTAGTGGCACATGGTGCCCTTAAGAAGGTCCACCTGTCAACCATGTGGCCCCACCTAACAGATGTTCTACATCTTCATATGATCCCTCGATGTTTGGCACTTCATGACTTCGCAGTCGAAAAGAAATTCTTTCAACCCCCGAACCCTCGATACACGATACCTTGCGAAGGTTTTGATCCAACGGTTCTCCCGTGGCTTGGATCCAATGGTCTGGATCTCCTTCCCTGCTCCTCGCAACTCGAAACTTCACAAAACCAAGAATTTGGTCTGTCCTCCAAACTCACAAACCCCGAGTTCGTGAAATGATCCAACAACGTGGGTTGAAACAAAATCAATGGCTCATATTGACCACAATCAATGGTTCACGTTGATTTTTGATATTAGGGTGGTGAGTTCATCCAAATCCTAACCACCTTACAACTCCACTGGATCCTATGGTCCTCGCAATTTCGCGAGCTCTCCACGGAGAATTTTGACCGCCCGATTCACTCCTCAATGACTTCTACCCAATGACTGATCATTCTCCCTCCTGAACTTAATTTCTATGTGACAGTTTCGATCTCTGTCTCCCTTTGAACACTTCAAAGGTGTTATCCCTCCTGAGCTTTATAACATGGTCAAGTAATCCGTTGACACTCAGAAACATTCTAAGGTCTGAAATTAGTCCTCCAGACACAATTTCTTCTCAAAATCTTGGTCCAAAGATTGCTTATCTAGTGCATCCAGGCTCAGCGCTGAAACTAGGTTCTGATACCATACTATAGTGCCCCCGGCCATCAACCCCACAGTCAGGCAAACGCTACTATGCGGAAAAACACTTATGTAACACATTATGCATTCTAATGAACTTAAAACACTTAAGTACAGTTAAACACAGAATTACTGCTAGCATTTCAGAGGTAATGGAAATAACCATAATTCATATGCACAACAAAATACGTGATAACATTGCAAGAATCACATGTATGCAATTTAATTAATTACAGAATTACAAAACATAGTGACACTTATCTTTGAAACTGTCACGCACCACCAACTGCGTGTAGACCTTCCACGAACCTCCCAGCCTTACACCATGTTTCTCATCACTTTCAGCAATAGGTAACCCCCTAGCTGGGACTAAGCTCCATCGGGTAAGGAATCCTAGGCTAGGTAAGGTTTACAGGAAGAATACATGTAAAAGAAGGAGGATTCTCTCCCAGGAACCACTTATGCCCACTGCCCACAGACTCTCCTTCCCCACATGCCTATCTCACCCCAGGAGTATACACCTTCTCTGTCACCTAGACAGTCCTTCGACTGCTAACCTCCCTTGCCTTGGGCTTCAAAAACAGACCAGACCGGAAATCTCTGAGCTCTATGGCAACTACAGGGTTCCTGCCAGGAGCTCTCTCCTTCCTCGACACACTCTTTCACTTGGAGAGATTTTCTCACAGGCCTGGCAACCTATTCTTTGACCAATTCCAACACAGTGAGGACGACAAAAAGGCTTAACCAGGTATAGACAATGGCAGCCAGCCACATTCAGTCGAGCACTACGTGGCCACTACATCCAACTGGGTAAAACGGTTATGGACACCCAAAAATGATAACAATCAGTGCTAAGGCATAGCTCGAATCTGATTTTACAGGATGCATCAGGCTTCTCAGTAAGAAAAACCCAGGAGACACAGCTCAGTTCACTGTTTACCATGGGTTTCAAATGTGTGAGGTATGCAGAGGTCCAGTCACAGAGGCAAAAATGCGTTCAGACGGAGGATGGCGAATGCCGAATAACTCATGCCCCCAATTGGAATAATGGGAAGAGAACCCCCAACACGATTCACTCCCTAGGTTAAATTGCATGTGCATGGGCCAACACATGCCACCCATGAGGTTGCATGCGCTTCATCAGATGGTGTGCGCTTTTAGGCACGCGTTCCTCTCCAGTAACTTAGGACAAAACATATTTTCACATGGCTTTTGGAATAATATTAAAATATTATTCCCAAGGACTTAATCCCCTAGGCTGAACACTTAGCCTCTCTTTCCAACCTTCCAGCCCCCAATCCCTTACCTACTCTGTGGAAGCTTAGTCCCCCATCACTCATTCATCGTGGTCAGTCTGCACGTAGTGGTGTATATAATTTTTTATTAATGTTATGCATGATTACATATACAAAAGCAGGCTCCCGGCCTTAACACTTAGGCTCTCTGGCCTAATAACACATAAGTCCACTAGCTTGTATAAACTTGGCTCACCAGCCTATAAAACATAATTACAATTCATAATGAAAGCTTTATACTTCATAGACATGATTTACAACAGGGCTCGGCCTTGGGGACATTATAATCAGGCTCCCCGAGTTCGGCACCCCCGACCAGTTTGTCGACTTGAGCGACATAGTCAAGTTGCATTCCAAACAAGACTCACTATAGACTGAAGAACTCGCAAATATGACCGATGCGAAGCCAGGGCAAGTGCAACGATTTGCAGAACCTCTGATCTGATCCCAAGCCATGCTACAATATTTGAACCTCAGTCTATTAAAGTACCAGGCGCATGCAGTGGACATCAGGGGAATATATGCAGCTCTGATGAAACAACACAGGTTTCCATGGACCCAAAGTTGTGAAGATTTGTTTATCAGTTGGTCTTAATATGAAAGAAGTCGCCCTTTTCAAGAGATATTTCAGTAGGACTGTTAAAGAAACTGTTAGATGATGATGCCACGTGGCGATTTTTGTTTGTCTTAAATTATGATTTGTTGTTAATTTCAGTTAAATTTTATATTATAAATAAAGACATCGAATAATGAATCAGGGGTCGATGGTTGTTGTAAGAACTCTTTCTGTTTTGGGTTGTTAAGAATTATTTTGAGACTGCTATTAATTGAGAAGTCCTTCTGGACCAAGGACAAGCTATTTTCATCAAATGTATGTGATTGGACTTGGAGAAGAACTACTTCCTATCATGTCCCATGAATGATGCATTAATGATTAAGAGCAATTAATTATGTTGTCAAGTTATCTGATGCAATGTTTTGATGTTCTTTGCTTTAAATAATGAATATAAATCGTTGTGTTATTATGTGATGAATGGTTATGGTAGATGAATTATTTTGCTTGCCATTATCTTATTACATATGTTCTTTCTTTCTAATAATTGGTTTCTCATATAGTCATTGGATGCTCACATGGTTAATGTATTAGTACTATGCCTATGGTATAGAGTAATTGTTTACATGTTGAATGGCAGGTTATCCGAAGCTTAGCCTCTTCCCCAATAGTTAAAATTTAATCTTGTTATTTGTCAAGTTGGTTTATATTGGCTTGCATCTCTCAGACCAGCCCCACCCAAGAGAAAATACAAAAGAGAACATCCCTAACTTAAGGAAGATCCTTCACAAGAAAACACAAAGCCCATCGATAAATTGGCTGGATCACAAGATTTGGAGAACCATTCCATCTTCAAATGCTGCAGAGTCTAATTGGGACTCGGTGGTGGGTTTGGTTCCTACTGTTGATTCAAGGGATTTAAGACCCATCAACACATCTGTAGCCAGTGTTGCATTTATTTCATAGATAATTTTAGGGGCGGAATTTCGTCATTGGGCGAAATTTGAGGCCCTAAAATTTCAAGTGGGCGAAATTTTTATAATATAATGATTTATGAAATTTATGAAGTTTAGCCCAAAAGAAATATTTAATGGATAAATACTTAACTTATTCACCAATTGTATTTTTAATTCTTTGAATTCATTGGAATATTTAGCCCTCTGCGCTCTGCAGTTCGAGTCCGCATTTGCCCATAAGAATTTGACCCTCTACATTTCAAATCCACATTCGCCCAAGAAAATTCAATCCTTCGTGCTTCAAATCCACATTTGCCCAAGAAAAATTGGGAAAGGTGCAGGGAATGCAGTTTGCCCTCCTGAAATTTTCACGAATGTTGTTTGTCGTTCAGAAAATAACGAGAAAAGTCGAGTTCACCCTCTAAGTTTTTTGAAAGTCGCAAAGTTCTCCCTGGTGAGTTTTCTATGTGAAGTTTTCCATTCCAAAATTCCTTGAGCAGAGTTTGAATGTGTTTATATGATCTTGATTCTTATTCAATGGCATAGGGAATATTGTAGGGTTTATTTCGTTTTTTTTCCATTCATTATTTTTCTGTTATTTGAAATATTTACCATTTATGGGTTCTTTCGGATCAAGATTTTGTTTAAAAGTTAATGATCTGTAGGGTTTCATATCCATGCATCCCTATAGTAGAATGTAACTCGAAAGAAAATTTGTAAGAACTAGAAATGGGACTGGGACCAAGACTAGAACCGATTAAGAGTCAAATCGATAGGGAACTGAGTCTGGCCTGGTTTACTATTAAATACAAAAATATGAAAAATTTGATTGTTTCAGGGTTTGGGAGGGAGTGGGTAGAGGTTTTCTTTTGTTTGAAGTTGTTTTGAATGAGTTTGAAATAGTTATTCTGGTTCAACAATTGGTTTGGGGGTTAGTTAAGGGTTTGGACCAGTGGGTTTGGGTTCAAACTGGCCACTAGTCTAGTTCCACAATTGGTTTGGTAGTTAGTTAAGGGTTTGGACCAGTGGGCTCGGGTTAAAATAGTGCCTATAATTGAATTATGATGGAAATGAAGAACCACAATAGCTCTGGAATGTCCACCGCCCATTTCACTCTAACTTTTGAGATCAATGGTTGATAAAAAATTGACTGTTGCAATTATTTAGCAGAGTTTCCATTCTCAATGCTTAATTTTATCCACCGCCCATTTCACTCTAACTTTTGAGATCAATGCCCATTTCACTCTAACTTTTGAGATCAATGGTTGATAAAAATTGACTGTTACAATTATTTAGCCAAGTTTCCATACTCAATGCTTAATTCTCTACCTCATGCAATTTTATTTCTCTGCAAAGCCATACGCCCTTCTTCCCTAAGCAATATCTCTTCCCCGAGACAAATTAACACTTGCTCTTGCTCGAATTCCTATTTGTTAGGGCGAATTTATTACTCACTGGACTGTAATTCCATCGTTGTAGCAAATCCCTTTCTCCTTGGAACGTTTCCCACTTCCTTGGATGAGTACATATCTTCCTGGGTGAATTTTTTCTTGATTCTAGATGTTTTACTTGCTAGTGGCTCAATTCACCTATTTGTTGGGCATGGAGGCTTTCCCACTGACCATAAGCATCCCCTGAGACAACCCCTACTTCAAGTGAACTGTGGTAAGACCATACGGCGACTGTAAGGGCTATACATACCATTGGGTGGTGCCTCATATTCCTTTTTTTGGTTGATTTTCGAGCTAGAATGAATTGGGATGGGCCTCCAATCACTTTAGAGGAATCCCCATTTTTTGCAGCATAAAAAAATTGTATTGGCCTCCCATGGTATTTTTAGAGGAGAGAAAAACGAAATTGCTTTTGCTGGTGGATTTATTGCTTCCATGAGATTGCCAAGGACTGGCATAATGTTTTGATTTTAGATTCAAGATAGAATGAAGAGGTAAACAAACAATTATAGTTAAAGTCCAAGAAAAACGTTTTTTGCATCTAAGCATTATAACAGAGAAAAAATGATTTCGTTGTTGAAGAAAAATGTTTTTGGCACTCTTGGAAATGAAGGGAATTGGTTGTGAAGTATCAATTCATTATTTCTCTGTATTTCACTGACATAAATAATGTGATATTCCTTGATATACTCAATAACTTAGCAATATCTCTATCTTTCAAAAACCAATAATTATGGGCAAGTAAGTTCTTACTATCAAAAACCAATAATTATAGGCAAGTAAGTTCTTACTCCTGACAACAAATTTTTTGAATGGCCACTATGTACAATGCAATTCAAAGTCACAACACAAATTTGAATTACTTATCGAAGTTCAATGTTTAGTTGAGCTACTTTTGGCTAGGCTAGTTCAACATTGTGCCAGCTGCAACAAGAACATCATAGACCCAAACAAGCTTAACTCTTCCTCCGATTTTGTCAACTCACAATTGATTTCAAGAATAGGTGCAATCTTATCTATGCCTTTGTGAATTTAACATCTATGAATGCTAACTGGAAACTAGACAAATCTTTTCTTATATGAAGATGGGATGCTAAGATTTGTGAAGTTGCATATTCTGGAGCACATGGTTTGATGTTGGGTTCCACATAGGGTGGCTAATTCTTTAGAACCTCCATTTGTTTGAGTTGCAATCCAACTTTTAAGTCTAGGAGATAGAAAAAAGAAGAATGAAGTGAACAGTCACAGAGTAGAGAGAAGCCAAGAAATCAAGATTTATCGGCTTTTATGATTGGCAATTTTCTCTTACAGGCTTCATAATAATCTTACAAGTTTTGACTAGTTATGTAAGTGAAGGAGCCAACCAACCAATCATCCAGAGCATAGGTTGCACTCGATATCTCATTTATTCTTACCATTGTTAGCTAGTTGTATTGTGTGAAGGTAAGTCTAAGAACAAAGGGTCAATAGAGACCTTGCAACTAGGAGAAGAAAAGAGATCCTTGTAAAGGGTAGTGGATGGAGTCCTAGTAGCCTCTAGAAGACAAAGCACCCTGTGTAAGCCTGAGAATAGAGCTTAGAAGAGACTTTTGTAGAGTATTCATGTTGGTGAAGTGAGTGGGCTATAAGTCCCTCGTTTATGGATTTGACCATTATATTTTTGGTCTATAATTAGGGTATTGTATCATTTTATAGTAAGGCATTCCAATATTGTTTTAGATGTCTTTTCAACTTATGGAAAAATTAGAATACCTTATAAGATTAACAAGCAAGATTCAAATTAAGCTAATTGGATATCATTTCCTTACAACATTAACAAGGAACCATTACAAGAAAATTCCTACATAGGGATATTCCATTGTAGTAAGATATCATGCAACATCACATAGATAACAACCACAAGCCAAAGGTTGCCCACAAGACATGACACTGAAATCATTGGCAGGGTAAAGCAAGGGAGAATGCTATCACATCGACTTGGAAACTTTCACTCCAAAGATAACTTTTGAATTGGAAAATATTTCAATATGGATAATAAAAGATAGAATTGTGTTCATGTTAATATCGAACAAACTATTCAATAGCAACTATGCCACTTTGATTTGGTTACTTTTCCAATTCATGAGAGAGATTGAATTGTAGA
>ML776975.1:744295-771598 GCA_009831015.1 Picea engelmannii
TTCTCAGAGAATTTGGTTTCATAAAAAAATTAATAAATATATATACATACACAGATTCTATGCTTGGTAGGAATCTTACAAATTTTATATTATTTCCCATGCAGGTTTCACTTTTGGTTTCTAGATCGATTTGAAATTTCAATCGTGGAATATTCAATGAGATGTCAAACATGGATCGCGGGAAGAAAAGATCAAGACAAACATATGTATCATCATACTTTCAAAGACCTCAATCCAAGGATCCACTTTCTCTTCATGCTTCGAACTCTTTTGAGCAACCTATTACTGAAAGAAATGCCAAATCTTGTGAGATTGCATCTAATATCCAAATAATAGATGAGAGAATAGGTTCCTTTGGTGATCACACTGAGATAAATGAATTTTCACTAGAAATTGGCAGTGAAAATGTTGAAATTTTTTCCTTGGAAGAGAAAACAATCCATTCACAGAAAAGATTTTATAATTCAGTGAAAGATTCACCAAGATTTTACAAGATTTTATAATTCAGTGAAAGTTTCGCCAAGATTTTACAAGATTATATAATTGACTAAAAGATTTGCCAAAAAATTATATATACATATTATATTAATGATAAAATAGCCTTCAATTTTTCCTATGTATCACAGGGATTCGCCCATTTATTATACATATAAATTTAGGGGGGGTTCTTAAAATCACCCCTGATTTCTTTCCTCTTGAGAAATTCAACCATCAAGTATTCATCATTGTATTTCAAGTTTTAGAAGAAGAGATATTTGTATTTGGGGTATTCAAAAGCCCTCCCAAGGAGGAACATGGGACTCATAAATTCCCATACTTCTCCTAGGTGTTATCAATTCGAAGATCGGTCCTATTGGTAGCCATTTCTTGTGTCTCTTTCATGCATCCATTTTAGTTGATATATACTTAATTTAGTTTCTATTTTCTTTTTTTCTCTTTGGTTGATCCACTAATCACCTAACTGTTTTTTGTAACCATTTTTTTTATCGGCTTGATGACCTAACAAACCAACTAACATGCTTGTTTTTGCTCGATTGGGGGAGAAACAGACTTGAAAAATAATCAAATCAAGTCAATCATAAGGTATATAAGAGTAAGAATATTTATTATTCAAAAATACAACATATATCTCTAAATCAAAGCATACTTAAAAAAAAAAAACCACCATTAAAATAAAAGAGTGAAAATATTTATTATTCAAAAATATAACATATTAAGACATGATAAGGAAAATATTTATTATTAAAAAATGTAAAATATTAAAACATACATGAGTGAAAAAATTTATTTATTCAAAAATACAATATATATCAAGGGAAAGAAACAACTCATCAATCATCCATTTATATCATCATCCATCGGTTTTTCCAGCCACCTCCGCGGACTTCCACGTTGTTGGTCGTCAAGTCAAGATAATCCATCATATTTTCCAGCGATCACCGCATAAATTTTGTCATTTTCCCCTCGTATTTTCCAGGGGTGGAATTTTCCAGCCGCCTCAATAGAATTCCACGTGGTCGATCGTCAATTCAAGACAATCCACAGTATTTTCCACCGGTCTCACACCACTCTTAAATTTTGTTTTCAATTCTCTCTGCACACTACCAAAATTTTCTTCAGTCCTATCGCTCTTACAAACTCACAAACTCACCAGCCTCTCTCTTACATTCTCTCTACACAAACTCACATTCTCTCGGCTTGGGATAGGGAAAATGAGCTCCTCCTGGCACGACATTGTCATCCCTATTGTTTTTATTATCACTGTTACTATAATATTATTGCATCGGTTTCAAATCCTCAAGTACTTCACCACAGATGTGGAGGATTATCCATCATATACAGACTGTGCTCCTTCTATTTGTGGAAATTCTAGCATCCTACACCTAACATCTCTTTAAACATCTCAAACTTAATATTTCCAAGAGGCTTAGTGAAAATATCAGCAACATTTTCACAAGTATTACAATACATAAGAGCTATTTCAATTGACTGCAATTTTTCTCTAACAAAATAAAACTGAGCATCAACATGCTTTGTCCTTGCATGATAAATTGGATTATTCACAAGCTTGATTGAACTTTGATTATCACATTTGATCATTGTAGGTTCCTTTTGTTCTTTTCAAACATCTTGAAGAAGTCTTATCAACCAAACAGCTTCAGAATTTGTTGCACACAAGGCTTTATATTCTGCTTCAGTAGAAGACAAAGATACAATAGGCTTTTTTTTACTGCTCCATGAAACAACAACGGATACAATTCCAAATGCATATCTAGTGGTTGATCTTCGATCATCCAGATTGCTAGCCCAATCAGAATCTGAGTAACATGTCAACTCAACATCAGATGCATCAGTACATTTAATACCATAATCAAGTGTTCATTTTAGATATCCGAGTACTGCCTTTGTTGCATTCCAATGGATTTCATGAGGTTTCTCCATGAACTGACTTAACAAACTGACAGAATATGCAATATTAGGTCTAGTTGTGGTGAGATAATTCAAACTACCCACCATCTGTCTATACATAGTGCCATTCACCTCCTTCAAACCATCATCACAAGAAAGTTTCACATTCTGTTGCATGGGAACAATGGAAGATTTACACTGATCCATTTTAAATCTCTTAAGTACTTTTCTGACATATTTACTCTGACTGCAAGATACCAGATACAATAAATACGCAGAACAAAAATAAAATGATAGAAGTGGCAGAATAACAGTAATATAACTAGCATAATCTCCACAATAACACATAAATAATATGAGAACAACAACTGAAATAGCACTTTGATTCAGAAAGCAATGTTCATAGGTCTCTTCAAGGGGGAAACCTCCAGTTGAGCAGTGCCCTATTACAATAATCTCCAAGCTAGGGTTTTCATACCCTCGACCCTTATTTGTACTAGATATGTCTATTAAGAGAAGCATCTAGAGGAAGATCCTTTTAGAAGCGGAAGCTTCTATTAGGTCTTCTTACATCCGCCTTATTCTATTTTATTGAAAGGCCTTATTAATATTGACCTTTATTACATCCGAATACATTGATCTTCCTATGTGGGGGTTAGGATCTTAACATGTCCACCCCCTTAAAAACAACCTTGTCCTCAAGGCTTGAGATGTGGAAACTACTGCAGAATGGTAGCTGGTTCCCAAGTGGCATCTGCTGGAGTCATATCTTTCCACTGTACTAGCACTTCCTTGATGGTTCTCTGACGCAGGCGATGCTCCCACTAGTCCAAAACTGCTTCTGGTTGTAGCCAAATGGATCCTTCTTCAACTAACTCTGGAAGGTTGGTTTGAATTCGACACCTGGTTCCAATCACCTTCTTCAAGCATGAAACATGAAAAAAAGGATTTAGCTTCGACTGACTGGGTAGAGCTAACTGATATGCAACTTGTCCCACATGCTTGAGAACTGTGTAAGGACCATAAAATTTGGGCACTAGCTTCTAACAATGCTCAAACTTGAGGGAAGTTTGCTTATATGATTACAGTCGCAGAAACACCTTATCCCCTTCTGCAAATTGATGTTCAAAGCGACCTTGATCTGCTTGTTGCTTCATACGATTATGTGCCATGACCAAGTTCTCTTTAAGGGTATGAAGAATATCTTCTCGGACTATAAGTGTTTGGTCAACCACCTAGACCTTCGAGGTACCCGGTAAGTATGAGAGAACTGAAGTGGATTTTTTCCATATACTGCTTCAAAAGGAGTCATGCGAGTGGTTGTATGGTATGTAGTGTTGTACCACCATTTGGCTAGGGGTAACCATTGAGCCCACTGGTGTTGTTTTTCAGAGGCAAAGCACCTCATATATGTTTCCAAACACTTGTTGACAACTTCCGTTTGACCATTCATCTCGGGATGATAAGCTAAGATGAGATGCAATTGTGTGCCTTGGAGCTTAAACAGTTCTTGCCAAAAATTGCTTGTGAAAGTGGGGTCACGATTAGAAACAATAGAGTGCGGCATGCCATGAAGCTTGAAGACCTGGTCCATGAAAATTTGAGCCACTGTGGAGGCAGTAAATGGGTGGTGAAGAGCGCAAAAATGAGCATACTTGGAAAGACAATCCACCACCACCATTATGATTGATTTATTCCCCAATTTGGGTAAGCCTGTAATAAAGTCCATAGAGATATCCTTCCAAATAGCAGGGGGAATCGGAAGAAGTTGGAGTGTGCCCGGAGATTTGACTGTTTCTCCCTTGTTTTGTTAACACACCTCACATTTAGCGACAAACTTACGAATGTCCTGTTTCATACCATCCCAAAAAAAAGAACGTTTGACCCTGTCATATGTTTTGGTGAACCCTAAGTGCCCTGTTGTGGGTGTAGCATGAAGCTCAAAAAGTACCATGGATTTGAGCTTGGATTGTTTACTTAAATACAAGCGGCCTTTGTATCAAATCTCATCTTGGAGCTAGGAGTACCCTGGGGGAGCTAGAGCCTTGGTCTGTAATTGTTGGATCAGCTGCGAACTCTTGGGATCTTGAAGCCATTCCTGGCGCACATCTTGGAGCCAATTTGGTACAATGAAGGAAAGAGAAAAAAAGGGATCCTTCGTCTTCATATTTCCAGGACAGTGCATCCACCACGACATTGTCTTTTCCCTTCTTGTAAATGATCTAATAATCATATCCAAAGAGCTTAATCACCCATTTTTGTTGCTCCAGGGAGGAAATGCGTTGTTCCAGAAATTACTTGAAGCTTTGATGGTCGGTCTTAATTTGGAAGCGTTTCCCCAAGAGATAAGGACGCCACAGCTCAACGGCATGCAGAATCGCCAACATTTCCTTTTCATAAATAAGTTTGCCTAGATTCCTTTCAGACAGTTGCTTGCTGGTGAAGGCCAACGGTCGACCCTCTTGCATAAGGACAGCGTCGATTCCTTTCCCTGAGGCATCACATTCCAACACAAAGGTCTTTGTGAAATTAGGAAGGGACAGAACTGGAGTGGTGCACATGGTCGTCTTCAAGGTTTGAAAAGCTTGAGCAACTGCTGGAGTCCAAGTGAAAGAGTTCTTTTTTAGGAGATCCGTGAGAGGTGCTGCAATCTTTTCGTAGTTCTTAACAAACTTGCGATAGTACCCTGTTAGGCCCAAAAATCCACACAAGATTTTGAGAGTCCTTGGGTGCAACCAGTCTTGCATAGCTTCAATCTTTTTCGGATCCACCCTGACGCCATCCTTTCCCACCAGATGACCCAAGTATTCTACTTTTGAGGCACCAAAAGCACATTTAGATTGTTTCAGAAAAAGTTGGTGGTGAGAGAGTAGGTGGAGAACTTGATCCACATGAGTAAGATGGTCTGTCCAGGTTTTGCTATAGATGAGGATATCATCAAAGAAAACTAAAACAAAATGCTGGAGAAAAGGGCGGGAGACATGGTTCATGAAGCTATGGAAGGTGGAGGGGGCGTTACACAAGCCAAAGGGCATGATCAAAAACTCATAGTGGCCCTCATGAGTGTGAAAGGTTGTCTTGGGAATGTCTGCCTCTTTCATATGTATCTGGTGGTAGCCTGAGCGAAGATCAAGTTTGGTAAAGAATTGGGCACCACTCAATTCATCCAGGAGCTCATCAATGGAAGGAATGGGAAATTTGTCTTTGATTGTTAGTTTGTTGAGAGCACGGAAGTCATAACACATTCTCCAAGAACCTTCTTTCTTTAGTACCATGATGACCAGAGACGAGTAAGGGCTCGTACTAGGACGGATGACGCCTGCAGTAAGGAGTTCCTAGACCATTTTCTCAATTTCATTTTTTTGTGCGAAGGGGTGGCGATATAGATGGATATTGGGGGGAAGGCTTCCTGGGACAAGTGGAATGGAATGATCATGAACATCGTGGGAAGGAGGGAGTCCTTGGGGAGTGGAAAATACCGTTTGATGTTTAGAAAGGAGGGCTTGGGGCACTGGGGGTGTCTTTGTGGCTTGTATGGCATGGAGTTGGGCAATGACACTAGAATGACCTTTTTTGAGCAGCTTTTCCATGCGATGGGAACTGATGACCTCAGATGAACCAACAGTGATACCTTGGAATTTATATTGGTGGCCTTCTTGGTCGAATTGCATGGTTAAGTTCTGAAAATCCATGAGAATGGGACCCAAAGTCCTTAGCCAGTCTGCACCCAACACAATGTCGCAACTGACCATGTCAATAGCAAACATATGAAATTTTAGGTGGTAGTCACCGATTTGGACACACACATTTTCACAGCACCCACCACATTTCATAGAACCACCATTGGAAATCATGATTTGGAAATTGTGGATAGCATGGATGTAGCAATGGGTATCTTGGGAAATGCGGCGTTGAATAAAATTGTGGGTGCTACCACTATCAACCAGAATGATGACCTTTCGGTGCTTGATGTAACCGATTAACTTGAGGGTTTGGGGGGCAAAGAAGCTGGTGAGAGCATTGAGGAAAATGATTGGTTCCACTTCAGGAGGGTCTGAGGAAGGGTTTATGTCAATGATTTCTGGTGACTCAGGCACAAGGGGAGTTTCAACCTCCTCTTCCGGAATGTCCTCAGACATGGCCATAAAAAGCTTTTGTTCCTTACATTTGTGGCCCGGGAAATATTTGTCATTACAATTATAATAGAGGCCTTTGAGTTGGCATTCAGCCATTTCATCCCTGGTCAATTCTTGGATCTTTAATGGGGTAGAGGGAGTAGTAGGGTTTACTAGTTTAGGGCGAGGGATAAAGGAAGGCTTACGGTTTTGAGAGGAAACAATTTTGTTGTGTTTCTTTAGCTTTTTTAGTAGCCTCCACCCAACTCATAGGTCAAGCTATGAGGACATGGGCCTGAATCTCCTCCTTGAGGCCACTGATAAAACACTCTGGAAAGAAAGCACCAGTCATGCCCTCTGTTCGAAAAGCCAAGCGCTCAAATGCAGCTATGAAATATTCTACTGTTCCTGATTGTTTCAATTTTGTCAAACAACCCAAATGGTTGGTGTCAGTGTCAAAGCATTCATCAATCTCATTCAAAAATTGGGTCCAAGCAATATACCCTTGACGGGAATTTTTTCTCCATTGCCACCATTGCCAGCGATCTTGATCTAGATGGAGAACACCATACTGGAGTTTGGCCAAGTCATCTATAATGTTGTAGAGAGAGAAATAATGTTCCATTTGGGTGACCCAACTAGTGGGGTCTGAGCCATCAAATTTGGTTACACCCACCCGCGGAAGGCATATGTCTTATTGAAAGTTATAAAACTGAAAGGTATGGGAATGGGAAGTTGCACCTTCAGTCTTTGTATGTGCGTCAGGAAAAGGGTCATCGGTAGGGATCTTTGGTTTGGTGCAGAGTGATGCAAAGATAGATTCAAGCTAGGTGGTCAGTTCTTGTTTGACTTCCTCCATTGCGGACTGCATGGATGCATTTATGGTGGTATTGATGGATGTATCTCGGGAGGAAATAGTAGCACTAAGTTGTTGCACTTCTTTTTGGGTCTCGAGGAAACTATATTGTAAGGTGTTGAAGCGAGACTCCATTTCTTGGCTACGGGTATGGGCCATGAGGATGGGTGACCTAAAAAGGGAGCAGGTGGGGTCAGAAATTTTTGCAGAAAAATGATATGGATAAATGTGATAAGGGAGAAGAGATGAATCTAATGGAATAGGTCTTAAATAATGATGAAAAAATTTCCATACTTTTTTTTTTTTTTTACAGTTGCAGGGTTATACTTCGGTCTAAAGAATGTTGCAGTGATGAAATCCCTAAATTCTTAACCAGAAAGAAATGTGTATTTACTTGGCAACCCAAACATAGTTGCGTGGCAATAGATCTGGCTGATTTAATTTGTTTATGTTTATATTCCTCAAGCATTAGGTATTCAAGGGTTCTACAGACAAGGGTTTGCCCTGTGCTATAGCTCTCTGATATACGTGCCAGGTCCAACAATAGTACTCGGCCCAATATCTCAGGGCACTAACTAAGGAGGATAGACCATACCCTTAGCTGTACTGCCTAGGTACTAGAGAGTATCTTCCCGACTGTTGTTCTTGGTGACACTATAGCAGTCCAGCGGCCGATAGGTTTATCAAAAGAGGGCTTTAAGAAATCTAGGCTGATCCGTACACAGGTGTTGTCTGATGCACTACCACTAGAAGGGGTACCAACAGGGGTTACAAGGGTGGCCAACATATGTGCACTTAAGAACCACTTGTATTTCCTGCGTGTATGAATCCCGCAACCACGGGTTTATGCACGTAACGACAGATCTATGTGGCTTAAAGACGCCGGAATATGTCTCTACCCTGAAAAAAAAATTCCCACAATTTCTGCCAAGAAAAGTTCTCTGATACCACTTGCAAGATACTAGATATAATAAATATGCAGAACATAAATAAAATGCTAGAAATGGTAGAATAATACTAATATAACTAGCATAATCTCCACAATAACACAGAAATAATATGAGAACAACAACTGAAATAACACTTTGATTCAGAAAGCAATGTTCACAGGCCTCTTCGAGGGGGCAACCTCCATTCGAGCAGCGCTCTGTTACAATAATCTTCAAGCTAGGGTTTTCATACCCTCGACCCTTATTTATACTAAATATGTCTATTAAAAGAAGCATCTAGAGGAATATCCTTCTAGAAGCAGAAGCTTCTATTAGGTCTTCTTACATCCGCCTTATTCTATTTTATTGAAAGGCCTTATTAATATTGACCTTTATTACATCCGAATACATTGATCTTCCTATGTGTGGGTTAGGACCTTAACAAACAAAATTTTTCCCTGCATTTCTCCAAACTTCAAGACCTATGCAGTAATGTAACTAACCAAGATATTTCATTTCAAAAACTTTTGACAACTGCTCCTTGATTTCATCAATTAATTTCTCTTCATTTCTTGTAATTATTAAATCATCAACATATAAGGAAATCAATGCTATATACCCCTGCTCATCAAATTTGGTATACAAATTTGGATCACTTTTTCTCTTCATAAAACTCTGTTGAAGAAAGAAAGAGACTATCTTCTCATACCATGACCTAGGTGCCTGTTTTAGTCCATACAATGCTTTCGTTAACTTACACACTAAGTGTTCTTGCCCTTGTTCCACAAACCCTTCAGGTTGAGTAAGGTAAACCTCCTTCTTTAACTCACCATTCAAAAATGTAGATTTAACATCTAATTGGTGTAGCTTCTAATGATACTTTATAGCTAAAGCAATTAACAATCTGATAGTATTCAATTTAGCTACTGGTGCAAATGTTTCAGCATAATCAATACCTTTTGTTTGTGAATACCCCTTTGCCACCAGTCTAGTCTTATATTTGTCTATACAACCATCTAATTTAAATTTGGGTTTGTATATCCATTTGCATCCAATGGGCTTTTTATGTTTAGGCAATTCAGTCAATTCCCAAGTATTATTTTTCATTATAGATTCATATTCTTCCTCCATTGCATTTCGTCATTCATCATGTTCATTGGCTTCATAAAAAATCATGGGTTCTATGACATTTGAAATGATACTCATTAGGGAATAGTCTCTATACCTCTCAAGGAGCCGAACCTATCATGAAGATATTCTCAACTGATTATCTTCCTCCCCACTTTGTGAAGATCTGTCTTCGTCTCTAGGTGAACTGTGACTGCTTGAAGTTTCCATATCATTGAGTCCTTGTTGTTGTTGTTGTTGCTTTCCTCGCTATGGTGATGGTGGTTGCTGCTGTGATGGTTGTTGCTACTCTTCTTTAACTCCTTCATCAAGAAGTCTATGCCATTCCTCATGACTGTTGTTGTCATAATTTCCGACTTCCTGGTCATGGAAAAGTACATCTCTACTCACAAATACTTTGTGAGTAGAAGGAACTAATAGTTTGTATGCTTTGAATTCAGAACAATACCCTATGAAAATATATTTAATGGATTTAGCATCAAATTTCTTCCTATTCTCCTTTGAAATATGAGCAAAGCCTTACACCCAAATACTTTCAAATTATGAACTACAGGTTTGGAACCATACAAGGCTTCGAAAGGAGTAACATTATCAAGACACCTTGTTGGACTTCTATTCTTTAAATAAACTACAGTATTTATGGCTTCATCACAAAATTCATTTGAGAGATTCTTACCTTTCATCATATTGCATGCACACTCTACCAGAGTTTTGTTTTTCCTTTCAGTGACTATGTTCTGTTGTAGAGTGTGAGGTACTATAAACTGTTGTACTATTCCATGATCTTTGCAATATTTGATGAAGTCCCCTGATTTATACTCTCCCCCTTGATCTAAACGAAGGATTTTGATAGATTTTCCTATCTGTTTTTCCACCATGGTTCTGAATTCCTTAAAGTACTCAAAAACATCACGTTTTCTTCTAAGGAAGTAAACCCATGTGTATCTCATGCAATAATCAATAAATAATAGAAAGTAAAATGCACCTCCTAAATACCTAGTCTGCATAGGCCCACAAACATCAGTATGCACAAGATCTAACACATCTCTCTTTTTCCTATCAGGATTAGAGGGGTATTCATCTCTGTGCATCTTTCCTAATGCACATCCATCACAAGCAACATTCTCATTCTTTAACATGGGGATTCCTTCAACCATATTTTGTTTCTGTAATAACAATAAATCATGATGATTGATGTGGCCATACCTTTGATGCCAAAGAATCTATGTTGGCATAGTTGTAGAATTCAGTGCATGATGTGCTTTGCTAGTAACATCAATTTTGTATAGGCCTCCTGCTCTCACTCCTGTTGCAACAATTTTGAATTGGTCCAGCAGATCCTTCACTATGCAATAATTCTTGAAGAATTCAACATTCAAGTTTTGACCTGTAATGGTGGACACAGAGATCAAATTTTTCTTTATCCTTGGCACATAACCAACATTGTGAATGTGACGAATAGTACTATTTGACAATGTCACAGGAATGTCTCTTTATCCCTTGATCTGATAAGTGCGGTCATCTCCGAGATATATGTTGGCTCCATTCTATGTTTCTTTAAAATTAGTGTACCACATCTTATTACATGTCATATGTACTGATGCTCCTGAATCCACAAACTAGGCATCAGAATCATCCGATTCAATAGATAAAGTAGTGTTAGACACAAATAGCCTAAGATCTCGTGAATCAAAATTTGAGGGTTCATCAATCTCATCACTAGCAATAAACAACCTGAAATCATGATTTGAATATTTTTCTGCATAATGATCTAAATATGTTCTAGGTTTATTCCTAGCCTCATCACTCTTCTTCTTATGACAGTCTCTAACAATATGTCCAGGTCGACCGCAATAAAAACAACTCTTTGACTCATTCTTGTTAGATTGCATACCTTGATTTGGCCTTGGAGATTGTCTTCTCTATGATGAACTTCCTCTCTGTGATGAACTGCCTCCTCTGCCTCTTTCTCCTGATCTCCCTCTCGCAAATCTCTTATTTGACCACAGTGCCAAATCTTTATTTTGAGGCTTCAGATTCCCGCGCCTCTCTTCCTCTTGCAGCAAAATACTTGTCAGTTCTTCAAATGTGGGAGTTTCTCTCTTGTTGCGAGACCTTGTATGAACATATGATAATCTTCTAACATACCATTTAAGGTAATAGTGACAAGATCAGTGATGGAAACTATTTCTCCTATATTTCCTAGCTTGTCTTTCACCTCTTTAACACGACCCAAAATGAACTAACAGATTCATTTCCATCCATCTTAATTCCTAGCAATTTAGTTTTCAGGAACAAAATGTGATTTGTGTTGCTAGTTTCATACAATTCTTTAAGTGTTGTCCACGTTTCAATAGAAGTTTTAGCTTCTCTAATATGTGGAATTATGCTATCTTTAACATACATACACAATAATACCTTTGCCTTGTTTTCGCGCTTATCCCAGTCTTGGATCTATGCTACTATTGCACTAGTAGCTGCATCAGGTTTCTCTTTATCTCCCTTCGCAATGGTTCAGAAACCATAGCCTTCCATTAGGCTCTGCATCTTGAATTTCCAATTAATGAAATTCAAGCCATCTAATTTGTTGACTTCGTTGAGGTAGGTCTCCGCTAGAGGATTCACCATCTCTGCAAATGTCTGCTTGTCCAACCAGAGAATGGATCCTTGTATCACCAACGGTGAATCACCAAGAATATGCAACTTTCGTCAAGTGATGAGCAGTCTGTCGCTCTACCTTTAGATCCACCAATCTGTCTCTACCTTGGCTCTCAGTTTTCTTAAAATAAGTATAAGAAAACATTAAAAGAAACCTTTCCTTTAAAATAACCGCTTCCATTTTTTAATACATACATCCACCTTTAAATCAATAGCCATCCATTAAACTATGATCCTTCATTTTGATAAGAAATTGTGACATGCACACATATATCCACTTGAATAAACTTTAGACCTCACTCAATAAAGTTTACACCACTTTAATAAAAAAGTTTATACCTCACTCACGAATGATCAAACTCATGTAAATGGTGGCACCCTTATAGAATGCTCCAAAAAATTCATGCTATAACCTCACACTTAAAAAACTCATGCTTAAAGCTCACAGATTAGCTCACGCAGCAGAAAACTCACGGATCATGAAAGAACCTTCACGATTTGATCCAACATTTTATCTCTCGAGAGAGGGCCTGCAATATATCTCTCTCCTTTAATTTATCTAGAACGCTTCTTCCACAATAAATGGACCGCGACTCTTCTCCAAAGAACTCAGAAAAAATGTATGCTTCCCACAAAGCTCACACATTCCAAATCAAAAAACGATCAGTGCTCTTTAGAGGAATGGAGGGGAGTGCTAGTGCTCGTGAAAAATTGAAGGGGGTGTGTTGGGTAGAGTTGACAGCGCTCTTTGCATGTGGGAAGGGGGAACGCTGGCACACTAGCGCTCTTAGAAGCATTCATGGGGAGCGCGAGATCTCTAAAATTAAAAATTTTGTAGAGCATCGGTGCTTTCTAGCACTATATAGGGGAGCGTTGGTGATTTTTCCAAATCAATTCGATATCAGATCTCATCTCAGAGAGTTGGATTTCTTGAATCTCCAATATCGCTCTAATACCAATTTAGAATTTGGAGAAAACCACACAGTGAGGCTACACTCACAATCTATATTCTTCAATGATGATTGATTACATCATTATATAGGAAATGACTCTACTTAGTCGGTTACAACAAACCACAGAAAACTAGAATCTACATTAAGTAAAATAGAATTCAACTATGCAACTGACTCTTGCTCCATTATTTCCAAGTGTGATAAGAATTTGAAACAATTGAAGCAAAGAGGATTCCAAATTACATGTACTATACCCAACTCTTGTCTTTCATGTAATGCCACTGGAGTAACATGTTACTCTGGTAACACATTTAATTATGGCGATTATTTCATTTTCCCTCATGGTGTCTACTACATACGTAATTGCTCTGAAGGTGAGGATCTCCAAAACTAGTTTTATTGACCTAATCGTCTTTTCCTATGTACGTTTCTTTATCTTACTCTTCCATTTCATTTCTGTGCAGGACATAACACTATAGGTTATTTCCTACTTGTAGGAGCTCTTGCAGGTAAATTTCTTATCTTTAAAACCAATCTATCCATTACTCTACTTATCTTTTACACTCTAATTTTTCAACATTATTTCGAGAGATATTTTTTGTAGTATGTGTTTTGTTCAGAATAGTAGTGGTCTCTTGCATAGTGGTCCGTCGGAATTTTTTTTGTACAAGGACAACCATTGAGGAGCAGAGCATTCGATCGTTTATGGAACACGTCGACTCAAGAACTCCCTCGGTTGAGAATTTTTAGAATTATTATTCATCACAAGTGCCCACCAGATATTCTTATGCTCAGATTATGACTTACACAAACAACTTGGCAGAAAATATTGGTAAAGGAGGTTTTGGAACAATTTATAAATGACATCTTCCCACTGGACGTGGGATAGCTGTGAAGATTTTGGATGAATCCAAACAGAGTGAACAACAATTTATAACGGAAGTGGCAACAGTGGGGACGACCTGTCATGTTAACCTGGTGCGCCTCTTAGGTTATTGTTCCCTGGCATCCATAAAATCTTTGGTGTATGAATACATGGAGAATGGTTCCCTTGAGAGATATATCCATGGAGGCTGTCATGACGAGCTGGATTGGAACCAACTATATTCAATTGCACTTGGCACAGCTCGTGACCTTGCATACCTACATGACAAGTGTAGAAATCACATCTTACATTTTGATATAAAGCCTCACAATGTTTTCTTGATGCCAATTTCTTACCGAAAGTTGCAGATTTTGGTCTAGCCAAAATAGTAGATAGAGAGGAAAACCACGTCTCTGTTGCTAATAGAGGAACACTAGGTTACTCTTCCCTAGAGATGGTCTAAGATGTATGGAGTTGTCACTGATAAATCTGATGTTTATAGCTATGGAATGTTGGTCATGGAGAGGGTGGGGGCGAGATAGAACATTGATTTTCACAATAAAGAGGGTGAGGGCGAGATAGAACATTGATTTTCACAATAAAGAGAGTAGATCAAGTAAATTCTACTATCCAGAGTGGGCTTTCAAGCAAGTGGAGAAGGATCAATTTGAGAATTTAAGAAAAGGAAACATGTAGGAGGAAGAGCAAGGAATAGCAAAAAGGTTAAGTTTAGTTGGACTGTGGTGCATAAAGTTCAATGCATCTCATTGTCCTCAGATGAGCGAAGTGATCCAAATGTTAGAAGGACACGTCGACATTATCACTCCTCCATGTTCATTCCCCGTTGATCCACCGACGACACCTATGCAACTCTCTGCTTTTAACCCATATTCTTCAATGATTACCACTCATCCATTTCCATTCCCCGTCGATCCACCGATGACAATTGTGCAACACTATGCCTCTGATCCATCTTCTTCGACAACTTATTCTTTGGAGGTTGAAACGAACAATCCAAAAAGTACTCACGGTGCCTAATCCTCCGAATTCTTTTAAATCCATAATGAAATAGAACCGAATTATTTTAAATCCATATACATGAGTTTGAGTCAGCTTAGGTATTTTTTGAAATTTCATATCTAGTTAGAATATAAGGAAAAAATATAGATATAAATATAAATAAAATATCTGTGTATGAAAGAGAGATTTTATATATACACCTATTATAAAAATAATTATATAACGAGATAAAAAGAGAGATCTAAATTTACACAAAAACAAAAATACTATAAATAAAATATTTACATAAAAATATTGTTATCATTCTCTTCAGCTTAGCCTAAATCCATTTTAAATTATTAAAAAAATTACACTTCAAAAGATTTGATCTGGATGTTTAATAGATTCATATTTAAGATGGATATATGTAAATTTAAGAAAAATAAAATATAATTGAAACTTCTTAGGAATGATTACAATTTCTTTGAAAATTCTATTATATTTGGTAAATTTTCATGCATTTCATAAATGCGTTGTTGTATTTTTCGTTTTTCCAATTTTAATATGCAGTCCAAGGAATTCAATTTCCTCCCTTTCCTTTTCCATATTGCTTTATGATAGAATGATTATGATATCTTTGAAAAGCTACAAGATCTTAAAGATGAATAAATCAAAATATCATTTATGTATACAAAATTTAAGAAATAATAAGAACTAAAAATAAAGGCTATCCATTGTTTAAAGTAGGTTAGATAATTACAAATACCAAATGTCATTACAATCCCTTGAATTATTCTCTAAGAATACTAAATGTTGTTTTATGTATGTTTTTTGGATTTTTTTCTTATTCGATGAAATCCACTCTTGGAATCAGAGTTAGTATAACCTTACTTCTTGTTGCTTCTTTTTATTTTACCTTACTTTTGGTTGCCTCTTTTTATTTCACCTTACTTCTTGTTGACCATAAAACATCATTATGCTTGTTGACCATAAAACATGGATCAGAGAAGTCCAAAGTTGATGGATTGATCATATGTAATTCATCCAATATTATCATTGTATCTTTCCTATCTTCTGGATTGATCGACCATGCTTGTACATTTACTTTTACTCCAGGAAGTGTATTTACTTTATATAATTGTTTAGCAAATTTACAAAATTCTTTAGGATATATAATTCAGCAAATTTTTAGATATTGTTCAAGGTTTCATATCCAACGTCAATGCTTTACCATAAGCTCCTTGTAATTTTATTTTCTTTCAAGTCTATGTTTTGAATTTTTTTTGTTGTGTGCATTTTTATTTAGTGTTAATGGCCTATAATGATCACGTGTAAAAGAACTTTGAGAACTGATATACATGTTTATAAAATCATAATGATGAGTTAATCCCAACCTTTCTAGCCTAAGGTGGTCAAATATGATATAATGATACCTCCCGTATAGAATGAGAGAAGGATGAAACACATAAAGGTCCATTCAATCCACTAACTACATTAAAGGTTGGAATACTTGTTTCAAACATAGTTTCTCATCCCATCCTACCATTTCCCTAAAGGATATTTCAACTTTATGAACTTCTTGTTTCTCTCCTATTAATGATTTTATTCACTATCTAATCTTTAATTTTGTTAATTGTCTTTTAAGGTGATTGAATCAGTATGTGTGTTTGTTGTAAGTTAAGTACCATGTAAATCCATTTTAACTCAGGATCTATCATGTGAGATGAATTTCTGGAGTTAAAATGGATATATATATATATATATATATATATATATATATATATATATATATATATATATATATATATATATATATATATTCCATGTTGAGGAGGGAAGGAATTGCATATCCATTATATTGAGCAACATACCATTGAAATGGTTTAATCATAAGTTTTTCTTTTGTATTTTTAATTATGTTATCTCTCTCTATGTAATGTTACTTATAGTAGAAATTGAAATATTTTATTTATGGTAAACATTTAATTTTTTTGTTGTTAATATTTTTTTAAATGTCATGTGTCAATTCCATGTTGAGCATGGAAGGAATTACACATCTCCTTTATACTCATAGAAAACACCTTTAAATACAACAAAGAGGAAATTTATTATTTGTTAGATATGCTTTTTAGAGAGAATCCAATTTTAAAGTAATTTTGATATCGTTTTGGACAAACCTTTTGAACCCATCTTCATAATGATTACTATGATTAGATTGAAGATATATTAAACATAGCTTATAGCTTGTTTTTGTATTATCTCAATTACTTCTTTAATAAACTTCTTCATTTAATAATTTATCCTAGCTATGACTTTTACATCCTCAATGCATGCATGATGCTCGATATCTTGTGAATGTTCAACATAGGTGATTTTATTCATGTGCATCTATTGTAGACCCACACAATGTTCACTAAATCTACATGTTTCTCCTATATACATATGTCTACATGAACAAGGGATGAGATACATACTAACTATGCTAAAGTGTGCATTAAAATGATTCTTGTACTCAATGCCATGTTTGAGATATATTCATTGAAATGATTCTTGTATTCAATGTCATGTTTGAGATATATTCATCGGAGGAATAAACAACATTCAATTTTGAAATTGTCAAAAGACAACCAAATTGAAAATATGATTCCACTTGCTATGATAATGTATGAAAATTGCTATAATATCATAGATAGTGGAGATATACATTTTAAATATAAATGCATGTAAAATGCATAACTAAGGAGATGGGTATCAATTTATGTGGATGTCGGTACACCTATTGTTAACATCACTCACTTTATAATGTAGAGGACTGAGAATGTTTATTATCAATAGTGTATTTAAATAGACAAATTGTTAGAATAATGTTTACAATAGAATTGGTTTGGGTATGAGTTTGTTACGGAGATATTATCTCAACTATCTCGATTGTGTAGCTAAGATAGTTATCTATCTTAAGCTACTTGTAATTGTATTTATATTGTGATTATACGTAATGGAAAATAGTTTTGGTGTGCATCTTGATTTGCAATTTGGTATCAGAGCGGGTTATCGCTCTGGGTAACTCCCTCACAGGAGGCCCAAGTGTGTATGAGAGATGTGAGAATATAGTTTTTTTTGTGCTCGATTTCATAGATGTGTGAGTTGTGGACATGTTGAATTGGATAGACTTGTGTGAGATGGTGTTTCTCCTATTCCAAGAATGAAGTTGCAGAATTGAGATCGTTGTGTGGTAGATTAGTTTCCTCCTTTAATGGAGTTAAACCTTGATCCAAATCATAGCATAAGAGCAATTTATAATTTCTATTCGCGTCCACCGTCACTGTTGCTACTATTAGTTGAAGCCATTGCGGGCCATTGAAACATGTGCCATGGGGATGGCATTCCATTCATTGAACAAAGAATCTAGAGGAAAAATTAATTGCCCAATGGTTTTGTTGATTTATGTGGTAGGAGACATCATGTTAGGGACCTAACCTCTCACGTAGGTAGAGTAATATATTTCCATGTAATAAAGGTCAATATTAATAAGGCCTAGCAATAAGGAAGGATACGTCAAATGTAAGAAGACCTAATAGAAGCTTCCACTTCTAGAAGGATCTTCCTCTAGATTGTTCTTTTGATAGACATATTTAGTATAAATAGGAGTCGAGGGTATGATAAGTTTTGTCTTGGATATTATTGTAATAGAGCTCTGATTGGATGGAGGTTGCCCCCTCGAAGAGGCAAGTGAACATTGTTCTCAATAATCAAAGTGCTCTTTCTAGTGTTATTCTGGTATTATTTTGGTATTATTGTGGTGTTGTTCTGGTATATCATTGTTTATCTGCCATTTCTAGCTAATTATTTTTTTCCTACATACTATTTTATATCTTGAATATTACAAGCGGTATCAGAGCACCTTCCTCAACAAAAAATTGTGGGTTAAAAAATTTTTCAGGGTAGAGACGTATTCCAACGTCTTTAAGCTACAAAGATCTATCGTTACGTGCATAAACCCACGGTCGAGGATTCATACATGCAGAAAATACAAGAGGTACTTAAGAGCACATCTGTTGGCCACCCTTGTAACCCCTATTGGTACCCCTTCAACTGGTATCGCAATAGAAAACACCTGTATACATATCAACCTAGATCTCATGAATCCCTCCATAAATAAATTGATCGACCACCTGACTGTTATAGTGCCACCGAGAACAACACTCGAGAAGATACTCTCTAGTACCTTGGTAGTTGGGTAGTACAACTAAGGGCACAGTTTATCCTCCTTAGTTGGTGCCCTGAGATATTGGGCTGAGTACTACTGTTGGAACCTGCACGTATATCAGAGAGCTATAACATAGGGAAAACCATTTGTCTGTAGAACCCTTGAATACCCTAACCCTTGGGACGGAAACAAAAACAAAACATACAAGATCTATTTCCATGCAACTATGTCTCCTGCATTCAGATTGCAAAATTACTACACATTTCTTACTGTTAAGCATTTGGGCATTTCATCACTGCAGTATTCTTCAAATCCGAGTATAACTCCACAGTAGTAAAAAGAAAAAGTTTGGATCTTCTTGGCACCATTATTTGAGACCTATCCCGTTGGATTTCTCTCTTCGTCCTTATCGTGGTCATACTTATAATTTTTCAACAAAATATTTTCTCGTGGACCCGACCCCCTTCCAACACCCTTATTTGGGCTTTACCCCATTGGATTCAACTCGTCACCCTGATCATTGTGATACACTTCACCCATAACCCATTTTCAGTGTGGTCCCACCTGCCCCTTTCGTGTTCCCTCTTCATCATGGCCCACACCTGTAGCCAAGACCTGGAAGCTCGCTTCAATTCCTTGCACTCTAACTTCACAGAAACCCAACAAGAAGTGCGACAAGTCAGTGCCAATATTGTCACCATCAATAAAAACATGCA
This sequence comes from Picea engelmannii, assembly GCA_009831015.1. Taxonomy (NCBI): domain Eukaryota; kingdom Viridiplantae; phylum Streptophyta; class Pinopsida; order Pinales; family Pinaceae; genus Picea; species Picea engelmannii. The sequence goes on from ML776975.1 coordinate 764,131, forward strand.
TTCATCCAGCAACGTGAAACTAGAGGACCTCAAACAAGACCTTGCTACCCACCTTGAATCTGTCACTACGATGATCTGTGCCAAGCTGCATATCCCTGCAGATCTTCCCTCATCTGACCCACCTTTTCAAATCGAAGGTGAAACTTCCTCTCATTCCCAAAATTTTCATCCCATCACTTTCAATGTGACCTACGCCTTCCACGTGTGGATGTGACCAAATTTGATGGCTTGGATCCCACTGGATGGGTAACTCAAATGGAACAATATTTCTCTTTGTATGGAATTATAGATGAGTTGGCCAAACTCCAATATGGTGTTCCTCAGAGACCATACATTCCCATCGCATGGAAAAGATGCTCAAAAAAGGTCATTCTGGCATTATTGCCCAACTCCATGCAATACAATCCACTAAGACACTCTATGTGTCGCAGGACCTCCAATCCATCCTCTCTAAACATGAAGTGTTTTTTTCCACTCCCTAGGGACTCCCTCCTTCCCGCGATGTTTATGATCATTCCATTCCCCTTGTCCCAGGAAGCCTTCCTCTCAATATCCATCCCTATCGTCATCCCTTTTCCCAAAAAAATGAAATTGAGAAAATTGTTCAAGAATTGCTCAACGCAAGGCTTATTCACCCTAGTACAAGCCCCTACTATTCTCCTCTGGTCATGGTCCTTAAGAAATAAGGTCCTTGGTGCATGTTTCCTGACTTCCATGCCCTCAAAAAACTCACCATTAAAGACAAATTTCTCATTCCTGTCATTGATGACCTCTTGGATGAATTGACTGGCGCCCAGTTCTTTACTAAACTTGATCTTCATTCTAGCTACCACCAAATCTGTATGAATGAGACAAACATTCCTAAGACTGCATTTAGAACTCATGAGGGCCATTGTGAGATTTTGGTCATGCCCTTTGGCTTGTGTAATGCTCCCTCCACTTTCCAAAGCCTCATGAATCATGTCTTCCATCCTTTTCTCCTTCATTTTGTTTTAGTTTCTTTGATGATATCCTCATCTATAGTAAAACCTGGACAACCCATCTTGCTCATGTGGATCAAGTTCTCCATCTACTCTCTCAAAACTAAATTTTCCTCAAACAATCTAAATGTGCTTTTGGCCCCTCGAAAGTCGAGTACTTGGGTCATCTTGTTGGCAAGGTCGGTGTCAAGGTGGATCCTAAAATGATTGAAGCTATGTAATATTGGCCTCACCCAAAGACTCTCAAAATCTTGCGTGGATTTCTAGGTTTAACAGATTATTACCACAAGTTTGTTAAGAATTATGGAAAGATTGTGACACCTCTCATTGCTCTCCTTAAAAAGAATTCCTTCACTTGGACTCTAGCAGCTGCTCAAGCTTTTCAAACCTTGAAGATGGCCATGTGCACCACTCTAGTCCCGTCCCTTCCTGATTTCACAAAGACCTTTGTCTTGGAATGTGATGCTTCTGGGAAATGAATTGGCACAATCCTTATGCAAGAGGGTCGACCTTTGGCCTTTACTAGCAAACAACTGTCAGAGTGGCATTTGGGAAAATCAATCTATGAAAATGAAATGTTGGTTATTCTGCATGCCGTGGATTTTTGGCGCCCTTATCTATTGGGGAAATGCTTCCAAATTAAGACAGATCATCAAAGCCTCAAGTATTTTCTGGAACAACGCCTTTCCTACTCAGAGCAACAAAAATGGGTGACTAATCTCTTTGGATATGATTATGAGATCATTTACAAGAAAGGAAAAGACAATGTGGTTGTTGATGTACTTTCCAGAAAATATGAAGATGAAGGGTCCCTTTTTTCTCTCTCCTTCATTGTACCAGATTGGCTTCAAGATGTTCACCAGGAATGACTACATGATCCCAAAAGTTCGCATCTGATACAACAATTGCAAGCCAATTCTCTAGTCTACCCAGGGTACTCTTGTCTCAATGATGAGCTTTGATACAAAGGCCATTTCTATTTAAGTAACCAGTCAAAACTTAAATCCATGGTACTTTGTGAGCTTCATGCTACACCCACGGCCACCGTTGGGCACTCCGGGTTTACCAAAATCTATGACCGGGTCAAACGTTCTTTTTTCTGGGATGGTATGAAATAGGACGTTCACAATTTTGTGGTTGAATGTGATGTTTGTCAACGCAACAAGGGTGAAATAGTCAAATCTCCTAGCACATTACAACTGCTTCCGATTCCACCTACTATTTGGCGGTATAGCTCTATGGATTTTATTGTAGGCTTACCTAAATCAAAGAATAAACTAGTCATCATGGTGGTAGTAGCCTCCACTGTGGCTCCATTTTTCATGTATCAAGGCTTCAAGCTTCATGCCATGCCTCATTCTATTGTTTCTGATCGTGACCCAACTTTCAGCAACAATTTTACAAGGCACCTAATTGCATCTTAGCATAGCTTAGCATCTCCATACTGATGGCCAAACTGAGTTTGTCAGCAAGTGTTTGGAAACATATTTGAGTTGTTTTGCATCGGAAAGGCAAAATCGGTGGGCTCAATGGTTACCACTAGTTGAATGGTGGTACAACACTTCTTGCCATAGAACTACCTGCATGACTCATTTTGAAGTGGTATATGGACAAAAGCCACCTTCAATTATCTCATACTTGCCAGGTGTCTCAGCTTATAGTTCAAGAAGCTATTCTTCGTACCCTTAAAGAGACTTTGGTCATGGCCTAGAATCACATGAATCAACAAGGAGATCAAGGTCGCTCTGAACGTCAATTTACAGAAGGAGATCAAGTGTTTCTTCGACTACAACCTTACAAGCAAAATTCTCACAATGAATCATCCATCAATTTTTCTAGCCACCTCCGTAGCATCCATCATTTTTTCCAGCCGCCTCCATAGACTTCCATGTCGTTGGTAGACAAGTCAAGACAATTGATCGTATTTTCCAGTGTCCTCATAGATTTGTTTTTCTCACTCTTAAATTCTTGCAGCTACCTTCCTAGACTTCCACGTCGCTGGTAGACAAGTCAAGACAATCCATCTTATTTTCCAGCGTCCCCATAGATTTTTTTTCTCATCTTATTTTCCATCCATCTCACACCACTCTTAAATTCTCTTGGAAATTCTGTCTGCACACTAAAATTATCTTCTCTCCCATCACTTTTACATTCCCTCTTCACAAACTCACATTCTCTCGGCTCCTCTTGCCACGGGAAAATGAGCTCCTTTTGGGATGACATAGTCATCACCATGGCTATTATTATTATTGGTGTTAGAATTAATGATTAATTTAGAAATTGGTTTGGATTTGGTTTTGGTTTGTTGGAGTTGTTGAGATATTCTCTCAACCTCCATATCTATGTTGGGAATAAGTTGGATCTGACTCCAACTATTTATATGTATTGTAATTGAGATTCAATGTGTAATACAAAATATTATTGTGTGAATTATCTGTGCTATGGCTGCTCTTCAATTTTCTAATTTGGTATCAGAGCTTGGCTGGGCTTAATCCCTCACGGGAATGCCCAGGAAAATGTGATAGCTATTGAAGCTAATTCACTGTACATAGGTGTGTGAGAGTAGATTTATTTTGTGTGAAGTTTTTGTGTGACTGTGTGATTAGTTTGCCTGTGCTGCCTCTGTCTAGTGTGGATCCTGCCTAAATAAGAAGCCGCCGATTCAAAGCTGTTGAACTCTGTTCGCTGGAATTGCACGAGAGAGATGCTGTAGAAAGGAGTTGCTACTGTGGAGAGAAAATTGACTAGATCGAGGCTGAGTCGATGTGCATGAGAGTTAACTGCTAAGCTACAATGGATTCAACGCTGCCTCTTTGTGAAGAACTATTCCAGATCTAGAATTCATGTTGCAGGTATCGTTGTTGCAGATTGTAGCTGACCAGATCGCTGCGTAGAAGGAACCACCAATTTGAAACCAGATCTAAAGGAGCCCAAATTTTTGAAGAGGAGGACTTAATGAAGTCGCTTCTAATCTGGAAGCCAATATTCAACGTGCAGATTTCTGGAGGCATCATCGAATATTTATTTCATGATGGGTTTGCGGTTCTATGAAATTTGTTATGTATATTTATTTTTATATTGTTTAAGTTGTAAAGTAGAACCAATTATTGAACAGACTACATAATTTAAGTTAGTTGTTCTTGACCCATCGTGCTCCAGGAGAGAACAAATCATTGATTTAATTATGTCTACGTTTGTTATACACTGATGTGACCCATCGTGCTCCGGGAGCATTAGTACAGGTTATTTTGTGTTTGTATGAAGGTCAAGTTGTTTGATCAACTTCTGAATACATCCAATATTCAGACTATTCTCCTAGATACTGACGGATAGTTGAAAGCTAAGTATCCGACAGATGGAGGAATGTCCATGGGATGGTTCATTACTTGACTACTTTTCTTGTGGAAGACCCGACGAGCCGAGTATGTCAATATTGTTGATTATTTCAATTACATCATGATGGTCAGAGGTGTTTTTATTTTAAATGAGTCAAGAGGGAAGCTCAAAGTTGTGGAGAAGAAAGAGCATAAACCAAAATATTTCAAAGTGGGTGAGAATGTTGATGAAGACCAAATCAAACAAATATCTATATTATCATTTGAGAATTGTAATCTGTGATTTATTTGTAATGTAATCATTAAGGGAGGGTGTTAGAATTAATGATTAATTTAGAAATTGGTTTGGAGTTGGTTTTGGTTTGTTGGAGTTGTTGAGATATTCTCTCAACCTCCATATCTATGTTGGGAATAAGTTGGATTTGAATCCAACTATTTATATGTATTGTAATTGAGATTCAGTGTGTAATACAAAATATTATTGTGTGAATTATCTGTGCTATGACTTGTCTACATTTTTTTCGGCTGAAAGAATCTTTTGGCTGAAAACATGTTTCGTCTGAAAAAATATTTCAGCCAAAAATTATTTTATATATCCCTCGCACATCGCTCACTTCACATTTTTTTGAACTGTTGTTTGATGGTTGATGTTGGTTAGTGGTAACTATTGGTTGGTGCTAGCAGACGTTGTTGCTAGTGATTGCTGCTAGTAGTCGTTACTACTAGAGGTTGTTGCTGGTGGTTGGTGTTTCTTGTTGTTGTTCATCACCACTGGTTTAGGTTCTAATTAATTCTTAAACACTTTTCCAGTTAATTAAATTTTTAATTATTTACATGTTTTTTGTTTTAGGAGGTAGGCATGGCCGAATTTGGCCCTATCCATGTACAGTGACAAGCCCAAATTCGGGCCTATCCCTGTACATGGACATGTTTGAATTCGGGCATGTCCCTTTACATGGACATGCCCAAATTCGGCCCTGTACATGTACAAGGATAAGCTTGAACATTAATATGTTATAGTGTGCTTTAATATTCATTGTGAATTGAAAAGATAATGCAAATTTGTAATGAAATCATATTAATATATGCAATGTAAAGAAGGGGAGAGATTATAAGATAATGTGTTTTTTTAATATTCATTATAAATTGAAAAGAGAAAATTTATAATAAAATTATATTAATCGGGCCTCCTGTACATTGACAGGGTCGAATTCGACCATGTCCCTGTACATGGACATGGATGAATTCGGCCATGTTCCTATAGATGGACAAAGCCAAAATCATTTCCTTGTATAGGGACATGCCCAAATTCATGCTTGCCCATGTACAGGGACAGGACTCCAATCATTATTAAGTATAATATAGATTCTCACAATTACTCACCTAACAGTTGAGTTTGATAAAGAGTGGAAAATAATGCAATACATGTAAGATATTGTATTAATGACTTGAATGACATAAAAATGATTCTCTTACTTTCATTTTTATATATATTCGTCTTTGAAAAATACAGAAACCACTCATATAGTTACTTGGATCATATAATTATTACATATACTTTATAATCTCAAAATCAACCTGAAACACATCCCAAGATTTAAATTTAGGATAATACTTGTGTTGTTGGAAATATTGTCATTGATGGAAAAGGATGAGGCAAAGGAAGAAGAAGAGTTTTCATGTAAGAAAATCAGTGTATGGTTGAGTTTTGGTGATACTCTCTCAGGAGAAGAATACCCAGAGCAATTGGGGTATTGATAGGCAACCTTGTGATGATCTATGGATAGATTTCGGGGTGCTCAGGTATAGTGGGCTTGAAATCCGTCAGATTACATAAGGTAAGGGATCATGGTAACAACCGTCGGATGGGCACTCTCAGGAGAAGAATACCTAGAGCAATTGGGGTATTGATAGGAAACTCTGTGATGATCTATGGATAGATTTCGGGGTGCTCAGGTACAGTGGGCTTGAAATCCATCAGATTGCATAAGGTAAGGGATCGTGGTAACAACCGTTGGATGGGCGCGTAGGTTTAATTCTAGTCAGTATCGGGGATCGGGACTTTGAAATGTCAAAATCACTTGACAACAAGAACCCCGAAATCGCGATATGCGATTTCGTGATTTAATTGCAGCCGCTGAATAGAACTCAGATCTAGACCGTTGATTTAACTTCTTATCGAAGTTTCGGGGATCACGAATTCAAGAGGCAAAGAACTCAATGCATCAAGAATGTCGATTTCGCAATATATGAAATCGCGATTGAATCTGGACCGTCAGATCAAGAAATGATCTAGACCATTGATCTGACATCTCACGGAGTTTTGGGGATCGGGATTTGTAAGTGACAAAAAAAATGAACGCCAAGAATGTCAATTTCGCGATGAGTGAATTCCCGACTTAATCTGAATCGTCAGATCAAATTATCATCTGGATCGTTGATCTAACCACTTTACAAAATTTTGTGAATTGGGATTTGTAAGTGAAAAGAACATTGAACATAAGGAATGTCAAAACCCGATTTAAAAAGGTGCGCGTAGGTTTAATTCAAAATTTTTATGTGGGACCCGATTTCCCCAGAGCAATAAATATGGACCCAAAGCAATAGGGACCTGATTTTCCCTTCGCATTATTGGTTCATTATGCTGAGATCTTAACCCCCCAGTCGAAGGTTAAAAAAGCCCTGTGGAGTAAACCAAAGGTATACCTTTAGCGTTGAATGGTTTTGACCCATGGTCTTAAAAAGGGGTCGATGCCCTTTTCTATGGCAGATCTACAAGCAAAGGAGGGCGGTAAGGATTTTGATAGGTCGCAGGGGTCTTTTTGCAGGACGTGGAGGCCATTTTCTGACCATAGGGACATCTACAGGTCGTTGAGGTCATTTGTGCAGGCTGCAGGGAAGGTTTGAGGAGGGAGGAACCTCATTGTGGCAGTTGGGTGGCAGATCTACATTGACAGAGAGTTCTCTGCAGTGGGTTTAGCAACTAGGAGAGCTGAGGCATCATCTCCAAGTTTATTGTCTTGTTTAATGTGTGTTTAGGAGGCTTTTGCAGCTGCCTTGCAGTCAGTAGATCTGTGTTTCCTTTAGAGATAATTGCAGTTGTTGTCATAGCCACTAGAAAATTGTGTATTGATGTGATTTCAGGATACAAGT
>ML776976.1:696-48480 GCA_009831015.1 Picea engelmannii
TTCATATGTTTAGGGTTCATGTGTTCAGTATCATCTTTCTTATCCTATGTAACTTAAGTTGAAGGCAAAAACTATAAACCTTATAACGATTTGAACTTTAAACTATTCTTATCTTATCTTTATTAGTTAAATGAATGAATTTATTGGTTAAATGTATTTATGGCAAAATAAACTTATCCTCAAACAAAAGGAGAGCTCTATCAAAATGGCAAATCAAATTTTTATCTACTCTAGCAGCCCAACTCTATTTAGTAAAACATTTCAAAACAACCCACGGTGATTTTAATTTTAAGCTGTCCAACTGTATTTAGTAAAACATTTCAAAACAACCCACGTTTTGATTAGGAAATTTTTATCTAGTCTAACAGGTAAACTATATTTAATAAAACATTTCAAAACAACCCACATTTTGATTTTAATTTTAAGCTGGAGAAGCTTAGGACTTGAGCCTCCTTGCTTTACAGATACCAACAGCATTTTAGCACACCCCATACTCATTAAATACCCACATTCTAGCCTGGTTTGAGTATAAACAATGACACTCAAGATAACAAATATAGGATCATTGTCCTAGTGATGGGGTTCAAAATATATCCAATTTTACAAAAAGAACTTAGGCTCTAATAGTGTTTAAAATGAAAATTCCACGAAGTACATTTATATTTTTCATAGTAAATTCTGTGGATGGAAATCTACCCAAATAGCAAACATTATATGGGAGATTTATGGAACCATATAATGTTACAAAACAAAATAACTTAGGCTTTAATGGAGTTTAAAATGAAAATTCCACGAAGTCCATTTATTTTTTCCATTGTAAATTCTGTGTATGGAAATGTACGTAAATAGCAAACGTTATAGTGGGAGATTTATGTAACCATATAATGGATGTTTGTTTAATTGCATTTTAGTTCTACATACAAATTTTTTTCTATAATATATATTTTTTTTTCAATAGAAAATTCGTTTGAAATTATATTAATGTATAATTTCATTTATATTTACAAGGAATATTTAATCAAACCAGCATACAAGCTGTAAGCACGAATTTTCAATCAACCAACACACAGGTTGTAAAGCACGAATTCTTAATCAACCAACACATATGCTGTAAAATGAGAGACAAAACTTGGGATAAATCCAAACAAAACCCCGAAAAGGATCTAAACCAAAGTTGCACGCTCCTAAAGGGCCTCAAAGTGTTTATCCAGCACCGCACACCCCCAAAGGACCTCAAAGTGTTGCAGAACACCGCATGCCCCCAGTGTGGACCTCAAAGCTCTGGTCCAATACCCCTTCAAGCCAAGGAAAAAGAGGAGCCAGAAGAGATGACGAAAAACCATGTTAAGTCAATACAACCAGCTTTGACAAAAACAGAGAAAAACTCGGCCCTGAAAAATGAAGGCCGCCTCCAATGCCGCCGCCGAAGCTACCACTTCCGCAGAGCCCGCAGAAAAAAGCCCTCCGCCACCACCACAGGAACCTGCTCGCCCTAAACCCCGCCGTGCCTCGCCGCATCACAGGGCCTGCTCGCCTCTGGCCGTGACCCTTGCCCTCTCCCGTGGACGCCATGAAAATGCCCTTCGTCCTCGCCCTCGTTCGCCCATGCCTGACCTCTCCTTCACCATGGTTTCTGAGATGCGGCTAGTAAACCCTAGCCACAGAGCCCTCCAAAAACTTCCAATATGAAATTACTTAATTGAATGAATAAGTCACTTAATACATAAATCTTACTCTAATGTAAATAAAATACATTACAATGTAAGTGAAAGACAATTATTCTATACTTAATCAAAATACTATAAGAGTGAAGTTTCAACACACTAATCAATATTTTGATAGGACCTTAAAGGAAGTGATTATCTATTCTATACTTGATTCTAATCAAAATACTATAAGATTGAAGTTTCAACACACTAATCAATATTTTGATAGGATCTTAAAGGAAGTGATTATCAAAGTTCAGTTCAGTTTCAGTGACTATCAAAGTTCAATTTCAGTTATATTTAGGAAGTGATTATCAAAGTTCAGTTTCAGTTATATTTTGGAGAGCTAAATCATTTGAAATATATCCTCACATTGAGATATATAGATAAAAAAAAAGTGATTATCAAAGTTCAGTTATAGTATTTTAGAAGAGTTTAATCATTTGAAACACTGTCCTTCTAACAATGAAATATGTCCTCACAATGAGTTATATAAATAAAAAGGAATTGGAGCAATCGATTCATCTTACATTTATATTTATCATAAGTTTTTTTTATATATTATATAAAAAATTATTGATAAAAATATTTATTATATATTTTTAGCAAATAGTTTTTTTACTTTGATTGATTTGATTGATTTGAGTAGTTAATTTGTCAAACACAGTTTTCATAAATGAATCAATAGACTCAATCAAACTTTTAAAAACATTTGAGTAGTTAATTTGTAATACATAGTGTTCATAGATGAATCAATAGACTCAATCAAACTTTTAAAGACATTTACAATGAATATGAGACAAAGCATATAAAACTTTGGTTATGACATACTATTAGAGATTATTATAAAATTAATGTCTTATAATCTTACTCAATCAAACTTTTAAAGACATTTACAACGAATATGAGACAAAGCATATAAAACTTTGGTTATGACATACTATTAGAGATTATTATAAAATTAATGTCTTATAATCTTACTCAATCAAACTTTTAAAGACATTTACAATGAATATGAGACAAAGCATATAAAACTTTGGTTATGACATACTATTAGAGATTATTATAAAATTAATGTCTTATAATCTTTAAGAAGAATGGGGTTTCAATGAATGAATCCATGTAGGAGCACACTAATTTCATTAGATACTTTCCAACAAAAAATGACAAAATGACACTTTCAAAGTAGATGTTTAATTATTTTTGGGTACATGTACTTTTTTTTTTCCCAAGGAAAATTTTGCAGGAAAATCAAGGGATGCTTCTCCACATTCATAGATGGCATGTTTAATAAACATGTTGGTGTGATGCTTAATTACCTTTGGGTATATACACTCCTTTTTCTCCCAAGGAAAATTTTGCAGGGAAACCCAAGGGATGCTTCCCCGCATTCATAGATGGTATCCCTAGTAAACATGTCGGTGTAGATTAGTGGGTGGCGTAGACTAGTGTGTCTCACCTAGGGGGATTCAAACCAAGCATCTGTTGGCATGGAACTATCTAAATGCCCAACAATGTTGGCGACTGCTAGTTGAGCTAATTCGAGCTTTGGTTGAGTTAATGTTATTGGTGATCGCTGGTTGAGCTAACTCCTTGGACTTTGATTGAGTTAATACCTTGGGATTTGGTCGAGCTAATGCCTTATGCTTTTGGATACGTGTATACTTGTAATCCATTTGTCAGTAATCATGGAAATGTTCCCTACAAAAATACTTATTCTTACTTAATTATAATGTAAAACACCTTATATAAAATAAATGAGTGTTTTTACCCCACACGTGTAATTTGTCAGTCACTAACCACACAAATTCTCCCTACAAAAATACTTATTCCTACTTAATTGTGATGTGAAACACCTTATGATTATGGAAAGTAAATGAATATTTTTATCTTTTATAAAAATAATATTTAAATAACTCATAAAGAAAAATAACTCAAACATTCCAACATTCCACTATGAAAATAAATCTTTTGTACTCTCTCTAAAATGTGAACTACATCCATTTTTTTTTGTTGCTCAAACATTCCAACATTCCACTATGAAAATAAATCTTTTGTACTCTCTCTAAAATATGAACTATATCAATTTAATCAACAAAGAATATAACACAATTTCACCTTCAATTTAATCAACAAAGAACATAACACAATTTCACCTTTAATAAATAGAAGCCTTATTAGTCCCTGCCGTAGGCATAGAGGGACTATAGCGATCGATAATTCGTTGACTACATATTAGTTTGTCCTTTGACTCGAAATATTTGCACATTACCTATTGTTGGAGCTATGGAATTAAAAACATATATTTTTATATAATAAGAAGTACCATATATGTACATATCTGATTGGATAAGAGATTGGAGGTCTTATTGCCGGCTTCGCTATTCCCAATGTTTTATATGGAAACATATCCAAACGTTTTCTCGTATACAATATTTTTTAATCATATATTTTCCCTCTATATTGCTTGAAGGTGGATTAATGTTGGCATTAGTTCGAATGTTTGTATTAGCATTTTCTGCTAGTTGAATATATCCGTAAGTTTTGATATGTACTAAGCATATTGAAATGTTTTGATATCCAAGCTTTATAGTGATTGGGAATTCCAAAGTTTATAGCGTCTTTGCCGGATGTATTTTTGTTGAAATGTATTGACACTTATTCCGAGATGCCTCAATAGGCCTGACCGATTAAATGTTTACATGACACGACGTCCTCGACAGCTTAAATGTTTGCATACCACGAGGTCCTTAGACAACCTGACAGTCTTAAATGTTTATGTAAATACGCTTCTCGGAGTACATTTTTCTTCGAAATTTTCTATACAGTTACAATGAATTTGCACAATCTTGTTTGTCCATTGCCAGTTCAATAACCATTGTATGTTTCATCCTTGTTCTGCCTTTGCAATGCAATTTCGTAATCGTTGAAGTTACATACATTGTTTACTGGTTCAGTGAGTGCTTATTCTTCACTGGTTTGTCTGTTGCTGCTTCTTGTTGTTTCGCTTGTGATTTGACCTGCGCTTCTGCATTTCGTCGTTTCAGAGTAAGCTTCAATGCCATAGTTTCATTTTGTATTCCTTGTTTGTTGTTCAGTGTTTGCAGTTTGCAAGTAAGAATGTTTGCTTATTTATAGTCGTATGCTCCTCGTATGTTTCCAGTTCTTTCTGTGCTTGGGGTGCAGTTTCGTAATCGTTGGAGATACATATGTTGTTTACTTGCTCGAAGGTTCTTGCTGGTTCATTGGTTCATGGGTCGCCGGTTCTGTTTGTTTGGCTCGGGTTTGTGCTTTGGGGCCTTGGAGGTGCAGTTCGACCTGTTCGTGCTTTCTCGCTGGTTTGGTGCTTGCTGTTTTCTTTTATTTGATTCGGCCTTGCAGGGTTGGGGTCCAGCGGTGGTGGTTGGAGCTTTTATTTTTTCATTTTTTTTGGATTATTATTGTTTTCTGGAGCGCTTTACGGTGTTCAACCCCTATACCCACGAGTCGACATGCAGTTATATTATTTTCTCTGTCTGTCAAGGCCGATATTTGTTATTATGTGAGATTTTGTTGGTGCTTCAGTGCTGGCATGAAAGAAAATAGTTGCATGCAAAATTGATTGAGGATTACATGTGAAATTGAAATATCCGCTATTTTTTTGTTGGAATAAAGCATATGTATGCATGCTACATTTATAAACCATGTATGGTCAGATGTGCCGATATGACATTACATGGTCTTTCTCTTCTACATAGACTGGTGTGCGCATGATACAATTTGTGTTGTGCTTGAGATATGATATGTGCAACAAAGATTCTGCAAGATTATATTTGGATGTCTGGAAGCATGTCTGGGTGGTTTGCCACGTCAAACCGAAAACTTGTATCGTGGGAACAACAGTCTGTGTAGAGGATAAATAACATGTATTTCCATCGGTGGAAGCATATTTGGATAAATTGCCACGAAAAACCAGATATCGTTTAGCTACGACCATGCAATTGCGTGATATTTTGTGCCTTGTAATATATTTTGGGCAGGGAAATTTTTTTTACACGTTTGCAACCATGGATAGAGAAGCGCAAAGGTTCATGTTTCTGCCTTTCTAGACTGTTCGTTGAGTTTGTTTTACTATATGTACATATTGCTTGTTCTCCGATGAATACCAGCTTCCATTGATGTTTATTGTATTTTGTGCGTTCTCACATTCAAACAAACAGAATAGCTGGAGAAAACGAGGGAGTCTTCACTGCATCGGTTGAAGAGGATATAGAAAGGTGCATGCTTGTACTATTGTTTCATATTGCGTTGTTTTCTATTTCATTTATGGTCCATATATGTGTTCAACTAGTTTATTATATGTACGTGTTGCGTGCTTTCCTACATGGTAATTTATCTTCGTTACATGCCTCCAAACATACTAACCTGCTTCGCTCGCTGTGTTTTCGCTGCATTGCTACATTTAAACAAACATATTACCTAGAGATGACGATGGGCTCTTTCGCGGGTAAATAAACCTATTTCTTTTTCTTTTGCATGTCTGTCTTCATTATAAGTTATCTTCAATACATGCCTTCTTGCATACTAAGCTAGTTCATGTTCGTTGTGTTTTCGCTGTGTTGCTGCATTTAAACAAACATAATGGCTGGAGATGATGATGGACTCTTTGGTGGGTAAATAGACCTGTTTCTCTTTCTTTTAGATGTCTGTCTTCATACTAACTTGCCTTCATGTCCATTGCATATTCGACATTGCTGCCTTGGAAAAAACAGGTTGCTTGGACAGGGAGATGAATTGTTCTGTGCAACAACAGAGGGTTCTATGGTACAATCTTCTAAAAGGTATACCAAGTGTGTTGGTAAATTAAATATACAAACCGAGTGGCAGTATATAATATTAGACTTGAAAACGATGACTTGGCAGTAATGGGCCTTTCTGCCCTCCCTATTTCTACTTTTTCCATTTTCTATTATCCCTTTTGTTTTCTAATTCATCTGCTTAGTGTGCTTTCCGAAATTCCTTCGTGCGCCGGTTGGCGGACTAATGGATTCACATCTGTGGTCGTGCTTCTACCTTATTCCATAGTTACTCACTTTCTTGATTGTTAGTGCCAGGTTGGCAGGTTGAAGATTGCTCCCCTGGCTTCCAAGGGTCCGCGATATACAGATTGGCCATGGTGCTCCAAGCTCACTTCTTGTTTACTGTTAAACATTTCTCCAATTAAAAAAATCAGATGCATACACTTTTATGGTTATTTAGTCCTTCTGATGGACAATATACAATGCATATACTTGTTTAGTCCTGATGTTCATCTGCCCATGCTTGCATCAGAAAAAGTTGGACTAGTGACATGGGGATGAGCAGTCAGTCATCCCAGACATCAGCAGACAGACAAGGCCAAAGGTAAAGATGCATATGCTCTACTCTTACTATGTTTACTAAACAAATGTCCTGAGGTATATATTCATCTATGGCATGGCAGATATGCTGATGTCATCTGCAATACATGGTTTGCAACTCGCAAGAAGTATCAACACGTAAAAGTGAGATGCCGAACGTGCTGCATGTTTCGTAGACTAAGAGGTGTGGTTGTGAAACTTTGGCTCCATAATAGGGATGATTTTAGGGGCTAAATTTCGCTCATGGGCTAATTTTCCATAGATTTTGCCAAAACGAGATTCACTATTTTAAAAATGATTCACCCAAATTCTATAGGATAAAATTATTTTACCTTAAAAATCGCCAAAATTTTATAAAAAATATATAAAATACTTAGAAATTTGAATATTTTTACAAAAATATCACCAAACATTTATAGTTGACATATGAAGGATTAGTAAGATTCACCAATATTTCTACATTTTGAAATAAATTTCCATCCTTAAAATCATCCATGCTCCATAGTTCATCAAAGCTATGCATTTACTTGTAGATTTATGTCAGTGAAAGAAGAATACACACACACACACCCAAAAAAAAAAAAAAAAAAATGCGCGCTACCATTCACTTTAGTTTTCCTGTTAGAAAAATGTCATCAGGTCTAAAGTTGTGACATCTAAAGTACTGTCAATAGAGGGTTTGAACAACCGTCAAACTGGACAAGTGTTTGTTGGGGACATAATGGTTGTCTATAGCACCTACTTGGACAAGGCAAACAAAAGTAGATCCATTATGTGTGCTGACATGACAGACAAGGAGGCCACGATGACAGTGACACTGACTGTTCCTCCACAACTTGTCCAGAAACATGCAGAAAAGATATTGCCGTGTAATGGGATATCCATTACAAATTTTAATATATTGCCCAAAACAATATATGACCGTGGTGATTATGATCGAATTATTTCGGTCAACGAAACAAACATTGTGGAAAAAATTCCCGCTGTTTGTTCAGAATATCGTTTCGTCCCGGACTCGACTATCAACCAGCTTGCACAAAGCACTGATATTTATCCAATCAGAACGATTGGAGCAGCTGTCACACTAGTGAGAAAATTTGGCTTGCAACACATTCTCCATATAAAGGATGGAGAGTTGGACAACGACAAGGCAATGGTACCGCTTTTCATATTCAGTTTTGTCATTTACTTTCGCATGTGCATGTATCTCAGATAAGTTACACAAATATTGCACTGTTCCATGTTGCAGCTACAATTGTTCGATACGTATTCAGATTTGTTTTCGTCAATGGAACAACAATTGCATAAAGGGCAGATTCCACTTATGCTTTCAAAAATATAACAAAGAAGAGGAATGTTAGAGAAAGGATCTTTCGGACAACCCAGGCAACGTTTGTAACAGAGTTGCGAGTAGACATAATAGAGGATCTAAAGAAACTAGCTAGCTCTAAAATGTTGTGCGTATACATCCACAAAATCATCCTCACTTTGCTTATAGAAATAACCTTCAAAAAATTTCTGCGCCTGTTTACTTTTTTTTTTTTTTTAAAGGGGAGGGGTGGGTGCAATTGTGTATTATATTGTTCAATGTATTAATTCCTATGCTTGCGTTCCCAGGTTGAAGGTGTTTTAGTTACATTCAATGTGTACTCGACCCCCTTTGAACCTGTATGTGCAAAATGCAACTCCGCTGATCTGCCTCCACTTTGATAAGTGATGATACGATTGATTGTCTGTGATGTGGTGAAAAATGTCCATATATATATGGACATTGCGTCAATGCTGTTATCCGAACCATGGACAACACAACTATGCATTGTACGATTAGACAACCTCTATTGCAAAATGTGCTTTGTCGTATGAAACATATCTACAGAAAAAGACAAGAAGTGTCTACATGCAGCGGGAGTTTCAGATACATAGAAAATTCACCTTAAATGAGGACAATGCAATTTTGCATATCGGTTGAAGAAGGGGAAAAAAAAATATGTATATCAAACTTTGGCAGGAAACGAAAATACCTCATGTGTCTCTGTAATATTTGTTCAGGATCCAGATGAATGTTCGTTGGACTTGGCTAGTTGGGATTGCACACGCATCAGATTAGCATGGCAACGAACCCCATATATCCCATGGCCCCAGTTATTTTCTACTGGGAACATATACAAGATGCAAGAGAAAACGAATGTGGCAATGCCTTTTCTTTGTATATCAAATTGTTTCATGCAAAGGTCGATGGGTTTTTCTCTATGGAACCTTCTGGGAACTTGCTTGTGGCCTGTTTGAAGTTTGGTTGGTTCTTGGTTATGTGCTTTGTCTGTCAATTTGTATACCGCGGAACTCCAACTATTCTTTGGAGTACACAAAACAATATAACTGAATTTTTTAGCCAACTGGCCCGCAGATCCACCTGATAATTTCTATGGCGCTGTGACGCAAATGTACTATGTGGCTTGTTTTAGCAGATTTCCTTGATCGATGAACTTGGTCAAATTATTGTTTTGGAATAATTTGAAATCAACGAATATATAGTGTGTGAAGTGCAATTGTGCACAACAGGCCCTTAAAATTCAAATTGGTCATTGTTTTGACATTTTTTCTTATTCGATGAACTTGGTAATATTAAAGTCCTGGAATAATTTGAAATCAACGAATATATACTGTGCGGAGTGCAATTGTGTTATCATATGAACAAGAGGCCCTTCAAATTCAAATTGGTCCTTGTTATGCTTGCAGTGATAGAATTAAAAAAAAACTTTCTTTTGTTTCCTTCATTTTTTTTAAAATAAGGGATTTAACATCCTTTAATAATTTAATGTAATTCACTTGTACAATATCAATATTTAATATTAATAATTTAGTATTTGAAAACAATGTTTTTAGATAAAGTTAGATAGGATGACCATCCCTAAACAATTACAATCTTGAACCTGCCAGTCGTGGAGTCCTGTCGATTTCTATTTTGGAGGACACAGAACAATAAAAGTGCAATGTTGAGCCAAACAACCCGCAAGTCTGTCTGTCAATTTGTATATCGCAGAAGTATGGGTGCTATTTGTAGGACACAGAACAAAAGAGGCTCAATTTTCAGCCCGCCAGGCCGAGAACCCGCGATCCAAAAAGTGCCTAAGTATGGAATGAGGGATCCACATATGCTGTATAAAATCTTATGTTCATACTTTCTAAAAGTACATGTTTACTATGTATTGCTCGTTTGTCGAAAAACTTTTATATCATTTGCCCGAACAGATTGTACAAACTTTCTCGTCTCATTAAATTATGCAATATCAATATTTAATATTAATAATTTAGTATTGAAAATAATGTTTTTAGATATGTTATATAGTTGATAGGGATTACCATCTGTAAACAATGACAAACTTGAACCCGCCATCCCTCAAGTCCATGTGTCAATCTGTATATCACGGAACTCTGAGTGCTATTTGGAGGACACAGAACACTGAAAGTGCAATGTTGAGCCAGCCAACCCGCACGTCCGCTTGTCAATTTGTATATCGCGGAATTGTGGGTGCTATTTGTAGAGCGCGAAACAATAGAAGCCCAATTTTCAGCCCGCCATCCCGAGAGCCCCCAATCCAAAAAAGTGGCTAAATATGGAATGACGGATCCGTACATGATCTATAAAAATTTCATGTCCATAGTTTATAAGAGTACATACTTAGTATGTATTACTCAATTTTCAGAAAACTTGTTGTTATAACAAGATTTTCTTCACCATCGCTATCTTGCACAAAGGGCCTTTTTCCATTTCCCTTTGCAGACTTATCATCCCCTTTTGATGAATCCAGAGCTAAAAATATACATTTTTCCACATATACGCTCCCTATCTGCTATGCAAGATGCGTATACACTTGCTGATCCACTACAACCCACATACATTGGGATTTGTGCCAGAAAATACAAAATGAGGCTGGGTTTCCATGTCACTATAGGAGATCTTTGATCCTTAGCCTTCCATATACTGGAAATGTTCCGACTCGACCCTTCAGTTGCACCCTGAAGGCTATAAGAGCACAATTTCGACCTATGGAAAATAAGGAGAAAACATTCAACTTTCAGAGCAAAGTTACTCTGGAGAACTTACTTCATATTGAGTTTGCATCCCTCTGTCCCTCAAGTCTGAACACAATGTTCAACCCCCAAGCTCTTTGCCTATTGTTGAGAGGACCTCATTGCCTCTTTCCTATGAGCTTGCCTTTGGTGGAGGATTGAAGTGGTGGAGACCCAAGTGAAAGGAACTTGGTTTCTTGGTTTCTAACCGTGCTAACATGGAAGTCTGTATCGTTGTCACTTCTGCTGATCAATTATTAATAGAAATACTCCTTTCCCATCCTATTTATATCTTGCAAATATATGATTATTATCCATGGGCGTGTTTGTAATGTTTATTAATGGATTATGCTATCTGATGTGCTAAACCCTTTTATATTATCACTGTATACTTGCTCTTCTTGTTTGTTGAGAACTTCTTGCGGGTATAAGGCTTTGGGTCAAAGTGCTCAACGATGGAACATCATCAAACATTGGATTGAGGTAGGCCTCTTTCTTATATTGCACATTAGTTTATATAGCATATGTTGGAATTGAGTTGATTTCTGCAGTCATACCTGTCTGTTGTGGTTTACGCTTGGCCATAAAGAGTTTTTCCCTTGTAACAGAACTGGCGACTCCACTGGGGAGAGATCTTCCTTCTAAGGGTTGAAGTACTTTTTCTTCTTACATTGCTCTTTTTCCTTTGTATTTCTTATCGTATCACTGCTTGACATGCCCTGTTCACTTCGGGTCCGAGTTTTCATCCTTTTTCCCTTGCCTGGCCTTGTTTTAAAGCATATATGCCCTTTTTCCCTTGACAGTCGCGTATACACGCTTGCTGTCTCACTGCAAGAAGCGTATATACGCTCTATTCTCCTGAACAGTCACGTATACCACTTCCCCTGGCTTGTTTGCTTGGTTTAGTGACTACTGGGTAGGATTTGAAGATTGCTGAGCCTTCTTAGGTCTCTGTAGTGTATGTTAAGATTATTTGGGATGACAGGAAACCTGTTTGGAGTTGAATTTTTGGGCGGAGTCTTTCTCTTTGTTTTCCATTTTTGATTTGTCCTTGTTCTTTGGACTGTTTGCGTGGCTGCTTGTTATTCTGCTCGAGTTATTGCTTTTATACATAGTAGAATTTATATACCAGGTTGCTCATCAGTCTGTGCATTTTCTTTTTAGTATATTGAAAATACAAAAAAATAGACATTTTGCATTGGTTGGCATTTTTGTCTTTGAATCTTTATCATTAGCTTAGCACATTTAGTGAAAGATTGCATTTTACTTCTGAATTACAGAGTTGAAATTGAAGACTGCACTGTTCTTATTGGCATATCATTCATTGAAAAGTTAAAGATATACTTTGCATTATATCCATATTTATTTTCTTGCAGAGTCATAACATCATGAGTTTCACTTCCATATATTTTTGAGTAACCACGACCAATGAAATTTACGCTTTAAACTAAAATTGATTAGTCATGATTTTATTTTTTAGGGTGCACAAACTATCCTAGGATTTAGTGCCTTGGAATAGGATTTTGCAAGTAAACTTTTCCAAGGCAACTAAATCAACATATGTGTCTGAGATAGGGAGTTGAGAAGTCCATTGTATAATTGGTAATATCAAGAGGCTCCGCTCACACCGGAGTTAATCACGAGGTCACACGAAGTTAGTTGAAGGGATAACCCCTGGATACTCACCTAGCGTTAGAGATATTTATGTGGATTTATTCGTATTTGGGGATCTTGCTAGTACCCATACCTCTGTGAGAGGCGGTGCTTTCGAGGTTTCAGGCTTTGCTACCCTGCCCATACGGTGATCTGGACTTACGACTGCTCGCCTGTGCATTGGTTATATAGTGGTTGATTAGTTGCTTGACTTATGTATCTCATAGGTTACTTGCAGGGGTTATTCTGCTTGTATCCTGAGTCAGATAGGGGTCAGACAACACACAACCTTTATGGAGGATTACCTCTCCGGGGGGATCTGACCGACTGGTTGTTAAGCCTACGAGGGCCCTATAACTAATTCCGTTACCTCCAAACTTTAGCGGGGAGTCTCAGGTCCCTCTTGGACGAGACATACCTTCTTTAGCGAGGGATGCCACTCAACCGCTTTAGCCCGTTTGCATGCATATTGGCCGTTTGAATTTTTGGTATGCTACTTGACTACTAGTTGGCCTTAGGATATATTTTTATTCGTTGGAGAGTCATAATTCGTCGTGGTGTCAGACCAACTTCCTCGCAGGTCTCATCAATTGTTATAGTTACCACCAGTTTTCGAGTTCTTGCCTTCTAGAAGGCGTAGAGTTATCAGGAGTGGTACACATATCCACTTTTCAGACTTGTGGTTCCACAAGGATGAGTACCGAGTCTAGTATTCAGAACATTGAGAGTTCTTCGACTCCCATACCCACTATAATTAATGGCACCCCTTCGACTTCTGCAGCCACTACAGTTGTAGTGCCGGAGGCTTATACCGGTACTATGGCTCGGCCTGTAGTTAATGCTTCATATATTGCATCAAACCCTTTTGGGGGTTTCAGTCACTCGTTGAGTTACAATGTTCAGACCATCCCTA
Organism: Picea engelmannii; assembly: GCA_009831015.1. Taxonomy (NCBI): domain Eukaryota; kingdom Viridiplantae; phylum Streptophyta; class Pinopsida; order Pinales; family Pinaceae; genus Picea; species Picea engelmannii. The sequence continues at coordinate 14,418 of ML776976.1, forward strand.
TGGATTCTAATCCATTTTCTTATGGTATGCCTAACTTCACTTCGCAGTTTTCGACTTCCATCTCATCTGTTGGCCCTAATTCTAGCTTTGGACTTGGGGGCACTACACCTCCTTACACTCCTTTCCCGTTTTGTGGTTCTTATATTCCCCAAGTGAACCCTAATGTGGGAAGTGTCCCTATTCTTAACCCCGGGTCTAATCCTTCTACAACTGGATGGAGCAACCCAACCAACATACAAGCTCTGCCCTATATCCCTATCCCCTCGGTGTCGATTCTGAACAATACTTTTGGCACGACGAATCCACTTCAATCCTCCGGATTCCCACATGGAGGAGGTCAGTCCTACACATTGGGCACTCCCTAACTTGGATCCAATCCAATCGGGGGCAATCTTCACAACCCTCAGCTTGGATCTAGTCCAACTAGGGCAATTTTCATAACCCTTATCAGAACATTCTTGCTGGAATGATGCTCAATCCATATTTTACGAATCAGCCCGGAGGAGGGTCTTTTAATTCTGGACAAGGTTTTGGTCCTTATCAGAATCCTGGATGGAATGAAGTTCCTAACACACAATCTTTCACGGGAGGATGGGGCCAGGTGTCGCAACCCCGTATTCCTTTTCTGGCCACACTTAATTTGCTAGATTTGTCTAAACTAATGAATGACCCGGTGAGTCATGATCCCACATGGCCCCCTGTCCCTACCAAACTTCCATTAGACATTCTAAAGTTTGAAGGTAAGAATGGTGAAGATCATGGTGACCACGTCACTACTTTTCACCTTTGGTTCTCATCGAATTCTCTGAATCATGATTCTATTAGATTGCGATTGTTTCAACGCACTCTCATTGGAGTCGTGTCACAACGGTACATTAAGCTACATAGGGGGACATATGGGTATTTTCATCAGTTGGTGCTATCCTTTCTCAACCACTTTCAACTACCCATTCGTTATGATGCTGTCCTTGAACTTTTGTTGACTTTACGCCAAGGTACCGACACTCACATCTCGGACCATATCCATGAATGGTGTAGGCAAAGGCGGTTGGTTAAGACTCCTATACCCCCAGCCTTTCTTCTAGAATGGTTCCTAAAGTCTTTGCATGCTCCTATTTCAAAGGACGTTGCTACTTTTGGGGTCTTCAGCAAGGAAGAATCTATCTTTAGAGCCCAACAACTCTATTTGATATATTATCAGTCTGGGATGTTATACCACCTTTTGCTAGATGCACCACGACCAAATCATGATCCTAGACAGAATCCCAGACCTCATATTGATGGCATTGTAAGGTTCGCCAATGTAAAATCCACAGACTCGGCAACAAAGACTACTGGAGGGACAAATTCGTTTGGATCCTCCAAACCTACCCAATCGGCGGATATACTTTTCGTGCAATCGTCGAAGAATCCAAATGCTGACCAACAACCAGATGGGAATAAAAGGAAAGGTCGAAATAATCGTAAGAGTGGGAAGAATAATAATAAACCCAAGGAAAAAGATAATAATGGGAAACATAATGATAATGCTGGAGAGGGAAAGAAAGAGAAACGTAAGGTGAAGTTTCCTTGTAAACTTAGTACCAATGACCACCTTACACACTTATGCCCCAAACTTGCAGAGGTTGCGAGGATTTTAAATCTACCGCCTGCTGTGCGGACGAACCAATTCCCACACAATCAACACTTAGCCTCGAGCTCTTCGAACGCCGGAAATGCGTCCAGTGGAAGTCAAAACCCACCGCCGCAAGATGGCGATCGTGTTTGCATCAATATGGTCGACGTGAAAAATGATATAGCCAATCGCTCTCAAGATTATAGATCTTTAAAATCTAGTACCAGCCTAGAAGCTCCTCCTCCCCCTTGGAGATGAACTTACAGATCGAGAAACTAGAGCCACCGCCTCGTATTCCAAAAGGAGTACTCAAGCGCTCTACCCACAATCCTAACGCTAGAGCCGCCCATAACTACTCTATTGTTGAGGATTTGGGCCAAACCCCTTGTGCGATGTCGGATTTGGAGGTACTCTAGACGTGTCCATCACAGAGGAATGCCTTACTCTCTGCATTAGGAGCTCTAGAACCTAGTGTCTCTAAAGTTATCAAGTTTGATGTCATGGATGTGAAGCCTCGCTTACCCTACCACGTGGCTTTCCAAATCCATGTGGACTATTCCAAGTACACTATCAAACAAGCGGTTGTTGATGAAGGTGCTGCCACTTGCGTGATGTCCCTGGTCTGTTGGAAAGCTATTGGTTCTCCAACCCTTTCCAAGTCGTCGAACATGTTGACTGCATTTGACGGTCATTCCTTCCACCCTCATGGTATTCTTCTCGCCTTTCCGGTCCAATTAGGTGGGAAGACGGTAGAGGTGGAAGTAGAGGTAGTTGATGCACCTCTTGATTATAACTTGTTACTAGGTCTCAATTGGACCTATGCTATGGTTGCTATCGTATTGTCCGTTTTCTGCACACTTTGTTTTCCTCATCATGGAGAGATCGTGACGGTCGACCAATTATCCTTTGCGTACTCTAGTCCGATGCATCTGTTGGACCGTCGATCCCAGTGATGGACAATTCTCAGCTGACAACTAAGAATATCGGTGTCGGAATGTATTCTTCCCTCATGGGTAATTTCGACTTCTCAACATCGATTCACCACATTTATGCCATGTCTAGTAGGTATGCTTCAGTAGGGAGGTCCATTCCTTTCCGCACTTCCTATCTTAGTGATCCATGGACCCTACCTTCTCCGACTTTGTCGAGTGAAGGTCAGTCACATGTTGGCATGGCTATGCCACTATCAACAACGAAGATTACGTATCAAGCCATTCTTGACTCCTCCGTCGATCCCGATCTTGTTACCTCGCAGACAGACGAGGAGGATCCCGTTCTTAAGCCTGTATGGGCCACCTCGTTATCTTGTTCACATGATTTCTTAGATGAGACTTTTCCTTCGGAAGAAGCCATCCTCGAAGCCATGAATGTTTCCGAGAGACCTTGGGATGATATGCATCATCGATCTTATTTTCTCCCAAGTCTTGAAAGAATCGAGCAAGATGATTTTCGGTCTACCTTGAGTGAGATAGTTGGTCACGCTATAGTTCCACTTGATACGCACGACATTATGCCGAAGGAAATATGGCGAGTATTTCTCCTACCATCCCAATCGATATCTCTTGTACCCCTGACAAGATTGAGAACGCAAATATAGGTGCGGATTGTTCGCCATAAGAGATTCTGATCTACACCAACCTCTTCAAAGAATTTCGAGATGTATTTGCTTGGTCATATGAAGAGATTCCAGGGATCGACCCTCTTATTGTCGAACATGAGATTAAGACTTATCCGGATGTTAAACCTGTTCAACAACGTCTTAGAGCTGTTAATGCTAGGAAGGCCCCTGCTATTAAGGCATAGGTAGAGAAGCTACTTAATGCTGGCTTCATCTACCCAGTTCTATTAACTGAATGGGTATCCAACCCCGTTCTCATGAATAAAAAACAAAAACAAGGAACCTTCTGTGTGTGTATGGACTTTTGCGACCTAAACAAGGCTTGTCATAAAGATAACTTCCCCACGCCTTTCATTGATCAGATTCTCGATGAGTGTGCGGGAAGCGAAATATTTTCCTTTATGGACGGATTTTCAGGATATAACCAAATCCAAATCAAACCTGAGGATCAACACAAGACGACATTTATATGTCCTTGGGGTACTTTTGCATACCGGAAAATGCCTTTCGACCTGAAAAATGTCGGAGCGACTTTCCAACGCCCCATGACTTTTGCTTTTCATGATCTCAAGCACTTAGTCGAAGCTTACCTAGATGATCTTGCTACTCACTCTCGCAAGAGAGTGGATCATGTTACACACCTTCGGTTGGTTTTTGAAAGATTCCGTTACTATAGAATCCGGTTAAACCCTTACAAATGCATCTTTTGCATTAAGTCTGGCCATCTCTTAAGATTCTTAGTTTCCAAGACTGGGATCATGGTAGATCCTCTTAAGGTTGAGGCAATACTTCAATTGCCTCCCCTGCGCACGATTAGACAACTTCAAGGTTTATAGGGGAAAGCTAACTTTTTGCGTCGATTTATAGTGAATTATGATAATATCACTAAGGGTTTCATGCACCTATTGAAGAAAGACACTCCTTTTATCTGCGATGAGCGAGCCCAGGAGTCTTTTGACGCTTTAAATAAAGCCTTAGTATCGACCCCTCTGCTAAAATCTCCTGATTACAATAGAGATTACTTGTTGTATATTTCCGCATCTGAAGAAACGAATGGTATGGTTCTAGTTTAGGAGGATGACAAACTCCATGAGCACGCCATCTACTATCTTAGTCGAAATTTAGCCGGTCCTGAGCTTAATTACTCTCGCGTTGAAAAGCTATCTTTGACTGCTGTTCACGCAGTCCAACATTTACGACACTATATATTGCTTTGCAAGACTACTGTGGTTGCCGATGTCAATCCATTTCAATACTTCCTCACTAGGTGTATCATAGGCGAGAAATATAATAAATGGATTGTCATCTTACAAGAATTTGATCTCGACTTTCCTTCAGCCAAGTCCAAGAAATCACTAGTTTTTGCAGAGTTAATATCCGATTTCCCATGATTAGACGATGATGTTATCCATGTCGATTCATTTGCAGAAAAACACATTTTCCTTGTCTCGTCATCCGACCCTTGGTATGGAGACATTGTTTTATATCTTCAAACCTTGAAATTCGCTCAACATCTCTTGGGAGAGGATCGATGGCGTGTTAGATACCAAGCCAAAAAGTATACCATCGTTGGTGACACTTTATATCGCTGGGGAATAGATAGTATCTTACGTCGATTCTTAACTCACGAGGAAGGTGAGTCAGTCCTAAATGATTGCCACAAATGGGCTTGTGGTGGTCATCTTTCCGGGTTGGCGACAACCCAAAAAATCCTGCGAGCCAGTTACTTCTGGCCCACCATATTAAAGATTGAATTGAAGTGGTTAAGAAGTGTCACCCATGCTAGGTGTTCACTCAGAAAATGCACTCGCACCCAACCCCTCTTCACCCAGTCATTACCGTCAGACCCTTCACCAAGTGGGGGATAGATTTCGTCAATTGCAACATAAATTCGGCTAGGGGGCATCAACACATTATCATGGCTGTTGACTACTTTACCAAGTGGGTCGAAGCCATGCCTACCATAAAATCCGATCGAAAGACTGCAACCTTCTTCGTGTTCAACCAAATTATCGCCCAGTTTGGTATCCCGAGTGAGATTGTCACTAATCGTGGCAGTCAATTTCAGAATGCAATGATGGTAGAACTAGCATCCAAGCTTGGGTTTAGACATGGTCACTCATATTCTTATTACCCCCAAGTAAATGGGCAAGTAGAGGCCATCAACAAGTCTCTCAAGACCATCTTGCAAAAAACTGTCAGTCGGAGTAATTCAGATTGACACATCATGCTATATCCCGCCCTTTGGGCATACTGAACCTCGGTCAAGACTGCCACCAGTTTTCCCCTTTTCACTTAGTACACGGTGTGGAGTCGATACTTCCTGTTGAATGCGAAATCCCTTCTCTTAAGTTGGCAGTCAAGATCCTACCTAACACTTCAGATTTAGAGCGATGCCTTGTACACCTAGAGAGTCTCGACGATCAGCGTCAGGACTCCTTTACGACTATCTAGGCAAACAAGAAACGTGTCAAGGTTCAGTACGAAAAGTCTATCTTTCCCTGGTTGTATGCTGAGGGTGACTTGGTCCTCTTGTATGTCCAAGCCAAAGAACCGCTAGGACCAAGCAAGTTTAAACCCATGTGGCACAGTCCTTATATCGTGCGACGTGTTCTAGAAAAAGGAGCCTATGAGTTGGAAGATTATGAAGGGAATAAACCGGTCGAGACCAGAAATGGGCTCTACTTGAAAAGGTATTACGCTTGAGCCCTAGGCTTGGGCGAAACCCTTTGTATACTAATGTAAATTTGGTGTATATACATCTTTTTCCCTTTTTCTTTTTGTCTTTGGCTTGCTTATCGAGTTTTCCCTTTTGGTTGGAAGATGTCAACGAAGTCTTCGGTCTACCTAGGATTCGTAGATGGAGCCAGTCATCATACACAGAACTTGGCTTCCGTCGCTTGGGTGATTTACTCGCCCAAGGGTCTCCTGGTGTCTTCAGGTGGCGTATGCCTGGGGCCATGCACAAATAATGTGGCCGAATATAGAATCGTCATAGAACTTTTGCGTGATTCCATATCACATGGTATTCACTCTCTGGAGGTTCGACTGGATTCTCAGTTAGTAGAATGTCAGTTGAACGATCGTTACCATGTGTGTGATCCTATGGTACTCCATTGATTCCTACGGGTACGTCTTTTAGAATGAAAATTTGATTTTATTACATATTTTTAGATCCCTAGAAGTTCTAATCATGTATTTGATGCCTACACTAATTATGTTTTAGATTGGCATTTGTCACATTAATAAAGTAAAGAAAACCATTAAATCAATATACACATTATAAGATATGAGTAAAGCCGAAGATCCATCTTTATATATTTCAAAAAACATGGTGTTTATATTACAAAATTAGGGCTAAAACCCTCAAAATACATATACAACCAATATACATATCCCATGACATCTACGCCTGTGGCGCTGGATGCATATCATGATAGAAAACCACGACATTTGCGAGACGTCGGAAGAGTCATACCCATGCTCTAGGTACACCAACAACCTGCCACTGCATGGCTTCAGGTAGATCCTCTACCTGAACCATATGAATCCTTTATGTCAAATGAGACAGGTTGCCCTGCACGTTCTGTAGGACTCTCTCCGCTTCTCCTCCCACTACCTCATGTCCTCGGTGCCTCCGTCTATGTCGTAGGAATCCCTTTGGACGTTGCGGACCCACATCTTGAATCACACAAGTATCTAGTTAATACTCAAAAACCATCCAAAAATATTTTTGTTTCCTTAAATACAAAAATACAAAAAAATGAAATATGTAAAAACTTTTATTTATGGCACCGTAGGTGGATCCTAGTGGAAGCGACATATTTGGGTCCCCTCTGAAATCGATCCTCGCATAGGGATAGTCGTCTAGAGCAATGATTTGTCTCCACCACCTGAAGAAAAAATCATCATTGTAGGGTGTCGCCACCCTACCTCCCCCCTGCCATCTCATGACCTCGATCCACCGTGCCATGGATAGATCACGTGGTTCTCTAGGAAGGATCTCCACTCTGGGTCCTGGACCTGGAACCCACTTGAAAAAGAAGCTGCAAAGGATAGAGGCAAACCCAAAGTTTCACTTACCCCCCTGCTTGCACTCTGTCAACTGACCTTTCATATTGGTCACCAGTGAGGTACAACAATCGTAGACAGTGGGTCTCGCACTCTCCAATGCGTCAAACATAAGTGGCCTCGATGCTTGATGCAACGAGTCCGAACCTATAATCCTGGTAAGCATGAGCACAATGATCTTCAGGCTGAGGTTACTTATAGCTCGGATGGGGACTTGACTTCGCCCTACAACACAAGTGGGCTTCGATATACTCCTTGATCTTCATCCCACTCCCCGCTCCACGTGACTTGAGGTTCACAACCTCTCCTCAACGTGAAATACTAGTTAAGAAGTAGATGTCCTCTACTTCGATCCTTAATGGTTGCCCATCAAGGATAAATCTCTCGCTATCGGGATCCCAATAGCCCACCAACATCTCCAACAACTTCACTTGGGCCCTCATTCCCTTGAGATCCCAAAACTTGTATAAACCACATATTTTTAGAGCCTCTTGAGCCATTGGATCCCGACCCACTACTGCATCTACCTGCTCATGCTCACGCTCTCTCCATTCCAACACCATCCTGCAAAAAAAAAATCATTTTTGAGTTAGAAACCCCTTTTTTTTTTCCTTTTGCGTACATATAAGTGACTTTACTTGCTCACAGTCGTGGGTAGGGATTGTTATACGCCCCCTGTGGTTCACACATGGGCGTATATCTAGTCGTATACGCAACCTATTCAAAGAAACCCGCGTATACCAAAAACCCCAAGTTGCGCCCTAAAAAACTAGCAAAATAAAACCTAATTCAAAAATGTAAACCATTGAATTTGAAGAAGATGGGATGAAGAGTTACCTGATCTAGACGGTTCGTGATTCCGTTGCCTATCGCTCCCGCAATCGCCATTTGAATCTTGGAGGTATTTTAGTCCAAATTGCACTGTTTGGGTAAAAATCAAAATGATACAATAATTTGTGATTTTATTACTATTTATAAACTATTTTTACCCACTTGATATAGTTTCATGCTATTTTTTCACCTAACGGACTAATTCAAGAATGGTTCTAAGCTGGTTTTGCAGTTTTGACTCAGTTTTCTTGCAGATTTCAACGTCATTGTTGGCCGTTCGTCTCCTCAGGAAGGTATATTCATAACCTAACATATATGATAGGTATCTACTCCATCATGCATTTTGCATTATCCTTCGAATACCGCTTTTTATGCCTTAGGGACGAACCCATTTATTGCGACGCATAACCCCCATCTGCTATTAATAGAGTCGTTAATAAATGGTAGAGACTTACCAAACATGGGTACCCTAGTTAGAACCCCTTTGTCATTTGGTGCCCATGCCGAGTTTTTCCTTAGGATCAGGAGTCCATTATAATTCAATACATGACTGTATGATGAGCCTCATTTCTCATTCATGCACATGCGACCTTATTACCTAGAGACTCCCAAAAACAAGTCTCAGTTAAGCTCTTTTCCGACTCATCTAAAAACTGAAAAGATCGCCGAGTGGTTTGTCCCTTTCACACTCGTTAAAGTTGGATTTGAAAGGTCATGAGTCTTAGTTAAGCTCTTTTCCAACTCGCTCCCAAAAATTGAAAAGATTTCCAAGTGAACTTGTCTTTTTCACACTCGTAAATTGGATTTGAAAAGACGTCTATTGGGTACAAGTTTACCCCTTTTTCACACCAAGTAGACTTAAAGATATAAAAATGACATTTTTTGGCATTAAGTTGTGATTGCATCTCATGCCCTCGCTTGCAGTATTGAGCCTTTAGCCGGTTCTCGCTTTGCGTTATAAACTGTTGCCTAAGTAGTTTGCATCCTCAACCAAGCTAAGATTTGTTTATATCCTTCGCAATTTGACACCCTATACCTTGGAGGGAACATCACCTCGAGTGTCCATATCCCACATGCATTCCATTGCATTAAGCATAGGTACGTTCCACTGCTGGAACTAATTTTGCTTACTTGCGACACTCGTTCCCTCCTCTGTATCATAACATTCATTTGTTATGAAAAAAAAAAAGACGAGTGGGAGGGGAGTACTATATTTTAATTGGCAGTAGTCGTGTCACCTTTGAACAAAGAACAAAGTTATTGAGTCCTTGTGTCATCATAATTTTGGGTTTAGCATGGCCTTAGGAAGCTGATGTCGCTACAAAAGTTTCTCTATCAACTGGTTACTCTTCTAGTCCCTACATAGAACATTATGGATGCCTACTGCATCTAATTGTCACATCATTGAGTCCATGTTTTCGGAGTCCACCATATATCTCATGCTCTTGTTTAAAGGAATTCTATTAACCTGTGTCAGCCACTCCTCAGAAATATTGACTTCGCATGTCGGCCATACCCTCAGTTTTGTCTCAGAATCACATGATACTTTGGTCTTATCATGCACCCTGGCCCTACTTTCATCATTGGTAGGTCACCTTGAACCCAACAATCGACACTTCATCATTGGTCATTGACTGGGTGGTTTCCCTTGTGTTCGATGACAATACATCTATTCACACTTTGGGATTCATGCAATGTCTTGGATGCCATTAGCCTTATTGGTGGTTTCCTTGCCTTTGTCAACAGTTTTTCATCATTGGCTTCTATTCAAAGGGTCTTTTTCGTGTACCGCTTGCATTTGGCACACGCGGAAGACGCACAGGGTCGTTGGTTTGTGAACATGTTCTTCAACTGATCTCCACCAAATCATGAAGCTCCTTCTTTGTTCCTCATGTTGACTGATGAGAGATGCCTCAATGCTCTCCTTTCAATGGGTCTCTTTCCATTGACTTCAGCTCTTTTATTCTGGATATGGGACCTAGAGTTCTATGATTACCTTGAGGCTTGCAGTCATTAGTGGCAAGCTCTCTTGCTATTGACAGATGATAATACATCAATGTCTCCTAATCAATGGATTTCTCAAGCGTTCGACACCAACTCCTTTATTCACACTTGTAGAAATGTACTCAGTGCATTGATACCTACTTTCATTATTGGTAGGCTGTCTCACATTTGTTAATGATATAACTCAATGATCAATAATCAGACAATGTCTCATCGTGTTCGACCTCAACTCATTTATTCACATGATGTAGACTTTCACCCTTGGCGGATAGTGTATAAAACTTGAAGACATCACTATGTGGCCGCAACTTTCCTGAGCTGTTTCTTCCCCTTCATTGGACCAATACCTATTTGACTCCAGTGATCATGGGAGATCAGATTGTACTCCGTGGTATACATATATCTTCAGATTGATTTTGAGACTGGTTTCACTGGGCCTTGTTCGTGACTATGACAACTTTTGGCATGTAACCACATTTGTGTTTGCCTATTCATGGCCATGAACATTTGTTTGGTATATTTTCCACATGGATCTGCATTGTATTCTTGGCGGCCATGTATGCAAAGTCAGTACATAATGTAATGAGTAATTGATTTCGTCCAACTGGTTCTCTACCACTCCACTTCTGGGTTATTTATAATGTATTTCGGCCATCGAAGATACTCCTCTGATCTCACACATTAGGGGTCATTTATTATATCGAGATTTGCCTCACCATTGCTATCTTGCACATAGGGCCTTTTTCCATTTCTCTTTGCAGACTTATCATCCCCTTTTGATGAATCCATATCTAAAAATATACATTTTTCCACATATACGCTCCCTATCTGCTATGCAAGATGCGTATACGCTTGCTGATCCACTACAACCCGCATACATCAAGATTTGTGCCAGAAAATACAAAATGAGGTCGGGTTTCCATGTCACGACAGGAGATCTCTGATCCTTGGCCTTCCATATACTGGAAACGTTCCGACTTGACCCTTTAGTTGCATCCTGAAGGCTATAAGAGCACAATTTCATCTTATGGAAAAGAAGGAGAAATCATTCAAGTTTGAGAGCAAAGTTACTCTGGAGAAATTACTTCATATTGAGTCTGCATCCCTCTGTCGCTCAAGTCTGAACACAGTGTTCAACCCCCAAGCTCTTTCCCTATTGTTGAGAGGACCTCATTGCCTCTTTCCTGTGAGCTTGCCTTTGGTGGAGGATTGAAGTGGTGGAGACCCAGTTGGAAGGAACTTAGTTTCTTGGTTTCGAACCGTGCCGACACGAAAGTCTGTATCATTGTCATTTCTGCTGATCAATTATTAATAGAAATACTCCTTTCCTGTCCTATTGATATATTGCAAATATATGATTATTATCCATGGGCGTATTTGTAATGTTTATTAATGGATTATGCTATCTGATGTGCTAACCCCTTTTATATTATCACTGTATACTTGCTCTTCTTGTTTGTTGAGAACTTCTTGCAGGTATAAATCTTTGGGTCAAAGTGCTCAACGATAGAACATCATCAAACGTTGGATCGAGGTAGGCCTCTTTCTTATATTGCACATTAGTTTATATAACATATGTTGGAATTGAATTGATTTTTGCAGTCATACTTGTTTGTTGTGGTTTACCCTTGGCCATAGAGAGTTTTTCCCTTGTAACACTTGTAGGTGTAGAAGCTGGTGGATTCACGACTTCAGATTTCAGTTACTTTTATATCACCAGCCCGACCGACCACTTCCCCGTTTGATATTGTAATAAACGAATATAAAATGAAGCAAGTCCAATTATGCTATGACATGAATACGAGTCCCTTAAAATTCAAATAGCTGGCAAGTCTGCTTGTCAATTTGTATATCACAGAAATGTGGGTGCTATTTGTAGGGAACGGAACAACAGAGGGTCAATTTTGAACCCACCAGCCTGAGTGCTGTTTGAACGATACAAAACAATAGAAATGCAATGTTGAACGAACCAGCCCGCAAGACCACCTGTCAATTTGTATATCGCAGAACTCTTGGGTGCTATTTGTAGCTAACAGAATAATAGAGGCCCAGTTTTGAGGCCGCCAGCCCAAGTACCTGTGATCCAAATATTGGGTTAAGTATGGAATGCGGGAACAATACATGGTCTAACAAATCTCATGTTCATACTTTATAAAAATAGATTTTACGTATTGCTTGTTTTTTACGAAAAATTTCTTGGTAAGGAAGTTGGCTGATTCACGTATTCCGATTTCACATACTCTTATATCACCAACTCGACCGAGTGACCGTTTCCCTATTTCATATTGTACAGATCCCCTTCTCTAATTAAATTGTACAATATCAATATTTTATATTAATAATTTAGTATTCAAAAGAATGTCTTTAGATAATGTCCAATAGTTAATAGGGATTAACATCCGTAGACAATGGCAAACTTGAACCCACCATCCCTCAAGTCCATCTGTCAATATGTATATCGCAGAACTCCGAGTGCTATTTGGAAGACACAGAACAATGAAAGTGCAATATTGAACCAACCAGCCCGTAGGTCCGCTTGTCAATTTGTATATCACGGAATTGTGTGTGCTATTTGTAGAGTGCGAAACAATAGATGCCCAATTTTCAGCCCCCCAGCCCGAGAGCCCCCGATCCAAAAAAGTGGCTAAATATGGAATTAATACAGGATCGCTACGGGACAATAAAAGTGCAATGTTCAGCCAGCCAACCCGCAAGTCCGCCTGTCAATTTGTATATCGCGGAAGTCTGGGTGCTATTTGTAGGACACGTAACAATAGAGGCTCAATTTTCAGCCCGCCAAGCTGAGAACCCGCGATTCAAAAAGTGCCTAAGTATGGAATGAGGGATCCACATATGCTATATAAAATCTCATGTCCATACTTTATAAAAGTGCATGTTTACAATGTATTGCTCGTTTGCTGGGATACTTTTATATCACTCCCCCGACCAGATTGTATAAACTTTCTCATCTAATTAAATTTTGCAATATCAATATTTAATATTAATAATTTACCTCGAGTTCATCTGTCAATCTGTATATTGCCGAACTCCGAGTGCTATTTGGAGGACACAGAATAATAAAAGTGCAATGTTGAGCCAGCTAGCCCATAGGTCCGCTTATCAATATGTATATTGCGGAATTGTGGGTGCTATTTGTAGAGCGTGAAACAATAGAGACCCAATTTTCAGCCCGCCAGCCCGAGAGCCCCCGATCCAAAAAAGTGGCTAAATATGGAATTAATACAGAATCGCTACGGGACAATAAAAGTGCAATGTTGAGTGAACCAACCCGCAAGTCCGCCTGTCAATTTGTATATCGCGGAAGTCTGGGTGTTATTTGTAGGACACATAACAATAGAGGCTCAATTTTCAGCCCGCCATACAGAGAACCCGAGATCCAAAAAGTGCCTAAGTATGGAATGAGGGATCCACATATGCTCTATAAAATATCATGTCCATACTTTATAAAAGTACATGTTTACTATGTATTGCTCGTTTGTCGAAAAACTTTTATATCACTTGCCTGACCAAATTGTACAAACTTTGTCGTCTAATTAAATTCTGCAATATCAATATGTAATATTAATAATTTAGTATGGAAAATAATGTTTTTAGATATGTTAAATAGTTGATAGGGATTTCCATTCATAAACAACGACAAACTTGAACCCGTGAGCCCTCGAGTCCATGTGTCAATCTGTATATCACAGAACTCCGAGTGCTATTTGGAGGACATGAAACAATGAAAGTGAAATGTTGAGCCAGCCAACCCACACGTTCGCTTGTCAATTTGTATATCACGGAATTGTTGGTGCTATTTGTAGAGTGCAGAACAATAGAGGCCCAATTTTCAACCCACCAGCCGGAGAGCCCCCGATCCAAAAAGTGGCTAAATATGGAATGGTGGATCCGTACATGATCTATAAAAATTTCATGTCCATAGTTTATAAGAGTACATACTTAGTATGTATTACTCATTTTTTGGAAAACTTGTAGGTGCGGAAGCTGGCGGATTCACGACTTCATATTTTAGTTACTTTTATATCACCAGCCCAACCGACCGCTTCCCCGTTTGATATTGTCAGAAACGAATATAAATTGGCCCAAGTCCAATTGTGCTATGACATGAATACGAGTCCCTTAAAATTCAAATAGCTGGCAAGTCTGCTTGTGAATTTGTATATCGCGGAAATGTGGGTGCTATTTGTAGGGCACGAAACAACAGAGGGCCAATTTTGAACCCGCCAGCCCGAGTGCTGTTTGAACGACACAGAACAATAGAAATGAAATGTTGAACGAGCTAGCCCACAAGACCACCTGTCAATTTGTATATCGCAAAACTCTTCGGTGCTATTTGTAGTTAACGAAACAATATCAACATTTTATATTAATAATTTAAAATGTCTTTAGATAATGTCCAATAGTTAATAAGGATTAACATCCGTAGACATACAAATTGACAGCCTATATATGTCACTAATATGCAATATGACCATCGACCCTTCACGTCTCCTGGGTATATCTTCTGCCGTTTTTATTTTGTAACCCACCCGACTGCTTTCCATACTTAGGTATTTCTTGGAATCGATTTTTCCATCACCGCTACCTTCGTACTTGTTTTCAGATATGCAATAATTAATCTTTAATGCTAGTAGTCATCCTGCAGGAACCGTTAAGATTGTCATTAATGTCCAAAAATCCGGAGAAGATTTGTCATTACTACGAATTCAGCTAAGATTTGCGTACAAGTATGTTATCCTTTCCAAGTATTCATTTCAAAGATGATGCAATATTTTTTTTTGTGCACCGACAGGTTGGTGCTTATAATAAATTTCTAATTCTTAATCTCTCTTCACCATCACCGCCACCTTTGCACTTTTTTCTAATTGTGCAATTTGTGAGCTGTGATGGTGACAACTCATTCCACACGAACCCTGGAGCTTGTCATTGATCAACGAAAGGCTCGAGGAGATATTCCATTGATACACATTAAACCATAATTTGCCGAGGGTTATATTATCCCTCCCCAATTTTCATTTGAAACATCATCTCGAGCAAACATAAATTCTTAATAACTTATGGCAGTAGTTCTGTCTAGACACAGTAAACACATTGGGGCATAATGACCAGAGGTTCCACTATTCCAGGGCATATTCTTACTATTCATCTCCCTCCGCCTAGGAGCAAAAAAGGAGATGGTCCCTTGGTAAAACAAGAGATATATTTCAAGCAAAAGAATTCCAAGGCAACCCTGCCTGCTCAGAGAACCTGCCCAGTTGCATTCATGGCTGCCGCAGAAGTTGATGTCATGAATTCTGAGCCGGAAGAAGATGAGATGATGGGCAATGACACAACAATGGATGATGGCAATGCAAAGAATCTTCCCACTCCTGTGCCCAAATTGAAATCAACCGTAACAGAAAAAACTTCCCGGCTCGGTGATGGTGGTCCTCACAACACCAAAAGGAGTTTCAGAAAAGAAACCGACGGTTAACGCAATAGCCACTTTGCAGCACGAAAGTAGGAATTCCAGAGTTCCAAATTAGTCCGTTCTGGGCAGAAGATTTTCACTGTAAAGAAATGATATGTTGATGCTCCCAGAGATATATTTCAAGCCAAAACATTATTGATTAACATCTTCGGGAATCAGGTCCAAAACTCTCACTGTTGCAAGGCATTTTTCTACTAGTCATCTCCTTCTGCCCAGAATGGACTAATTTGGCCCTTTGGAATTGCACGTGCAACCTGTGCTCTTGAATTTTTTTGGACTATGTAGAGGCAGTTTCAGCTAAGGGCTATTCCATTTTCCCTGCAACATTTTTCGCCTTCTTCCTCACGGGAAGCTTTTGAAAACTATCATTTTCAGCACAGGATGATTCATCGAGGAGAAAATTGCAAGGATCTTGCATACTGCGGATCCCGTGCCTGTGTTTTTTGCAGATACATTCAATGTTTTGGCCCGAAGAACTGGGTCCAATTTCTAAGGATAGATGTACAATACTCGCTGTTTTTTTTTATTTTTTTAAATGGATTTGCTATTAAAAATATTTTCCTTTGACTCTTCGTTGTTGCTTCTTTTTTGGATTTAACTCATGTTCTCATTGGCATGGTTCGGTGCTCTCGTACTTCTTCGATATTGTGTTTACATACGTTATTTTTTCTAATATGGAACATATATCAATTATATGACAATGTACTGTGTCAATCTGCCAGCGTTTTATGCAAACAAAAAATGGATTACACAGTTTCAAAACAACATTCAATTCTATTCATAATGCATATAGAACATAGCAATACCAATGTACAATGTTGTAGCAAAATTGTTATTCTTGTTTCTAGACATGCAATTATCAAGTTTTAATGCTAAAAACCCATAATTCAAGAAGTTTAATACTTGGGTTAATATGTTGTAGTCATGGAAGAATGTATCAAGAACATAGTTACACCCACACGTTCCAATAAAATCTAATCTTCAACAAAGCATTTGCTGACAATTAGTAGAAAATAAAGTTTAGTAGTTAAGTTAATATGTTACAGTCATGGAAGAATGTATGAAGAACATACTTACACACACGTTGCAATAATATCTAATCTTCAACAATGCATTTGCTGACAATTAGTAGAAAATGATGGTTTTGCAACGATGGGGCTTCTTTGAAACCAATTTGCGCTTACGAAAACTGCCTTCTACCTTTCTATTTTCACACTCTTTTATTCCCTCTAGTTTCTTTTCCTGGTTACTTAATCATTTTTTTCCCGAAAATGTCTTGCTATGCAGCTTGGAAGATTCACCTGTTTCCAACAACGGCTTCCCCTTTCTTTAAATTGAACTTCTATTGTTCCATGTCCTACAACTGGCACCCAGAGTTCCGCGATATACAAATTGAGAGGCGGAGTTGCGCGTTGACTGGTTCAACATTGCACTTCTACTTTTTCGTGACCTCCAAACAACATTCGGAGCTCTGCAATATACAAATTGACAGACGGTCTCCAGGGCTGGCAGGCTCAAGTTTTCCTTTCTTTACGGATGAAAAAGTGCTAAAACGAGCCATACCACATTTGCGGCACATAAGCTATATTAAAGCGCAAAGCATTTCCTCTATAGTTCTGTGTCCTGCAAACAACACCCATAGTTCCACACTATACAAATTGACAACCAACAAGGATATACAAATTTGCAACCGTCCTTAGATCATACCCTCTTTCGTATTACGGTCCACCTATCATGCCCTCTTCTGTGGTATACATTTTGCACTGAAAATTTTCAAGAAATATAATTTAACCGTTGGGTCCTCACATATTTTGTGGAACTATTGTCACTCCATCTTGAAGCCCGTCTATCCGCTTTCCATGCTTCTCTATTTCTTCAAATTTCTTTGGTGGATCGTCCGTTTGGCGGGTTGAAGAAATATTCAGTTCCTAGTCGTTATTTCCTGTGCCCGCGTCGATTTTCTGTTAGCAGTTGCCAATTATATATAAGATCTTATTGCTACGAATGCAATTAGCAATTTCTCTATTCCATAATTAGTCACTTTGCTGGAATTCCGCAAATATACAAACCGACCGCTGAACTGCCCCATCATGATCTCTTCTGTTTTACACATTTTGCAATAAAAAATTTCGATACATGATATTTGACCGTGCAACACTCGACTATCCTGAGTATCCTCGTAACCCTTTTTTGAATCCCGTCCAACCTCTTTTCAGAGCTTGCCATTCTTTCCTTGGTCTCCGCCATCTCCATCACCTTCACACTTGTCTATAATAAAAGAAAATATATATATATATATATATATATATATATATACATATCTTGTTTCTAAATATGGAATTACTGGCATTTAATTCTAACAGGTCATCATGTAGAAACCGTATAAATTTTCATTGATGGGCAAAAGGCTCAAGGAGATCTCGTATTGATGCGCATTAAACCAAAATTTGCGGGGGAATTATATTATCCCTTCCGAGTGTTGATTTCAAAATCATGAAATCCCGTTCTCACGTCGTGGCCTTCGCACGTTCACGAAACCTCCGATACTTAATTTCTCTTCACTATACACGCCACCTTTGCATTTCTAAATATGCAATAAACAAGCTTTACTGCTAACAGTTTATCATGCACCACCCATACAGATTGTCATTAATCGGTGAAAGGCTCGAGGAGCTTTCCCATTCATAATGATTTAACCAAGATTTAGCGAAGAGTTACATTATTGGCTCTAACTGTTCATTTAAACCATTATCTGCAGCAAACCAACGTTTTCATAAACCTATGGAATCAACTCGATAGTAGTTCCGTGGAGATACACTGAACATCTTCGAGCGTGAGGACCAGAACTTCCATTGGTCCAGGGCATATTCTTATTACTCAACCTCTGCCACAGAGAACCAAGTAATTTGGACCTCCGAGATTTCTCATGCACGCTGTGTCCCTGAGGTTTTTGACTGTAAGGACCTGGTCTCTTGGTGCGCCAATAAATTTATTTCAAAGAAAAAAATTATTCCACTGCGGGACCGCTCTTCTGTTTCTTTTTCACCTCAGGTCTTCCGCTAGATGCTAAAATTGTCGGAGCCAACATTGACGTTTAGAGGAGAAGATTTCAAACAGTTCCTAACAAAGCATAATAATATATTGGACCTCTTGCCCCATTTTTTGGAAAACCCACTTCTAGTTCCTGAAGATATTACAAGCATGCAGGTTAGTTCATTTAGGAATCCATTTCACGAAATTGCCTAGCTGTTTACAAGAATAATGGGACATGAGTCCATAGCAACCGTTTCTCGCATGGCTCTTTATATTTTGTATTTCACAGTCAACGAACAAGCGATTTTTGATTGGGGCAGGTCAATTTCCCATGAAATATGTTCCCAATTGTCAAGCTACAAAAGGGAAAATAAATTTTATATGTCGTCCTATTTAGTTTTTGCAATAGCGCATTCCTGTCGGTTTCCGCAACTGTCTCTGTCCAAGAATGTCAACTGCAAATTCCATCCAGTAAAGTTTTGGTACTAGGCCTTGTGGAAACAGAAGGCTTCCCACTATTTTTATGAGGTTTTTAATGGCTTCCTGTCTGTTTTCAAAGTTTTGTTGTTAGGAGAAGATGCTCCCCGCATATCTGAACAGGAAACTAGTTTTTTGGACTAGAAGGGAACACTCGAAATTTTGGATAATTACACTCTAATACGAATTTTTGGCTCCACGGAAGAACCTTCTCTCCTTCCATGTCACATTACATACATAATGTTTGTTGCAAAAGTAGCACATCAATACAACTACTGGTTCTATCTGTTCCAAAAGAAGAAAAAAAATAGTTCATTCCTCTGCCTTGGAAAGTAGGGAAGTTCGTGTTGAAAAACGTCAACAAAATTGACGATTTCGCAACACATTCTATCATCTCCAACCTAAGATATGATGAAATCATAAGAGGGTTTGACCCCTATAATATATTTTGACAACATTTACAAACACTTGGCCTCAACGATTGTTTTTTAAATAAACACCTACCCAAAAATAGAGACAGTGGCGACAACCGTCCTGCCTATGATGCCGACGACGTAGACACAGTGCAAAGCTGCACTAAATTGTACACGAAATAAGGGAAATGCCCGGGTGACAAGAGTGTTCAATCCGCAAATACCACTCCAAAAAGTATGACATCTCGTAGCATCGCTCCAACGACCCACCACAACAACAAATAAACTCATATTTCTTCAAACGAAGGAGAATATAATGACCCTCTTCATTCTAAAATTAATATTTCTCACAAGCTTCCAGTTCATAAGAAGAAAAAAAAAAAATTGGGGTAGGCGAAAGAGCCGGAAATTCAGAGCGAGAACATGGAACTTGACACTGACATGGATAGCATGATCCACTTCCTTGATCATCTCGGAGATTCCATCCACCATAGCCATCCAATGGACATATCCGTTACCGAAAATTTTGATGAAGATGAATCCTTCGTGTTCCAGAGCGCCGTTTTTGATAACCAGTCCAAAAAATTGATAATTGAGAAAAAAAATGTTAAAAATGAGAAAGACAAATCTCGTTCAGAGGTTGACATTGCCAACATGCGGCCGTCCCAAATGTGTCAACTTCACACCGCGAGCGGAGAAGCACTTCATGATTCCATTGGAGGCATCGAGACTGAGAATGCCAGACTAAAGGACCGGGTCAAGGAATTGGAAGACGCTTGCATTCCTATGCCATTGCTTGTCAATCCTTTGGCAATAGCCATGCCTGGCACCCCTGCACCTAATGTAAAAGCATCCTCCACCCTGCTCGCATCCTGTAAAGGATATGTGGAGAATAATATCAATAAAATAATGGAATTGGTTACTGAGGCATGGAAAAGATCACAAACCATCACTTCCCTTGGAACTAGGGCACATAGTTTTCTCCAAGTTTTGCAGGCCGAGTTAAAAGATGAAGAAAATTTCTTTTTAAAAATGATCATTCCTCTTGGCAAGATTGTCAACAATATGACAAAAAGAAAAGGAAGAGAAGAAGACCTTCCATCCAAAAACCGGATCTGTTAATTGAATGCTTGTTGGAAAAAAAAAAGTGAAGAACCTGCATCTCATTGTTCAGTCATGTGAACTAGCCATATCGAAGAAAGATAAATTATTCACAAGGCTGTCAAATATAGACTTAGCCAGAAAAACCAATGACTTCCAAGACCCCAACTTAATCGCAAACTCCTTGTCCTTAACCAGGCAAGAGTTCGATAAAGAGGTTGCTATGTTTAAGGCCCTGTCTCTAGAATTTTTTTACAACATCCTTCAATTTGATCAAGCTCACGTCCATGACTAGCTAGTCAAATATGCAGTACAAAATGAGGAAATTCATCAGGCGCTCTGTAATTTTCTATCAACTTCTGTGAATTAGAAAATGATCTTTTCAACATAAAAATACATAATGAGATCAACGCCACCCCAATGAGAAGCTACATTGAAGAATGACTCGAAAGACAATTGAAATAGGTCGGCGATGAAAGGCAACAGACAATTGCCAGCATTCCAGCAGCCGTCGAGGACATCCTTGAAATCGCAGCTGTCGGTGACATTAATGAAACGACAACTTCAAGCAAATAGCCAAATGGCTCATATGTACCCTCACTGTAAGTTTACTGATCACATCCTTCTTTGTTTATCAACCCAGTTATTCGAGTTTCTTAAATACAGATGTATATGCAAACACTTATTGCACTCTATCTTCTTTCCACAAACCTGTTTTTTGTATATATTTCTGTAATGGTTTGTGGGAGCCCCAATCCCAGTCTACATGACAAATGCATTGAAATTCTGGTTTATATGTAACATACTTTAATTTCTTTGTATATTTCAAAATTTCTAGTAGTATGTAACAAACTTTTATTTTTTGACATATTTCAAATAAAAATGCATTTAAATTTTTATATGTTACAGACTTTATTCTTATCTTTCACCAGTCTGTATGACAAATGCATTTAATTTTTAATATGTTACAGATTTTTATTCTTATCTTTCACCAGTCTGTATGACAATTGCATTTATTTTTTAAATGTTACAAATTATATATTTTTTATATATTTCAAAATAAATGGTCCTCTACAATGCAAGCGTCATTTACTTATACCCCATGTTCACAAATGCATTAAATTTTTTATATTTCTTATCTCCTTTTAATTTTATGTCTTCATATATTTTTATCTTTAACCAGTCCATATGGAAAATGCATTTAAATTTCCAAATTTATTCTTTCGTTGTCAACAAATTTGTAGTTTCTTATATACTTTCAAAAAATTAATGTTTGCTATATACTTTCAAAAAATAGATGGTGCTCTGCTTTCCAAGCATTATTTACTTTTGCCCCATTATCCAAGATATACATGTTGCACACAACATTTCTGTGATATACATTTTTCACTGAACACTTCATTACATTTACAATTCGACCCCATTTTCCACATTTTTCTTTCTAACCTAGTTGGCAGGGACTACGCTGCCACACAACCTTGTTCTCTATAGAAAAATCTAATATTAACTTTCAAATAAAAAAGTAAAATACAGTCACCATATTCATACAAGTGTGTTTTTAAGGAGACCAACAAAATATATGTTAATTTATGTGTATTATTAATAAGATCAAAGAAGAAAATCAAGAAACAAAGTTGAAGAGATATTTTAAGACATTAGCATTATTTATGGTCAAATACATTTATCACTTAAACCGAAGCTCCTCAAACTCAACGTGTTTGAATTTGAGGAGATGATTATTCCAAGCAAAGGTCAGGGGCAGGGGCAGGGGCAGAGGTAGAGTAGAGGCTAAGAGAACTAAGGCTTAACAAAACTATGAATCCTAATCTTCTAAAAACACAGACTCTGTTTGTTGTGAACACAGACTCTGTTTGTTGTGAGCACAAACTCTATCTATTGTGAGAGCATGCTTTGTTGCTTATTTTTCATTAAATTCAATGAATGGATGCAACTTAGCTTTATAATTTTAAAATTGAAATTTGTAGGGTTTTTTTTGAATCGACCAAAGGTGGTACTATAGACTATGAACAAAGAATTCATTCACTATGAAGTAAAAATTTAATGAGATTGGGTATAGTTAGTATTTTTATTTAGACAATTAGTTTATTTTGGAAGAAAATATTTTTTGGTAAGTTTTTTTTTTCCTTTATATTAAAAACATATTATATAAAGATTCATGACACAAGGGAATGACTTTGTCTGTCCACCTCAAAATTGAATATCTAGAGAGCACGTCGACCAATCTTGAGGGAAACTAGGCCAACACATAAAACTGAGAACAAAAAGACTTAAAATGTCTAGATTGCTATCAAGAGTCTGAGTATTTAGCCTATAACAAGTAGAAACTATGGTAAAACCAATAATAAAAAAGTAACGAGGAATAAAAAATGTCAAGTTTGTCATGTTGATGGCGTTGGAGGGCTGGTCTTCTTGAAACCTTCATCGAATATTTTCGGAGGAGGCCCTTGAGAGGTGGAGTATATATTGTCTGATACCACCTGAATATTTCCGCCTTGCTTCTTGACGAGCCATGAGACTAGGGTGAGATGAAGCCTATTCTAGTTCTCCAGTGTGTCCATCCTTATCCTTAGTGCTTTGAATTCTAGTTCCTTGGCCAACATTGCTTGAGCAACAAATACCTTTGTGTCCTAGTATGGCTCAACGAAGAAGAATAATTTGGTGTCTATGAAATTGCTAGAGCCCAAGTTTGGGACAAAATAAGTCACTTTCTTATCTACTTCCTAGTCTTCACAATATGCCTTGATAACCTTTACATCCTCTTCAATGAATTGCAGAAAATCTTGTGAGGAAGGGTCGATGGAGGAAACAAAAGAAACAACGACCGATTTCTCTTTTGAAGCAGCCTTGGTAGAATGAGAGGGTGTTATAACCCTAATTTGCACCAGACATGCATACCTAGAAGTAGGCCATCTTACATACTATTTTTTCCAAGCCAATACTGAATAGCTCTTCTTAAAAACCAAATTTTTGAAGATGTATGCACCCTGCACCACTACTACCCGTGTATGTACACTATCTTCATCACTACTGCCTATGTATGTATGCTAGCTGCACCATTAGAGCTTGCGTATACCCATAAAAGTTGCAAAATATAAAAAGTTGCAAGGGAATACAGGCTTTTGGGTAGTTTCTTAACCAATTGACCGCCCATAGCCCGTCACTCAACCAAATAACTATCTTTTTGGCATATAAAAGAAGGTGTTGGGGTCCCATTCCAAAGAGAAGCATGGAAGCAGTGAAACTCTGCCCATTTCATAATCCCCCTTTGCCCCAAGAATTTCCAACCACATTGTGAGTTTTGACCCAGAATTCCCTGTTCTTGCCCTTTTTCCTCATCCATAAGCCTATGCCCATTCTCTAGAGAGAAGTGTGAGAGAAGAAGGATATGTGGAAGCATTTGGAGCTTGGTGAAGAGGATCCCAGGACCGGGTTCGAGGAGCAGTCGCCGATCTTGTTTTGTAAGTGACTTTGTGAGATTAATATAAAGAAGTAATTTTTCCGTCCCGCCATATGATGTGTTTAATCTGCATGTTGGATTCTACATGATCATGAAGTAATAATAAATGGGAAAATTTCATTTTAATAATTGATGGACTCCACAAAATCAACATTTTTAGAGGTTCAAGACAATTGCTGGGAGCATTGTGTATGCTCCAATCAAGTCTAGTAGTTTGGGATTTAGAGATTTGATGTTAAATATACAAACTTAAAAGAAAACACTTATAAATTTAGTTTGTGATGTTTTTCCATAAATTGATTAGAAGAACAACTTATTTTTTAAACCTAATGTTGGTAGGTTTGAAAAAAAGTGATCTCTCACATCTTCTACAACTTGTGTAAATAAAAGGTATTAATGTATAGGGTTGAATTTTTGGGTATGTGTTATATTCTTTGCACGAGTAGTAGTGTCTGTGCGCTGCGCCGGGTGCACATGGGGGTTAGAGGGGGGGTGCAGAGGCAACACCCTCGATTTTTGTTTTTCTGCCTCGAGAAACATGTCACATATTTAGGTGGTTTTTCGGCACATGGTTTTTGTCGATGGTTTTCTATTTCCAGTTAAGGAATTAGGTTTATTGACTAATCTAGGTCATTGGGTTAAGGTTTTGGATTCCATTGGCTCCTATATGTATATTGTATTGTAAACAATGTATCATGATGAATGAATATAGAATATGCTGGTTTTCCCGGTTTGGATTTCCAAGGGAAAAATCTCTGTGTAATGTTTGTATTTTCCATTGTATCTTTTTTGTTCTTTTACTGAAAATCTGTTTGCAGTAAATATTGTACAAGGTTAAAATCTACATGAACAACTAGGCTATTTTTGGAAGAACATTATCTTATAGAATGTCATAAACCTATACCATATATAGAGAAATGACTTGGATTGGTCCTATAGAGTGGTAGAGAAGTATATGACAAAGGCGTGTTCATAGAAAATACATAGGCTCTTCAACAAATCTTAAGAGCTCCACCATTCCAAAAAATCTAGGGTTGTTTATAGGTAAAAATGTTTGTGATGGAAAGCTAAGCACACCATCTTTGAGTACATAGAGGATAGATAAGGCACTATATGATCATATTTACATTGGACATGCAAGTTTGTTTATGATTATATTTAGATTAGAGATGTAGATTCCAATAATTTAGAAATGGATTTGGTGGAAACATGTGATAGTTCCTAACATAGTAGATCAAGAAATAAAATCTAACGTAAACAAAACATAATACATATAAAACATGTGTTTGGAATAAAATTATGATATGACAATTTTAGCTATTTTCCTATTCGAAGATCGAATTTATTATTATTTTTGGACATAAATATTCCTTTGACTATTAATAAAACAATATTTGTAGGGTTTTTGTATATAAAAAAGTGAGTTGTGTATGCAACTTCTACAAGGATTAGCAAAGTCTAAACTGTAATCGATGGTAATCGAAAGGAACCACTATTGAAACAAAAATAGAAACAAGGAGGGCACCTACACACCCACTTGCACCTGCAAATCCAAAATAATGGAGGAAAATGTCTCTAATAAACACCAAGAGTTGTTTATATTGAAAAAATGATACTAGATGCATAAGAGAGGAGGAAATCCCCTATTTATAACAATAAAGTGGAAGATTCAAAAATTCCTAACAAATTAATGCTCAAGGCACTAATAAGAGTTATTAAGCGCTTCTTACATAAAGTGTTTTTTTTTACAAATAGAACATTATGACAAAAGTATGCACATATACACAAAATAACTCATACACGTAGAGTCTAATACCTACTAAAGATGTTGCATGTAGGAATACAACATGCTCTCTCTTTAAAAAATCTTTGCCCTCAATGTTGAAAATTTAAGCAATAAAGATCAATGTTGGAAAGTTGATAAAAAAATAAATATGCATTGTTGCCCCAAGAAAAGTCCAAAGCATGTGGTATGATAGTTCAAAAAAATGACAAACATACCTTTGGATCAGCGTGCTACATCCTATTTCCCTACTTTGGTGGCTAAACCCCTTTTGTGGCCATTGGAATGATTCTTGAAGAATGCATATGAAGAAAAGAGGGTGCACTTTATAACTTCAATCACTCTAAGAAGGTCTAAGAGAGATATTTCACTTCCAAACCACTTTTTTAAAAAATCACTACTCCAACGAAGTAAACTAAAACATGATTATATCTAAGACATGGAAGGAGAAAGGTTTTTGTTTTAGTCGATGGTTTCTTGCGATAGTGGTGCATTACAACAACTGCAAACTTGGGTGTTTTTCTAAAACACTTTGAAATTCCACATAGCTTCCTCCTTGGAGTGGCCCTTCCACCTAATCTTTATATGCAAAAAATTTCCTTCTACAGAGGTTTCTCACCGTTACTTCCAAAATAAATTCATACTCCAAAATGAGTTTACCTCCCTCATCTGTAAGGGGAATGACTTTACAGAACAATATAGGCTCAATTTTCAGCCTGCAAGCCGAGAACCCGTGATCCAAAAAGTGCCCAAGTATGGGATGAGGGATCCGCATATGCTGTATAAAATCTCATGTCCATAATTTCTAAAAGTACATGTTTACTATGTATTGCTCATTTGTCGAAAAACTTTTATATCAGTCGCCCGACCAGATTGTACAAACTTTCTCGTCTAATTAAATTTTGCAATATAAATATTTAATATTAATAATTTAATATTGAAAATAATGTTTTTAGATATGTTATATAGTTGATAGGGATTACCATCTGTAAACAATGACAAACTTTAACCCACCAACCGTCAAGTCCATGTGTCAATTTGTATATCACGGAACTCTGAGTGTCATTTGGAGGACACAGAATAATGAAAGTGCAATGTTGAGCCAGCCAACCTGCACGTCCGCTTGTCAATTTGTATATCGCGAAAATGTGGGTGCTATTTCTAGAGTGCGAAACAATAGAGGCCCAATTTTCAGCCCGCCAACCCGAGAGCCCCTGATCCAAAAAAGTGGATAAATATGGAATGGCGGATCTGTACATGATCTATAAAAATTTCATGTCCATAGTTTATAAGAGTACATACTTAGTATGTATTACTCGTTTTTCGGAAAACTTGTTGTTATAGCAAGATTTGCCTCACCATTGCTATCTTGCATAGAGGGCCTTTTTCCATTTCCCTTTGTAGACTTATCATCCCCTTTTGATGAATCCAGAACTTAAAATATACATTTTTCCACATATACGCTCCTTATTTTCTATGCAAGATGTGTATACGCTTGCTGATCCACTACAACCCGCGTACATCGGGATTTGTGCCAGAAAATACAAAATGAGGTCGGGTTTCCATGTCATGACAGGAGATCTCTCATCCTTGGCCTTCCATATATTGGAAACGTTCTGACTCAACCCTTTAGTTGCATCCTAAAGACTATAAGAGCACAATTTTGACCTATGGAAAAGAAGGAGAAAGCATTCAACTTTGAGAGCAAAGTTACTCTGGAGAAATTACTTCATATTGAGTCTGCATCCCTCTGTCCCTCAAGTCTGAACACAGTGTTCAACCCCCAAGATCTTTCCTTATTGTTGAGAGGACCTCATTGCCTCTTTTCTATGAGCTTGCCTCGTGCCGACACGAAAGTCTGTATCTTTGTCACTTCTACTGATCAATTATTAATAGAAATACTCCTTTCCCGTCTTATTGATATCTTGCAAATATATGATTATTATCCATGGGCATGTTTGTAATGTTTATTAATGGATTATGCTATCTGATGTGCTAACCCCTTTTATATTATCACTGTATTCTTGCTCTACTTGTTTGTTGAGAACTTCTTGCAGGTATAAAGCTTTGGGTCAAAGTGCTCAATGATGGAACATCATCAAATGTTGGATCGAGGTAGGCCTCTTTCTTATATTGCACATTATTTTATATAGCATATGTTGGAATTGAGTTGATTTCTGTAGTCATACCTGTTTGTTGTGGTTTACCCTTGGCCATAGAGATTTTTTCCCTTGTAACAGAACTGGTGACTTCACTATGGAGAGATCTTCCTTCTAAGGGATGAAGTACTTTTTCTTCTTGCATTGCTCTTTTTCCTTTGTGTTTTTTGTCGTATCACTGCTTGACATGTCTTGTTCACTCTGGGTCTGACTTTTAAGCCTTTTTCCCTTGCCTGACCTTGTTTTAAATCATACATGCCTCTTTTTCCTTGATAGTCGTGTATACACACTTGATGTCTCACTGCAAGAAGCATATATATGCTCTATTCTCCTGAACAGTCGCGTATACGACTTTCCCTGGCTTGTTTGATTGGTTTAGTGACTGCTGGGTAGGATTTGAAGATTACTGAGCCTGCTTAGGTCTCTGTAGTGTCTGTTGAGATTATCTAGGATGACAGGAAACCTATTTGGAGTTGAATTTTTGGGCGGAGTCTTTCTCTTTGTTTTCCATTTTTGATTTGACCTTGTTCTCTGGATTGTTTGCATGGCCACTTGGTATTCTGCTCGAGTTATTGCTTTTATACACAGTAGAATTTATATATCAGGTTTCTCATTAGTTCGTGCATTTTATTTTTAGTATATTGAAAATACAAAAAAATAGGCATTTTGCATTGGTTGGCATTTTCGTCTTTGAATCTTTATCATTAGCTTAGCGCATTTAGTGAAAGATTGCATTTTACTTCTGAATTGCAGAGTTGAAATTGAAGACTGCACTGTTCTTATTGGCATATCATTCATTGAAAAGTTAAAGATAGACTTTGCATTATATCCATATTTATTTTCTTGCAGAGTCATAACATCATGAGTTTCACTTTCATACCTTTTTGAGTAACCACAAACAATAAAATTTACGCTTTAAACTAAAATTGATTAGTCACAATTTTATTTTTTAGGGTGCACAAACTATCCTAGGATTTAGTGCCTTGGAATAGGATCTTGTGAGTAAACTTCTCCAAGGCAATTAAATCAACATATGTGTTTGAGATAGGGAGTTGAGAAGTCCATTCTATAATTGGTAATATAAGGAGGCTCCGCTCACACTGAAGTTAATCACGAGGTCGCGCGAAATTAGTTGAAGGGATAAACCCTGGATACTCACTTAGCATCAGAGATATTTATGTGGATTTATTCATATTTGGGGATCTTGCTAGTACTCATACCTCTGTGAGAGGCAGTGATTTCAAGGTTTTGGGCTTTGCTACCCTTCCCATACGTTGATACGGACTTACAACTGCTCGCTTGTGCATTGGTTATACAATGGTTGATTAGTTGCTTGAGTTAGGTATCTCATAGGTTACTTGCAGGGGTTATTCTGCTTGTATCCTGAGTCAGATAAGGGTCAGACAACACACAACCTTTATGGAGGATTACCTCTCCGGGGGGATCTGACCGACTGGTTTTTAAGCCTACGAGGGCCCTTATAACTGATTCTGTTACCTCCAAACTTTAGCGGGGAGTCTTAGGTCCCTCTTGGATGAGACATACATTCTTTAGCGAGGGAGGTCACTCAACCGCTTTAGCCCGTTTGCATGCATATTGGTCGTTTGAATTTTTGGTATGCTCTTTCACTACTAGTTGGCCTTAGGATATATTTTTATTCATTGGAGAGTCATAAGTTGCCTGGAGTTAGACCAACTTCCTCGCAGGTCCCATCGGTTGTTACAGTTACCATCGATTTTTGAGTTCTTGCCTTCTAAAAGGCGTAGAGTTATCAGGAGTAGTACACACATATCCACTTTTTAGACTTGTGGTTCCACAAGGATGAGTACCGAGTCTAGTCTTCAGAACACTGGGATTTCTTCGACTCCCATACCCACTATAATTAATGGCACCCCTTGGACACCTGCAACCACTATAGTTGCAGTGTCGGAGGCTTATACCGGTACTATGGCTCGACCTGTAGTTAATGCTTCATCTCTTGCATCAAACCCTTTTTGGGGGTTTCGGTAACTCACCGAGTTATAATGTTCATACCATCCCTATGGCTTCTAGTCCATTTTCTTATGGTATGCCTAACTTCACTTCAAAGTTTTCGACTGCCGTCCCAGCTGCTGGCCCTATAACTAGCTTTGGACTTGGGGGCACTACACCTCCTTACACTCCTTTCCCGTTTGGTGGTTCTCATATTCCCCAAGCGAATCCTAATGTGGGAAGTGTCCCTATTCTTAACCCCGGGTCTAATCCTTCTACAGCTGGATGGAACAACCCAATCGATGGACAAGCTCTGCCCTATATCCCTATCCCCTCGGTGCTGATTTCGACCAATACTTTTGGCATGACGAATCCACTTCAATCCTCCAGATTCCCACCTAGAGGAGGTCAGTCCTACACATTGGGCACTCGCCAACTTGGATCCAATCCAATCGGGGGAAATCTTCACAACCCTCAGCTTGGATCTAGTCCAGCTAGGGGCAATTTTCATAACCCTTATCAGAACATTCCTGCTAGAATGATGCCCAATCCATCTTTTACGAATCAGCCCAGAGGAGGGTCTTTTAATTCTGGACAAGGTTTTGGTCCTTACTAGAATCCTGGATGGAATGCAGTTCCTAACACACAATCTTTCGTGGGAGGATGGGGCCAGGTGTCGCAACCTCGTATTCCCTTTCTAGCCACGCTTAATTTGCCAGATTTGTCTAAACTAATGAATAAACTGGTGAGTCATGATCCCACATGTCCCCCTGTCCTACCAAACTTTCGTCAGACATTCCAAATTTTGAAGGTAAGAATGACGAGAATCCTGGTGACCACGTCACTACTTTTCACCTTTGGTGCTCATCAAATTCTCTGAATCATGATTCTATTAGATTATGATTGTTTCAATGCACTCTCATTGGAGTCATGTCATAATGGTAAATTGAGCTACCCAAGGGGACATATGGGTCTTTTCATTAATTGGTGTTAGCCTTTCACAACCACTTTCAACTGCCCATTCATTATGATGCTGGCCTTGTACTTTTGTCGACTTTACGCCAAGCTACCGACACTCACATCTCGAACCATATCCAGGAATGGCATAGGCAAAGCTGGTTGGTTAAGACTCCTATACCCATGACCTTTCTTCTAGAATGGTTCCTAAAGTCTTTGCACGCTCCTATTTCAAAGGACGTTGCTAATTTTAGTGTCTTCAGCGAGGAAGAATCTATCTTTAGAGCCCAACAACTCGATATGCTCAGTCTGGGATGTTATACCACCTTCTTCCAGATGGACCGTGGCCAAATCACAATCTTAAATATAATCCTGGACCTCATGCCAATAGCATTGTTGGGTCCGCCAATGTAAAATCCACAGACTCAACAACGAAGTCTGCTGGAGGGCCAGCTTCATCTGGATCCTCCAAACCCACCCAATCGGTAGATGTACATTCCGTGCAATCATCAAAGAGCCCAAATGGTGACTAGCAACCAGATGGGAATAAAAGGAAAGGTCAAAATAATCGTAAGGATGGGAAGAATAATAATAAACCCAGGGACAAAGCTAATAATGGGAAACAAAATGATAATGTTGGAGAGGGAAAGAAAGAGAAATGTAAGGTGAAGTTTCCTTGTAAACCTTGTACCGATGACCACCTTACACACTTATGTCCCAAACTTGCGGAGGTTGCGAGGATTTTAAATCTACCGCCCGCTGTGTTGACAAACCCATTCCCACACAATAAACACTTAGCCTCGATCTCTTCGAACACCGGAAATGCGTCCGGTGGAAGTCAAAACCCACTGTCGTAAGATGGCGATCGTGTTTGCATCAATATGGTCGACAGGAAAATTGATATAGCCACCCGCTCTTGAGATTATATCTTTTCAAAATCTAGTACCAGCCTAGAAGCTTCTCCTCCCCCCCAGAGACGAACTTACAAATCGAAAAACCAGAGCCACCGCCTCGTATTCCAAAAGGAGTACTCAAGCACTCTACCCACAATCCTAACGCTAGAGCCGCCCATAACTACTCTATTGTTGAGGATCTGGGCCAAACCCTTTGTGCGATGTCGGCTTTGGAGGTAATCCATACGTGTCCATCACAGAGGAATGCCTTACTCTCTGCCTTAGGAGCTCTAGAACCTAGTGGCTTGAAAGTTATCAAGTTTTATGTCACGGATGTGAAGCCTCGCTTACCCTACCATGTGGCTTTCCAAATCCACATGGACTATTCCAAGTACACTATCAAACGAGTGGTTGTTGATTAAGGTGCTTCCACTTGCGTGATGTCCCTGTTCTGTTGGAAAGAAGTTGGTTCTCCAACCCTTTCCAAGTCGTCGAACATGTTGACTACATTTGACGACCATTCCTTCCGACCTCATGGTATTCTTCCCACCTTTCCGGTCTAGTTAGGTGGGAAGATGGTAGAGGTGGAAGTAGAGGTAGTTGATGCACCTCTCGATTATAACTTGTTACTAGGTCACAATTGGACCTATGCTATGGTCGCTTTCATATCATCCATTTTCCGCACACTTTGTTTTCCTCATTAGGGAGAGATCGTGATGGTCGACCAATTATCCTTTGCGTTCTCTAGTCCGAATGCATCTGTTGGACCTTCGATCCTAGTGATAGAAAATTCTCAACGGACAACTGAGAATATCGGTGTCGGAATGTATTCTTCCCTCATGGGTACTTTTGACTTCTCGACACCGATTCACCACGTTTACGCCATGTCTAGTAGGCCTGCTTCAATAGGGAGGTGCATTCCTTTCCACACTTCCTATCTTAGTGATCCATGGACCCTACCTTCTCTGACTTCGTTGAGTGAAGGTTAGTCGCATGATGGCATGGCTATGCCACTATCGGCAACGAAGATTGCAGATCAAGCCATTCTTGACTCCTCCGTCGATTCAAATCTTGTTACCTCGCAGATGGACGAGGAGGATCCCGTTTTTAGGCCTGTATGGGCCACCTCGTTATCTTGTTCACATGATTTCTTATATGAGACTTTGGATTCGGATGAATCCATCCTCAAAGACATGAATGTTTCCGAGAGACCTTGGGATGATATGCATCATCAATCTTATTTTCTCCCAAGTCTTGAAAGAATCGAGCAAGATGATTTTCGGTCTACCTTGAGTGAGATAGTCGGTCACGTTGTATTTCCACTTGATACGCACGACATTTATGCCGAAGGAAATATGAAGAGTATTTCTCCTACCATCTGGATCGATATCTCTCGTACCCCTGGCAAGATTGAGAACGTAAATATAGGTGCATATTTTTCTCCAGAAGAGATTCTGATCTACACCAACCTCTTAAAAGAATTTCAATATGTATTCGCTTGGTCATATGAAGAGATTCCAGGGATTGACCCTCATATTGTTGAACATGAGATTAGGACTTATCCGGATGCTAAGCCTGTTCGACAACATCTTAGAGCTGTTAATCTTAGGAAGGCCCCCACTATTAAGGCAGAGGTGGAGAAGCTACTTAATGCTGGCTTCATCTACCTGGTTCCCTTAACCGAATGGGTATCCAACCCCCTTCCCGTGAATAAAAATAAAGGAACCATCGGTGTGTGTATGGACTTTCGTGACCTGAACAAGGCTTGTTCTAAAGATAACTTCCCCATGCCTTTCATTGATCAGATTCTCAATAAGTGTGCGGGAAGCGAAACATTTTCCTTTATGGATGGATTTTCAAGATATAACCAAATCTAGATCAAACCTAAGGACCAACACAAGACGACATTTTTATGTCCTTGGGGTAGTTTTGCATACCGAAAAATGCCTTTCGGCCTGAAAAATGCCGGAGCGACCTTCCAACGCACCATGACTTTCACTGTTAAGGTCCTAACCCGCACATAAGTAGATCAATGTATTTGGATGTAATAAAGGTCAATATTAATAAGACCTTTCAATAAAATAGAATAAGGCGGATGTAAGAAGACCTAATAGAAGCTTCCGCTTCTAGAAGGATCTTCCTCTAGATGCTTCTTTTTAGTATAAATA
>ML776976.1:53526-69182 GCA_009831015.1 Picea engelmannii
GTGAACATTTCTATCTGATTCAAAGTGCTATTTCTGTTGCTATTTCGTATATCATTTCTGTGTATTGTGAAGATTATGCTGGATATTTTACTGTTATTCTGTCATTTCTAGCATTTCGTTTCTGTTCTGCATATTTTATATATCTGGTATCTTGCATTCACTTTTCATGATCTCAACCACATAGTTGAAGCTTACCTAGATGATCTTGCTGCTCACTCTCGCAAGAGAGTTGATCATGTTACACACCTTCGGCTGGTTTTTGAAAGATGTTGTTACTATAGAATCCGGTTAAACCCTCACAAATGCATATTTTGCGTTAAGTCTGGCCATCTCTTAGGATTCTTAGTTTCCGAGACCGGGATCATGGTAGATCCTCTTAAGGTTGAGGCAATACTTCAATTGCCTCCCCCACGCATGATTAGACAACTTCAAGGTTTATAGGGAAAGCTAACTTTCTGAGTCGGTTTATAGTGAATTATGCCAATATCACTAAGGGTTTCATGAACCTATTGAAGAAAGACACTCCTTTTATCTTGGATGAGCGAGCCCAGGTGTCTTTCGACACTTTAAAGAAAGCCTTAGTATTGACCCCTCTGCTGAAATATCCTGATTACAGTAGAGATTACTTGTTGTATATTGCCACGTCTGAAGAAACAATTGGTATGGTTCTAGTTCAGGAGGATGATGAACTCCATGAGCACGTCATCTAGAATCTCAGTTGAATTTTAGTCGGTCCTAAGCTTAATTACTCTCACGTTGAAAATATATCTTTGGCTGCCGTTCATGTAGTCCAACATTTACAACACTATATATTTCTTTGCAAGACTACTGTAGTTGCTGATGTTAATCCGTTTCAATATGTCCTCACTAGGTGTATCATAGGCGAGAAATATAATAAATGGATTGTCATCTTACAAGAATTTGATCTCGAATTTGCTTCGGCCAAGTCTAAGAAATCACTAGTTTTTGCAGAGTTAATATCCGATTTCCCACGATTAGATGAGGATGTTATCCATATCGATTCATTTGCAGACGAACACATTTTCCTTATCTTGTCATTCGACCTCTAGTATGGAGAAATTGTTTTATATCTTCAAACCTTGAAATTAGCTCAACATCTCTCGCGAGATGATCGACGACGTGTTAGATACCAAGCCAAAAAGTATACCATCGTCAGTGACACTTTATATCACCGATGAATAGATAGTATCTTACGTCGCTTCTTAACTCACGAGGAAGCTGAGTTAGTCCTAGATGATTGCCACAAAGGGGCTTGTGGTGGTCATCTTTCTGGGCTTGCGAAAACCCAAAAAATCCTGTGAGCCGGTTAATTCTGAGCCACCATCTTTAAAGATTGCATTGAAGCAGTTAAGAAGTGTCACCCCTGCCAGGTGTTCACTCGGAAAATGCACTCACACCCAGCCCCTCTTCACCCAGTCATTACCGTTGGACCCTTCACCAAGTGGGGGGTATATTTCGTGGATTGCAACCCAACTTCGGCTGGGGGAATCAACACATTATCATGGCTGTCAACTACTTTACCAAGTGGGCTGAAGCCATGCCTACCATAAATACGATGGGAAGACTGCAACCTTCTTCATGTTCAACCAAATTATCGCCCGGTTTGGCATCCCGAGTGAGATTGTCACTGATCATGGCAGTGAATTTCAGAATGAAATGATGGTATAACTAGCATCCAAGCTAGGGTTTGGACATGGTCACACATCTCCTTATTACCCCCAGGAAAATGGGAAAGTAGAGGGCATCAACAAGTCTCTCAAGACCATTTTGCAAAAAACTGTCAGACGGAGTAATTCTGATTGGTACATCATGCTATATCCCGCGCTTTGGGCATACTGAACCTCGTTGAAGACTGCCACTGTTTTTTCCCCTTTTCAATTAGTACACATTGTGGAGTCGATACTTCTTGTTGAATGCAAAATCCCTTCTCTCACGTTGGTAGTCGAGCTCCTACCTGACACTTTAGATTTAGAGTGACGCCTTGTGCACCTAGAGTGTCTTGACGAGCAACGTCGGGACACCTTTACAACTATCGACAAAAACAAGAAATGTGTCAAGGTTCAATATGACAAGTCTGTTTGTCCTCGGTTGTATGCCGAGGGTGACTTGGTCATCTTGTATGACCAAGCCAAAGAATTGCTAGGGGAAGGCAAGTTTAAACCCATGTGGCATGGTACTTATATTGTGCGACGTGTTCTAGAAAAAGGAGCTTAGGAATTGGAAGATTATGAAGGGAATAAAATGACCGAGCCCAGAAATGGTCTCTACTTGAAAAGGTATTACGTTTGAGCCCTAGGCTTGGGCAAAAACCTTTGTATACTAATTGAAATTTGGTGTATATACATCTTTTTCCCCTTTTCTTTTTGTCTTTGGCTTGCTTATCGAGTTTTCCCTTTTGGTTGGCAGATGTCAACGGAGTCTTTTGTCTACCTAGGATTTGCAGATGGAGCCAGTCATCATACACAGAACTTGGCTTCTGCCTCTTGGGTGATTTACTCACCTGAGGGTCTGCTGGTGTCTTCGGGTGGCGTATGCCTAGGGCCATCCATGAATAATGTGGCCGAATATAGCACCATCATATAAATTTTGCGCGATGCCATATCACATGGTATTCACTCTCTAGAGGTTCTCAGTTAGTAGTATGTCAGTTGAATGGCCGTTACCGTGTGCGCGATCCTACGTTACTTCGTCGATTCCTACGGGTACATCTTTTAGAACGAAAATTTGATTTTATTACATATTTTCACATCACTAGAAGTTTTAATCATGTATCTGATGCCTACGGTAATGATCTTTTAGATTGGCATTTGTCACATTAATAAAGTAAAGAAAACCATTAAATCAATATACACATTGTAAGATATGAGTAAAGTCGAAGATCCCTCTTTATATATTTCAAAAAATATGTTGTTTATATTTCAAAATTGGGGCTAAAACCCTCAAAATACATATACAACCGATATACATATCCCATGACATCTACGCCTGTGGCGCTGGATGCATATCATGATAACAAACCACGGCATTTGTGAGATGCCTAAAGAGTCGTAGCTATGCTCTAGGTACACCAACAACCTTCCATTGCATGGCTTCAGGTAGATCCTCTACCTGAACCATAGGAATCCTCTGTGTCAAACAAGAAGGTTGCCCTGGACGTTCTGTAGGACTCTCTCCACTTCTCCTCCCACTGCCTCATCTCCCCAGTGCCTCCGTCTATGTCATAGGAATCCCTCTGGCCATTACGGACCCACATCTGCAATCACACAAGTATCTAGTTAATATTCAAACACCATCCAAAAATATTTTTGTTTCCTTAAATACAAAAATACAAAAAAATGAAATATGTAAAAACTTTTACCTATGGTGCCGTAGGCGGCTACTGGTGGAAGTGACATATCTGGGTCCCCTCTGAAATCGATCCCCACATAGGGATAGTCATCCAGATCAATGATTTGTCTCCGCCACCAGAAGAAAAAATCATCATTGTAGGGTGTCTCCACCCTACCTCCCCCCTGTCGTCTCATGACCTCGATCCACCGCGCCATGGATGGATCACGTGGTCCTCTAGGAAGGATCTCCACTCTGGGTCCCAGACCTAGAACTCGCTCGAAAAATAAGCTGCAAAGGATAGAGGCAAACCCGAAGTTTCACTTACCCTCCTGTTTGCACTCTATCAACTGACCTTTCATATTGGTCACCAGTGAGGTACACCAATAGTAGACAGTGGGTATCGCACACTCAATTGTGTAAAACATAAGTTACCTCAATGCTTGATGCAATGAGGCTGAACCTATAATCATGGTAAGCACGAGCACAATGATCTTCAGTTTGAGGTTACTTATAGCCTAGATGGGGACTTGACTTCCCACCATGGGAGTCCCTGCAACACAGTGGGCTTCGATATACTCCTTGATCTTCATCCCACTCCCCACTCCACGTGAATTGAGGTTCACAACCTCTCCTCGATGTGAAAGACCAGTTAAGAAGTAGATGTCCTCTACTTCGATCGTTAATGGTTGTCCATCAAGGATAAATCTCTCGCTATTGGGATCCCAATAGCCCACCAACATCTCCAACAACCTCACTTGGGCCCTCATTCCCTTGAGAGCCCAAAACTTGTATAAATGACATCTTTTTAGAGCCTC
The DNA here is from genome assembly GCA_009831015.1 of Picea engelmannii. Lineage (NCBI taxonomy): Eukaryota > Viridiplantae > Streptophyta > Pinopsida > Pinales > Pinaceae > Picea > Picea engelmannii. Next base: position 57,693 of record ML776976.1, read on the forward strand.
TTGAGCCCCGATCCCGATCCACTGCTGCAACTACCTCCTCATGCTCACGCTCTCTCCAGTCCAACACCATCCTGCAAAAAACAAATCATTTTTGAGTTAGAAACCCCTCTTTTTTGCCTTTTGCGTACATATACGCGACTTTACTTGCTTAAAATCATGGGTAAGGCTTGATATGCACCCCTTGGGGTTCACACAGGGGCGTATATATAGTCATATACATGACCTATTCAGAGAAACCCCCGTATAACGAAAACCCCAAGTTGCACCCTAAAAAACTAATAAAATAGAACCTAATTCAAAAATGTAAACCACTGAATTTGAAGAATATGGGATGAAGAGTTACCTGATCCAGACGGTTCGTGATTCCGTTGCCTATCGCTCCGCAATCGCCGTTTGAATCTTGGATGTATTTTAGTCCAAATTGCACTGCTTGGGTAAAAATCAAAATGATACAGTAATTTGTGATTTTATTACTATTTATAAGCTATTTTTACCCACTTGATATAGTTTAATGCTATTTTTTCACCTAACAGACTAATTCAAGAATGGTTCTAAGCTGGTTTCGCAGTTTTGACTCAGTTTTCTTGCGGATGTCAACGTCATAGTTGGCCGTTCATCTCCTCAGGCAGGTATATTCATAACCTAGAATATAGGATAGGTATCTACTCCATTGTGCATTTTGAATTATCCTTCGAATACCGCTTTTTATGCCTTAGGGACAAACCCATTTATTGCGACGCATAACCCCCCATCTGCTATTAATATCATCGTTAATAAATGGTAGAGACTTACCAAACATGGGTACCCTAGTTAGAACCTCTTTGTCATTTGGTGCCCATGCCGAGTTTTTCCTTAGGACCAGGAATCCATTATAATTCAATACATGACTGTATGATGAGCCTCATTTCTCATTCATGCACATGCGGCCTTATTATCCACGGACTCCCAAAAATGAGTCTCAGTTAATCTCTTTTCCGACTTGTCTAAAAACTAAAAAGATCACCGAGTGATTTGTCCCTTTCACGCTCATTAAAGTTGGATTTGAAAGGTCATGAGTCTTAGTTAAGCTCTTTTCCAACTCACTCCCAAAAATTGAAAAGATTGCCGAGTGAACTTGTCATTTTCACACTCGTAAATTGGATTTGAAAAGACGTCTATTTGGCACAAGTTTATCCCTTTTTCACACCAAGTAGACTAAAATATATAAAAAGGACATTTTTTTGTGTTAAGTTGTGATTGCATCTCATGCCCTCACTTGCAGTATTGAGCCTTTAGCCGGTTCTCTCTTTGCGTTATAAACCGTTTCCTAAACGGTTTGCATCCTCAACCAAGTAGAGCCTTGTTTATATCCTTCACAATTTGACTCCCTATACCCTGGAGGGAACATCACCCTGAGTGTCCATATCTCGCATGCATTCCCTTGCATTAAGCATAGGTATGTTCCACTGCTGGAACTAGTTTTTCTTACTTGCGACACTCATTCCCTCCTCAGTATCATAGCATTAATTTGTTATGAAAAACCAAAAAACGACGGGAGGGAAGGGAGTACTATATTGTAATTGGCAGAAGTCATGTCATCTTTGAACATAGTACAAAGTTATTGAGTCCTTGTGTCATCATAATTTTGGGTTTAGCATGGCCTTAGGAAGCTGATCTTGCTACATAAGTTTCTCTATCGACTGGTTACTCTTCTAGTCCCTACAGAGAACATTATGGATGCCTCCTGCATCTAATTTTCACATCATTGACTCCATGTTGTCGGAGTCCACCATATGTCTCATGTTCTTGTTCAAAGGAAGTCTATCAACCTATGTCGGCCACTCCTCAAAAATCTTGACTTCGCATGTCAGCCATACCCTCAGTTTTGTCTCAGAATCACATGATACTTTGGTCTTATCATGCACCCTAGCCTTACTTTCATCATTGGTAGGTCACCTTGAACTGAAGAATCGACACTTCATCATTGGTCGTTGACTGGGTGGTTTCCCTTATGTTCGACGACAAGACATCTATTCACACTTTGGGATTCGTGTAGTGTCTTGGATGCCATTAGCTTGATTGGTGGTTTCCTCGCCTTTGTCAACATGTTTTCATCATTGGCTGCTATTCATAGGGTCTGTTTTGTGTACCACTTGCATTTGACACATGCGGAAGATGCACATGGTCGTTGGTTCGTGAATATGTTCTTCATCCGATCTCCACCAAATCATGAAGCTCTTGCTTTGTTCCTCGTGCTGACTGATGAGAGATGCCTCAATGCTCTTCTTTCAGCAGGTATCTTTCCATTGACTTCAAATCATTTATTCTTGATATGGGACCTAGAGTTTTATGAGTACCTTGAGGCTTGCATTCATTAGTGGCATGCTCTCTCATCATTAACAGATGAAAATACATCAATGTCTCCTGATCAATGGATTTCTCAAGTGTTCGACACCAACTCCTTTATTTAGACTTGTAGAAATGTACTTAGTGCCTTGATACCTAATTTCATTATTGGTAGGCCGTCTCACGTTTGTTAACAGTATACCTCAATGACTGGTAATCAAACGATGTCTCACCATGTTCGACCTCAACTCATTGATTCACATGATGTAGACATGCACCCTTGGTGGATAGTGTAGAAGAATTGAAGACATCGCTATGTGGCTGCAACTTTCCTGAGATGTTCCTTCCCCTTCATTGGACCAGTACCTATTTGACTTCAGTGATCATGGGAGATCAGATTGTACTCCGCGGTATACAGATATCTTCAGATCAATTTTAAGACTGGTTTCACTTGGCCTTGTTCGTGACTATGACAACTTTTGGTAGGTAACCACATTTGTGTTTGCCTATTCATGGCCATGAACACTTGTTTGGTATATATTCCACATGGATCTGCATTGTATTCTTGGAAGCCATGTATGCAAAGTCAGTACATAATGTAATGAGTAATTGAGTTCATCTAGCTGGTTCTCTACCACTCCACTTCTGGGTTATTTATAATGTATTTCGGCCATCACAGATACTCCTCTGATCTCACACATTAGGGGGATCTGTTATAGCAAGATTTGCCTCACCATTGCTATCTTGCACATAGGGCCTTTTTCCATTTCCCTTTGCAGACTTGTCATCCCCTTTTGATGAATCCAGAGCTAAAAATATACATTTTTCCACATATACGCTCCCTATTTTCTATGAAAGATGCGTATACGCTTGTTGATCCACTATAGCCCATGTACATCAGGATTTGTGCCAGGAAATATGAAATGAGCTCAGGTTTCCATATCACGACATGATATCTCTGATCCTTGGCCTTCCATATACTGGAAACATTTCGAATCGACCCTTCAGTTGCATCTTGAAGGCTATAAGAGCACAATTTGGAACTATGGAAAATAAGGAGAAAGCATTCAACTTTGAGAGAAAAGTTACTCTGGAGAAATTACTTCATATTGAGTCTACATCCCTCTGTCCCTGAAGTCTGAACATAGTGTTCTTCCCCCAAGCTCTTTCCCTATTGTTGAGAGGACCTGATTGCCTCTTTCCTATGAGCTTGCCTTTGGTGGAGGATTGAAGTGGTGGAGACCTAGTTGGAAGGAATTTGGTTTCTTAGTTTCGAACTGTGCCGACGCGGAAGTTTGTATCATTGTCATTTCTACTAATCAATTATTAATAGAAATACTCCTTTCCCATCCTATTGATATCTTAAAAATATATGATTATTATCCATGGGTGTGTTTGTAATGTTTATTAATGGATTATGCTATTTGATGTGCTAACCCCTTTTATATTATCACTGTACACTTGTTCTGCTTGTTTGTTGAGAACTTCTTGCAGGTATAAATCTTTGGGTCAAAGTGCTCAACGGTGGAACATCATCAAACGTTGGATCGAGGTAGGCCTATTTCTTATATTGCACATTAATTTATATAGCATATGTTGGAATTGAGTTGATTTTTGCAGTCATACCTGTCTGTTTTGGTTTACCCTTGGCCATATAGAGTTTTTCCCTTGTAACACTTGTAGGTGCAAAAGCTGGCAGATTCACGACTTCAGATTTCAATTACTTTTATAGCACCATCTCGACTGACTGCTTCCTCGTTTGAGATTATAATAAACGAATATAAACTGGCCCAAGTCCAATTGGGCAATGACATGAATATGAGTCCCTTAAAATTCAAATAGCTGGCAAGTCTACTTGTCAATTTGTATATCACGGAAATGTGGGTGCTATTTGTAGGGCACAGAACAACAAAGGGCCAATTTTGAACCAGCCAGCACGAGAACTGGCCAGTCCGAGTACTGTTTGAACGATACAAAACAATAGAAATGCAATGTTGAATGAGCCATCCTGCAAGACCGCTTGTCAATTTGTATATCGCAACACTCATGGGTGTTATTTGTAGCTAACAGAACAATAGAGGCCCAATTTTGAGCCTGCTAGCCCGAGTACCCGCGATCCAAAGATTGGCTTAAGTATGGAATGCAAAAACAATACATGGTCTATAAAATCTCATGTTCGTACTTTATAAAAATAGATTTTATGTATTGCTCATTTTTTACGAAAAATTTCTTGGTAAGGAAGTTGGCGGATTCACGTATTCAGATTTCACATACTTTTATATCACCAGCCCGACCGAGCGACCGCTTCCCTATTTCATATTGTACCGATCTCCTTCTCTAATTAAATTGTACAATATCAATATTTTATATTAATAATTTAGTATTCAAAAGAATGTCTTTAGATAATGTCCAATAGTTAATAGGGATTAACATCCGTAGACAATGGCAAACTTGAACCCGCCAGCCCTCAAGTCCATTTGTCAATATGTATATTGTAGAACTCTGAGTGCTATTTAGATGACACGGAACAATGAAAGTTCAATATTGAACCAACCATCCCGTAGGTCCACTTGTCAATTTGTACATCGTAGAATTGTGGGTGCTATTTGTAGAGTGCGGAACAATAGAGGCCCAATTTTCATCCCCCCAGCCCGAGAGCCCCCGATCTAAAAAAGTGGCTAAATATGGAATTAATACGTGATCGCTACGGGAAAATAAAAGTGCAATGTTTATCCAGCCAGCCCGCAAATCCGCCTTTCAATTTGTATATTGCAGAAGTTTGGGTGTTTTTGTAGGACACAGAACAATAGAGGCTCTATTTTCAGCCCGCCAAGCCGAGAACCCGCGATCCAAAAAGTGCCTAAGTATGGAATGAGGGATCCGCATATGATCTATAAAATCTCATGTCCATACTTTATAAAAGTACATGTTTACAATGTATTGCTTGTTTGTCGAAATACTTTTATATGACTCCCTCGACTAGATTGTACAAACTTTCTCGTCTAATTAAATTTTGCAATATCAATATTTAATATTAATAATTTACCTCCAGTCCATCTGTCAATATTTATATCACGGAACTCTGAGTGATATTTGGAGGACACAGAACAATGAAAGTGCAATGTTGAGCCAACCAGCCCGCAGGTCCGCTCGTCAATTTGTATATTGCGGAATTTTGGGTGCTATTTGTAGAGCACGAAACAATAGAGGCCCAATTTTCAGCCCTCCAGCCCGAGAGCCCCAGATCCAAAAAAGTGGCTAAATATGGAATTAATACAAAATCGCTATGGGAAAATAAAAGTGCAATGTTGAGTGAACCAACTCGCAAGTCCACCTATCAATTTGTATATCGCAGAAGTCTGGGTGCTATTTGTAGGACATAGAACAATAGAGGCTCAATTTTCAGCCCGCCATACCGAGAACTCGTGATCCAAAAAGCGCCCAAGTATGGAATGAGGGATTTACATATGCTCTATAAAATATCATTTCCATACTTTATAAAAGTACATGTTTACTATGTATTGCTCGTTTGTCGAATTTTTTTTATATCATTTGCCCGACCAGATTGTACAAACTTTGTCATCTAATTAAATTATGCAATATCAATATTTAATATTAATAATTTCGTATTGAAAATAATGTTTTTAGATATGTTAGATAGTTGATAGGGATTTCCATTCATAAACAATGACAAACTTGAGCCCGCCAGCCCTCGAGTCCATGTGTCAATCTGTATATCACGGAACTTCGAGCACTATTTGGAGGACACAGAACAATGAAAGTGCAATGTTGAGCCAACCAACCCGCACATTCGCTTGTCAATTTGTATATCACAAAATTGTGGGTGCTATTTGTAGAGTGAAGAACAATAGAGGCCCAATTTTCAGCCTGCCAACCCGAGAGCCACCAAGACAAAAAGTGGCTAAATATGGAATGGCGGATCCGTACATGATCTATAAAAATTTAATGTCCATAGTTTATAAGAGTACATAATAAGTATGTATTACTTGTTTTTCGGAAAACTTGTAGGTGCGGACGCTGGCGGATTCACGACTTCAGATTTCAGTTACTTTTATATCACCAACGTGACCGATCACTTCCCCGTTTGATATTGCAAGGAACAAATATAAACTGGCCCAAGTCCAATTGTGCTATGACATGAATATGAGTCCCTTAAAATTCAAATAGCTGGCAAGTCTGCTTGTGAATTTGCATATCGTGGAAATGTGGGTGCTATTTGTAGGGCACAGAACAATAGAGGTCCAATTTCGAACCCGCCAACTTGAGTGCTGTTTGAACGACACAGAACAATAGAAATGCAATGTTGAACGAGCTAGCCACAAGATCGCCTCTCAATTTGTATATCGCAGAACTCTTTGGTGCTATTTGTATTTAACAAAACAATATCAATTTTTTATGTTAACAATTTAAAATGTCTTTAGATAATGTCCAATAGTTAATAGGGATTAGAATCTGTAGACATACAAATTGACAGCTGATATCTATCACTAAGATGCAATATGACCATCGACCTTTCACGTCTCCTGGGTATATCTTCTGCCATTTTTATTTTGTAACCCGCCCGACCACTTTCCATACTTAGGTATTTCTTGGAATCGGTTTCGCCATCACTGCTGCCTTCGTACATGTTTGCAGATATGCAATAATTAACCTTTAATGCTAATAGTCATCCTGTAGGAACTGTTAAGATTGTCATTAATGTCTAGAAATCCAGAGAAGATTTGTCATTACTACAAATTCAACTAAGATTTGCGCACAAGTATGTTATCCTTTCCAAGTATTCATTTCAAAGACAATGCAATATTTTTTGTTGTGCGCCGACGAGTTGGTGCTTATAATAAATTTCTAATTCTTAATATCTCTTCGCCGTCACCGCCACCTTCACACTTTTTTCTAATTATGCAATTAGTGAGCTGTGATGGTGACAAATCATTCCGCACGAACCCTGGAGCTTGTCATTGATGAACGAAAGGCCCAAGGAGATATTCCATTGATACACATTAAACTATAATTTGCCGAGGGTTATATTATCCCTCCCCGATTTTCATTTGAAAGATCGTCTCGAGCAAACATAAATTCTTAATAACTTCTGGCAATAGTTTTGTCCAGACATAGTAAACACATTGGGGCATAATGGCCAGAGGTTCCACTATTCTAGGGCATATTCTTACTATTCATCTCCCTCCGCCCAAAAGCAAAAAAGAAGATGGTCCCTTGGTAAACCAAGAGATATATTTCAAGCCAAAGAATTCCAAGGAAACCCTGCCTACTCAGAGAACCTACCCAGTTGCATTAATGGCTTCCGTAGAAGTTGATGTCATGAATTCTGAGCAGAAATAAGATGATCTGATGGGTGATGATACGACAATGGATGATGTCAATGCAGAGAATCTTCCCACTCCTGCGCCCTAATTGAAATCAACCATAATGGACAACACTTCCCGGCTTGGTGATGGCGGTCCTCACAACACCAAAATGAGTTTCAGAAAAGAAACCGATGGTTAACGCAATAGCCACTTTGCAGCGTGAAAATAGGAATTCCAGAGTTCCAAATTAGTCCGTTTTGGGCAGAAGAGTTTCATTGTAAAGAAATGATATGTTGATGCTCGCAGAGATATATTTCAAGCCAAAAAATGATTGATTAACATATTCGGGAATCAGGTCCAAAACTCTCATTGCTGCAAGGCATTTTTCTACTAGTCATCTCCTTTCGCCCATAATGGACTAATTTAGCCCTCTGGAATTGCATGTGCAACCTATGCTCTTGAATTTTTTTGGACTACGCAGAGGCAGTCTCAGCTAAGGGCTATTCCATTTTCCCTGCAACGATTTTCGTCTTCTTCCTCACAGGAAGCTTATGAAAACTATCATTTTCAACACATGATGATTCATCGAGGAGAAAACTGCAAGGATCTTGCGAACTGCGGATCCTGTGCCTGTGTTTGTCACAGATATGTTCAATGTTTTGGCCCGAAGAAATGGGTCCAATTTCTAAGGATAGATGTACAATACTCACTGTTTTTCTTATTTTTTTAAATGGATTTGCTATTAAAAATATTTTCCTTCGACTCTTCGTTGCCGCTTCTTTTCTGGATTTAACGCATGTTCTCATTGGCATGGTTCGGTGCTCTCATACTTCTTCGATATTGTGTTTACTTATGCTATTTTTTATAAGATGGAACATCTAACAATTATATGACAATGTACTGTGTCAATCCACCAACGTTTTATGCAAACAAAAAATATATTACACAGTTTCAAACCAATATTCAATTCTATTCGTAATGCAGATAGAACATAGCAATACCAATGTACAATGTTGCAGCAAAATCATTATTTTTGTTTCTAGACATGCAATTATTAAGTTTTAATGTTAACAACCCATAATGCAAGAAGTTTAATACTTGAGTTAATATGTTGTAGTCATGGAAGAATGTATCAAGAACACAGTTACACCCACACGTTCCAATAAAATCTAATCTTCATCAAAGCATTTGCTGACAATTAGTAGAAAATGAATTTTAGTAGTTAAGTTAATATGTTACAGTCATGGAAGAATGTATGAAGAACATACTTACACACACGTTGCAATAAGATCTAATCTTAAAAAATGCATTTGCTAACAATTAGTAGAAAATGATGGTTTTGCAATGATGGGGCTTCTTTGAAACCAATTCGTGCTTACGAAAGCTGCCTTCCGCCTTTCTATTTTCACACTCTTTTATTCCCTCTAGTTTCTTTTCCTGGTTACTTAATCTTTTTTTTCCCGAAAATGTCTTGTTGCGTAGCTTGGTAGATTCACCCGTTTCCAATGACCGCTTCCCCATTATTTAAATTGACCCTCTATTGTTCTGTGTCCTACAACTGGAACACAGAGTTTCGCGATATACAAATTGACATGCATAGTTGCGTGCTGACTGGGTCAACATTGCACTTCTACTTTTTCGTGACCTCCAAACAACATTCAGAGCTCCACGATATACAAATTGAGAGACGGTCTCTAGGGCTGGTGGGCTCAAGTTTTCCTTTCTTTATGGATGAAAAAGTGCTAAAACGAGCCATACCACATTTGCGACACATAGGATATATTAAAGCGCAAAGCATTTCCTCTATAGTTTCGTGTCCTGCAAACAACACTGACAGTTCCACACTATACAAATTTGCAACCAGCCTTAGATCATACTGTTAACGGGTAAATCGGTGAATGCAGACATAGACTAACCCCCCTAGATCCACCTAGATCTAGAACAAAACATGACAGTACATGGTGCTTTCCCTAGGCTCTAATCATCAAATTTACTACTGAACAAAAGATGATAGACATACCTTTAAATGTCGCTTCCTTATGTCTTTGTTGTTCCTGTTTCGCTCCGGTGCTCTTGTGATACTGATCCTGCAGTGAGACACAAACCAACCAAAGTGAAAGAAGAGAAAGTATATTCAATGACAACCTATACATATGATCAAGGAATTAGGCAGTAAAATAAAGATAATTCTATGGGAAAGAAACATGCCACTGTATTATATTAATAATAGGAAGAGAGATTACAACCAGTTGCCTTGATGTCGTAAGGTTCCTTCCAACAGTTCCTTGCTTCCCACACACTTTTGATCCAAGAATTCTGATACTATAGATCTGACATCTATCTTGACAAAAACAAAGCTCAAAGCCACTCTAACCAAGCTAATAATTCCAAGCCAAATCCAACTAACTTTCTCCATGAGAGCTCCTCTTCTTTTATAAGCTGAAGAGGATAAGGTGAGGAGGTTAGGATGATCCCACTAAATCATGAAAGTGAGTAAGATCCAAACCATTCGGAGACCACCTCACCATAGAAGCTTCTCCTTCTAGAAGCATCAAGAAAATGCTCATTTTTCCCACGTATGAAGGCTGTTGCGACCTAGGTATAGTGCAGCCTACGAAAACTCCGTGCCCTAGCTATAGTGCAGCTTATGGAAACTCCGTGCCCTAGATATAGTGCAGCCTATGGAAATTAGGCATTTCTACACGTTAGCTATGGTGCAACCCGCAAAAATCCTCCAAAATAGGGTTTTTACAGAGGAAAACACAACTTCATCTCCCAGGAAAAGTTCTTCTCCCTTCTTTCTTTAGGTTTTCAGGCCACTGACCCTTCTGAAGGAAACATATAGGTTTACATCATTAACGATCATGAGGGTGACAAAAATAATGTGTAACACTTACCCTCTTTCGTATTACGGTTCACCTATCATGCCCTCTTCCGTGGTATACATTTTACACAGAAAACTTCCGAGAAATACAATTTAACCGTCTGGTCCTTGCATATTTTGTGGAACTATTGTCACTCCATTTTGAAGCTCCTCTGTCCACTTTCCATACTTTGCCATTTCTTCAAATTTCTTTGGTGGATCGTCTGTTTGGTGGGTTGAAGAAATATTCAGTTCCTAGTCGTTGTTTCCTGTGCCCGTGCCCATTATATATAAGATATTACTGCTACGAATGCAATTAGAAATTTCCCTATTCCATACTTAGCCACTTTGGCAGAATTCCACAAATATACAAACCAACCGTTGAACTGCCCCATCATGATCTCTTCCATTTTACACATTTTGCAATCAAAAATTCCGATATATGATATTTGACTATGCAACACTCAGCTGTCCTGAGTATCCCCGTAACCCTTTTTTGAATCCCTTCCAACCGCTTTTCAGAGCTTGCTATTCTTTCCTTGCTCTCCGCTGTCTCCATAACCTTCGCACTTGTCTATAATAAAAGAAAAAAAAAGTTATATATATACATATCTTGTTTCTAAATATGGAATTACTGGCATTTAATTCTAACAGGTCACCATGCAGAAACCATATAAATTGTCATTGATGGGCGAAAGGCTCAAAGAGATCTCGTCTTGATGCGCATTAAACCAAAATTTGCGGGGGAATTATATTATCCCTTCCAACTGTTGATTTCAAAATCATGAAATCCCGTTCGCACGTCGTGGCTGTTAAGAACCAAATATCAATATAGCATAGAAAATCTTCAGAAAAAGTACTCAACACCTTGAAAAAGAGAGAATTTCAGATAATAAGCCTCTTCGAGGGGGAAACCTCCTTTTACCCCACTTAAATGTTCAAGTACAAGATGATTCAAAATGAAAATGTCTCCTT
>ML776976.1:74782-145888 GCA_009831015.1 Picea engelmannii
AGTACAAGATGATTCAAAATGAAAATGTCTCCTTGGTATATATAGGAGACTAGGAGGTATAATTACAACTAATGGCCTAAATCCGACATAAATAAAATAACATTACTAATCTAATATGCCCCAATTAAGGGGTAATGAGCCAATATTAGGGCTTAACAGTGGCCTTCACACGTTCATGAAACCTCCAATACTTAATTGCTCTTCATCGTACATGCCACCTTCACATTTCTAAATATGTAATAAATAAGCTTTACTGCTAACAGTTTATCATGCACCACCCATACAGATTGTCATTAATCAATGAAAGGCTCGAGGATCTTTCCCATTCATAATCATTTAACCAAGATTTAGCGAAGAGTTACATTATCGGCTCTAACCGTTCATTTAAACCATCATATGCAACAAACCAACATTTTCATAAACCTATGGCATCATCTCGACAATAGTTATGTGGAGATACACTGAACATATTCGGGCGCGAGGACCAGAACTTCCAGTGGTCCATGGCATATTATTATTACTCAACCTCTGCCGCAGAGAACCAAGTAATTTGGATCTTCGAGATTGCTCATGTAGGCTGTGTCCCTGAGGTTTTTGACTGTAAGGACCTGGTCTCTTGGTGTGACGATAAATTTATTTCAGAGAAAAGAATTATTCCACTACGGGACCGCTCTTCTGTTTCTTTGTCACCTCAGGTCTTCCGCCAGATGCTAAAATTGCCGGAGCCAACATTGACGTTTAGAGGAGAAGATTGCAAAGAATTCCTAGCAAAGCATAATAACGGATTGGACCTCTTGCCCCATTTTTTGGAAAACCCGCTTCTAGTTCTTGAATATATTACAAGCATGTAGGTTAATTCATTTAGAAATCCATTTCGCGAAATTGCCCAGTTGTTTACAAGAATAACGGGACATGAGTCCACAACAATTGTTTCCCGCATGGCTCTTTATATTTTGTATTTCACAGTCAACGAACAAGCCATATTTGATTGGGGCAGGTTAATTTCCCATAAAATCTGTTCCCAATTGTCAAGCTACAAAAAGAAAAATAAATTTTATATGTCGTCCTATTTAGTTTTTACAATAGCGCATTCCTGTTGGTTTCCGCAACTCTCTCTGTCCAAGAATGTCAACTGTGAATTCCATCCAGTAAAGTTTTGGTACTAGGATTTGTGGAAGCACAAGGATTCCCACTATTTTTATGAGGTTTTTAATGGCTTCATGTCTATTTTCAAAGTTTTGTTGTTAGGAGAAGATGCTCCCCGCATATCTGAACATGCAACTAGTTTTTTGGACAAGAAGGGAACACTCGAACTTTTGGATAATTATACTGTGATACGAATTTTTGGCTCCACGGAACAACCTGATCTCCTTCCATGTCACATTACAGACATAATGTTTGTTGTAGAAGTAGAACGTCAATACAACTACTGGTTCTATCTGTTTCAAAAGAAGAAAAAAAAATAGTTCATTCCTCTGCCTTGGAAAGTAGGGGAGTTCATGTTGAAAAATGTCAACAAAATTGACGATTTCGCAGCACATTATAACATCTCCAACCTAAGATATGATGAAATCATAATAAGGTTTGACCCCTATAATATATTTCGACAATATTTACAAACTCTTGGCCTCGACGATTGTTTTTTAAATAAACACCTACCCAAAAATAGAGACAACGATGACAACGGTCCTGCCTCTGACACCGATGACGTAGACACAGTGCAAAGCTGCAGTAAATTGTACACGCAATAGGGGAAAGGCCCTAGTGACAAGAGTGTTCAATCCGCAAATACCACTCCAAAAAGTACAACATCCCGGAGCATCGCTCCAACGACCCACCACAACAACAAAGAAACTTAGATTTCTTCAAATGGATGAGAAGATAAAGACCCTCCTCATTCTAAAATTAATAGTTCTCACAAGCTTCTAGTTGAGAAGAAGAGCAAAAAAAATTTGGGGTAGGCGGAAGAGCCAAAAATTTAGAGTGAGAACATGGAACTTGACACTGATCTGGATAGCATGATTTGCTTCCTTGATCATTTAGGAGATGCCATTCACCATAGCCATCCAATGGACATATCCGTTACCGAAAATTTTGACGAAGATGAATCCTTCGTGTTCCAGAGCACTGCTTTTGATAACCAATCCAAAAAATTGATAATTGAGAAAAAATATGTTAAAAATAAGAAAGACAAATCTCATTCAGAGGTTGACGTTGCTAACATGCGGCTATCCCAAATGTGTCAACTTCACACCGCGAGCAGAGAAGCACTTCATGATTCCATTGGAGGCATCGAGACCAAGAATGCCACACTGAAGGACCGGGTCAAGGAATTGGAAGACACTTTCATTCCTATGCCATTGCTTGTCAATCCTTTGGCAATAGCCATGCCTGACACCCCCACACCTAATGTAAAAGCATCCTCCACCCTACTGGCATCCTGTAAAGGACATGTGGAGAATAATATCAAAAAAAGAATGGAACTGGTTATCAAGGCGTGGAAAAGATCACAAACCATCACTTCCCTTGGAACCAGGGAACATAGTTTGCTCCAGCTTTTGCAGGAAGAGTTAAAATATGCAGACATTTTATTTTTAAAAACGATCATTCCTTTTGGCAAGATTGTCAACAATATGACAAAAAAAAAAAAAGAGAAGAAGATCTTCGATCCAAAAACCGGATCTGTCAATTGAATGCATGTTGGAAAAAAAAAGTGAAGAACATGCATCTCATTGTTCAGTCATGTGAACAAGCCATATCAAAGAAAGATAAATTATTCACAAGTCTGCCAAATATAGACTTAGCCGGAAAAACCGATGACTTCCAAGACCCCAACTTAATCGCAAACTCCTTGTCCTTAACCAGGAAAGAGTTCGATAAACATGTTACTATGTTTAAGGCCCTGTCTCTGGAAATTTTTTACAACATCCTTTAATTTGATCAAGCTCATGTCCACGACTGGCTAGTCAAATATGCAGTACATAATGAGGAAATTCATCAGGCTCTCTATAATCTTTCTATCGACTTTCGAGAATTAGAAAACGATCTTTTCAACATAAAATCCGGAATGAGATCAACGTCGCCCCAATGAGAAGCTACATTGAAGAATGGCTCAAAAGGCAATTTAAACAGGCCGGCGACGAAAGACAACATACAGTTGCAAATATTCTATTAGCCATCGAGGACATCCCTTAAACTGCAGTCGTCGGCGACATCAATGAAACAACAACCTCAAGCAAATAGCCAAAGGGCTCATATGTACCGTCACTTTAAGTTTACTGATCGCATCCTTCTTTGGTTATCAACCCAGTTATTCCAGTTTCTTAAATAGAGATGTATAGGCAAACACTTATTCCAGTTTCTTAAATAGAGATGTATAGGCAAACACTTATACCTTTCCATCTTTTTTTTTTGCAGGTATTGTAGTCTATCTTCTTTCCACAATGCCGTTTCTTGTATATATTTCTGTAATGGTCCGTAGGAGCCCCAATCCTAGTCTACATGACAAACGCATTGAAATTCCAGTTTATATGTAATAGACTTTAATTTCTTTGTATATTTCAAAATTTCTAGTAGAATGTAACAAAGTTTTATTTTTTGACATATTTCAAATAAAAATGCATTTAAATTTTTATATGTTACAGACTTTATTCTTAACTTTCACCAGTCTGTATGAAAAATGCATTTAATTTTTAATATGTTACATATTTTTATTCTTATCTTTCACCAGTCTGTATGACAATTGCATTTAATTTGTTAAATGTTACAATTTTTTTTTAATTTTTTTAATTTTTTTATTTTTTTTATTTTTATTTTATATATATTTAAAAATAAATGGTGCTCTACAATGCAAGCGTCATTTACTTATACTCCATGTTCACAAATGCATTTAAATTTTTATATTTCTTATCTCCTTTTAATTTTATGTCTTCATATATTTTTACCTTTCACCAGTCCATATGGAAAATGCATTTTAATTTCCAAATTTATTCTTCCACTGTCAACAAATTTGTAGTTATTATATACTTTCAAAAAATTTATGTTTGCTATATACTTTCAAAAAATAGATGGTGCTCTTCCTGCCAAGCGTCATTTAGTTTTGCCCCATTATCTGGGATATACATGTTGGACACAACATTTCTGTGATATACATTTTGCACTGAACACTTCGTTTGATTTACAATTCGACCCCATTTTCCACATTTTGCTTTCTAACCTAGTTGGCAGGGACTATGCTGCCACACAACCTTGTTCTCTATACAAAACCCTAATATTAACTTTCAAACAAAAAAGTAAAATACAATCATCATATTCATACAAGTGTATTTTTAAGGAGACCAACGGAATATATGTTAATATATGTGTATTATTAATAAGATCAAAGAAGAAAATGATGAAACAAAGTTGAAGAGATATTTTAAGACATTAGCATTATTTATGGTCAAAGACATTTATGACTTAAACTGAAGGTCCTCAAACTCAATGTGTTTGAATTTGAGGAGATGGTTATTCCAAGCAAAGGTCAGGGGCAGGGGCAGAGGCAGAGTAGAGGCTAAGAGAACTAAGGCTCAACAAAACTATGAATCCTAATGTTCTAAAAACACAGACTCTGTTTGTTGTGAACACAGTCTCTGTTTGTTGTGAGCACAATCTCTATCTATTGTGAGAGCATGCTTTGTTGTTTATTTTTCATTAAATTCAATGAATGGATGCAACTTAGCTTTATAATTTTAAAATTGAATTTTGTAGGGTTTTTTTTGAATCGACCAAAGGTGGTACTATAGACTATGAACAAATAATTCATTCACTATGAAGTAAAAATTTAATGAGATTGGGTATAGTTAGTATTTTTATTTAGACAATTAGTTTGTTTTGGAGGAAAATATTTTTTTGGTAAGTTTTTTTTTTCTTTATATTAAAAACATATTATATAAAGATTCATGACACGAGGGAATGACTTTGTCTGTCCACCTCAAAATTGACTATCTAGAGAGCTTGTCGACCAATCTTGAGTGAAACTAGGCCGACACATAAAACCGAGAACAAAAAGACTTAAAATGTCTAGATTGCTATCAAGAGTCTAAGTATTTAGCCTATAACAAGTAAAAACTATGGTAAAACCAATAATAAAAAAGTAACGAGGAATAAAACCTGTCAAGTTTGTCATGTTGATGGCATTGGAGGGCGGGTCTTCATGAAATCTTCATCGAATATTTTCGGAGGAGGCCCTTGAGAGGTGGAGGATACATTGTCTGAGACCACCTGAATATTTCTGCCTTACTTCTTGACAAGACATGAGACTAGGGTGAGATGAAGCCTATTATAGTTCTTCAGTGTGTCCATCCTTAGCCTTAGTGCTTTGAATTCTAGTTCCTTGGCCAACATTGCTTGAGCAAAAAATACCTTTGTGTTCTAGTATAGCTCAACGACGAAGAAGAATTTGGTGTCTTTGAAAATGCTAGAGCCCAAGTATGGGACAAAGGAAGTCACTTTCTTATCTACTTCCTAGTCTTCACAATATGCCTTGATAACCTTTACATCCTCTTCAATGGATTGTAGAAAATCTTGTGAGGAAGGGTCGATGGAGGCAACAAAAGAAACAACGACCGCTTTTTCTTTTGAAGCAGCCTTGGTAGAATGAGAGGGTGTTATAACCCTAATTTTCACCAGACATGCATACCTAGCAACATGCCATCTTACGTACTATTTTTTCCAAGACAATACTGAATAACTCTTCTTAAAAACCAAATTTTTGAAGGTGTACGCACCCTCCACCACTACTGTCCGTGTATGTATGCTAGCTGCATCACTGCTACCTACGTACGTATGCTAGATGCACCATTACAACCCACGTATACCCACAAAAGTTGCAAAAAATAAAAAGGTTCAAGGGAATACGGGCTTTTGGGTAGTTTCTTAACCAATTGACCACCCATAGCCCGTCACCCAACCAAATAACTATATTTTTGGGATATAAAAGAAGGTGTTGGGGTCCCATTCCAAAGAGAGGCATGAAAGCAGTGAAACTCTACCCATTTCATAATCCCCCCTTGCCCCAAGAATTTGCAACCACATTGTGAGTTTTGATCCAGAATTCTTTATTCTTGCCCTTTTTCCTCATCCATAAGCCCATGCCCATTCTCTAGAGAGAAGTGTGAGAGAAGAAGGATACGTGGAAGCAGTTGGAGCTTGGTGAAGAGGAGCCCAGGACCGGGTTCGAGGAGCAATCCCCAATCTCGTTTTGTAAGTGAATTTGTGAGATTAATATAAAGAAGTAATTTTGCCTTCCCGCCATATGATGTGTTTAATCTGTATGTTGGATTCTACAAGATCATGAAGTAATAAGAAATGGGAAAATTACATTTTAATAATTGATGGACTCCACAAAATAAACATTTTTAGAGGCTCAAGATAATTGCTGGAAGCATTGTGTATGCTCCAATCAAGTCTAGTAGTTTGGGATTTAGAGATTTGATGTTAAATATACAAACTTAAAAGAAAACACTTATAAATTTAGTTTGTGATGTTTTTCCATAAATTGATTAGAAGAACAACTTATTTTTTAAACCTAATGTTGGTAGGTTTGAAAAAAAGTGATCTCTCACATCTTCTACAACTTGTGTAAATAAAAGGTATTAATGTATAGGGTTGAATTTTTGGGTATGTTTTATATTCTTTGCATGAGTAGTAGTGACTGTGCATTGCACCAGACACACAGGGGGGTTAGAGGGGGGGGGTGCAGAGGCAACACCCTCGATTTTTTTTTTCTGCCTCGAGAAACATGTCACATATTTAGGTGGTTTTTCGGCACATGGTTTTTGCCGATGGTTTTCTATTTCGAGTTAAGGAATTAGGGTTGTTGACTAATCCAGGTCATTGGGTTAGGGTTTTGGATGCTGCTGGCTCCTATATGTATATTGTATTGTAAAAAATGTATCATGATGAATGAATATAGAATATGATGGTTTTCCCGGTTTGGGTTTCCAAGGGAAAAATCTCTGTGTAATGTTTGTATTTTCCATTTCATCTTTTCTATTCTTTTACTGAAAATCTGTTTGCAGTAAATATTGTACAAGGTTAAAACCTACATGAACAACTAGGCTATTTTTGGAAGAACATTATGTTATAAAATGTCATAAACATATACCATATATAGAGAAATGCATTGGATTGGTCCTATAGAGTGGTAGAGAAGTATATGACAAAGGCGTGTTCACAGAAAATAAACAGGCTCTTCAACAAATCTTAAGAGCTCCACCATTCCAAAAAATCTAGGGTTGTTTATAGGTAAAAAGGTTTGTGATGGAAAGCTAAGTACACCATCTTTGAGTACATAGAGGATTGATAAGGCACTATATGATCATATTTAGATTGGACATGCAAGTTTGTTTATGATTATATTTAGATTAGGGATGTAGATTCCAATAATTTAGAAATGGATTTGGTGGAAACATGTGGTAGTTCCTAACATAGTAGATCTAGAAATAAAATCTAACGTAAACCAAACATAATACATACAAAACATGTGTTTGGAATAAAATTATGATATGACAATTTTAACTATTTTCTTATTCGAAGATCGAATTTATTATTATTTTTGGACATAAAGATTCCTTTGATTATTAATAAAACACTATTTGTAGGGTTTTTGTATAAAAAAAAGTGAGTTGTGTATGCAACTTCTACAAGGATTAGCAAAGTCCAAACTATAATGGATGGTAATAGAAAGGAACCACTATTGAAACAAAAATAGAAACAAGGAGGGCACCTACACACCCACTTGCACCTGCATATCCAAAATAATGGAGGAAAATGTCTCTAATAAACACCAAGAGTTGTTTATATTGACAAAATGACACTAGATGCATAAGAGAGGAGGAAATCCCCTATTTATAACAATAAAGTGGAAAATTCAAAAATCCGTAACAAATTAATGCTCATGTCACTAATAAGAGTTATTAAACGCTTCTTACATAAAGTGTTTTTTTTTTACAAATAGAACATTATGACAAAAAGTATGAGCATATACACAAGATAACTCATACACATAGAGTCTAATACCTACTAAAGATGTTGCAGGTAGGAATACAACATGCCCTCTCTTTAAAAAATCTTTGCCCTCAATGCTGAAAATTTAACCAATAAAGATCAATGTTGGAAAGTTGATAAAAAAATAAAGATGCATTGTTGCCCCAAGAAAATTCCAAAGCATGTGGTATGATAGCTCAAAAAAATGAGAAACATACCTTTGGATCAACATGCCACATCCTATTTCACTACTTTGGTGGCTAAACCCCTTTTGTGGCCATTGGAATGATTCTTGAAGAATGCATATGAAGAAAAGAGGGCGCACTTTATAACTTCAATCACTCTAAGAAGGTCTAAGAGAGATATTTCACTTCCAAACCACTTATTTAAAAAAGCACTACTCCAACGAAGTAAACTAAAACATGGAAGGATAAAGGTTTTTGTTTTAGTCGATTGTTTCTTGCGATAGTGGTGCATTACAACAACTGCAAACTTGGGTGTTTTTCTAAAACACTTTGAAATTCCACATAGCTTCCTCCTTGGAGTGGCCCTTCCACCTAATCTTTATATGCAAAAAATTTCCTTCTAGAGAGGTTTCCCACCGTTACTTCCAAAATACCATCATAATCCACAATGATTTTAGCTTCCTCATCTGTAAGGGGAATGAGTTTATGAAACAATAGAGGCTCAATTTTCAGCCCACCAAGCCGAGAACCCGCGATCCAAAAGGTGCCTAAGTATGGAATGAGGGATCCACATATGCTGTATAAAATGTCATGTCCATACTTTCTAAAAGTACATGTTTACTATGTATTGCTCGTTTGTCGAAATGTTTTTATATTAGTCCCCCGACCATATTGTACAAAGTTTCTCGTCTAATTAAATTATGCAATATCAATATTCAATATTAATAATTTAGTATTGAAAATAATGTTTTTAGATATGTTATATAGTTGATAGGGATTACCATCTGTAAACAATGACAAACTTGAACCCGCCAACCCTCAAGTCCATGTGTCAATCTATATATCACAGAACTCCGAGTGCTATTTGGAGGACACAAAAAAATGAAAGTGCAATGTTGAGCCGACCAACCCGCACATCCGCTTGTCAATTTGTATATCGCGGAATTGTGGGTGCTATTTGTAGAGAGCGAAACAATAGAGGCCCAATTTTCAACTCGCTAGCCCGAGAGCCCCCGATCCAAAAAAATGGCTAAATATGGAATGGCAGATCTATACATGATCTATAAAAATTTCATGTCCATAGTTTATAAGAGTACATACTTAGTATGTATTACTCGGTTTTCAGAAAACTTGTTGTTATAGCAAGATTTGCCTCACGATTACTATCTTGCACAGAGGGCCTTTTTCCATTTCCCTTTGCAGACTTATCATCCCCTTTTGATGAATCCAGAGCTAAAAATATACATTTTTCCACATATAGGCTTCCTATCTACTATGCAAGATGCGTATATGCTTGCTGATCCACTAGAGCCCGTGTACATCGGGATTTGTGCCAGAAAATACAAAATAATGTCGGGTTTCCATGTCATGATAGGAGATCTCTAATCCTTGGCTATCCATATACTGGAAATGTTCCAACTCGACCCTTCAATTGCATCCTGAAGGCTATAAGAGCACAATTTTGACCTATGGAAAAGAAGGAGAAAGCATTCAATTTTGAGAGCAAAGTTACTCTGGAGAAATTAGTTCATATTGAGTCTACATCCATCTGTCCTTCAAGTCTGAACATAGTGTTCATCCCCCAAGCTCTTTCCCTATTGTTGAGAGGACCTAATTGCCTCTTTCCTATGAGCTTGCCTTGTGCCGACACGGAAGTCTGTATCGTTGTCACTTCTGCTAATCAATTATTAATAGAAATACTCCTTTCTCGTCCTATTGATATCTTGAAAATATATGATTATTATCCATGGGCGTGTTTGTAATGTTTATTAATTGATTATGCTATCTGATGTGCTAACCCCTTTTATATTATCGTTGTATACTTGCTCTGCTTGTTTGTTGAGAACTTCTTGCAGGTATAAAGCTTTGGGTCAAAGTGCTCAATGGTGGAACATCATCAAATGTTGGATCGAGGTAGGCCTCTTTCTTATATTGCACATTAGTTTATATAGCATATGTTGGAATTGAGTTGATTTCTATAGTTATACCTGTCTGTTGTGGTTTACCCTTGGCCATAAAGAGTTTTTCCCTTGTAACAAAACTGGCGAATCCATGGGGGAGAGATCTTCATTCTAAGGGTTGAAGTACTTTTTCTTCTTACATTGCTCTTTTTCCTTTGTGTTTCTTGTCATATCAATGCTTGACATATCCTGTTCACTTTGGGTCTGAGTTTTTAGCCTTTTTCCCTTGCTTGGCCTTGTTTTAAATCATATATGCCCTTATTTCCTTGACAGTTGCATATACACATTTACTGTCTCACTGCAAGAAGCGTATATATGCTCTGTTCTCCTAAACAATCACGTATACCACTTCCCCTGTCTTGTTTGCTTGGTTTAGTGACTGCTGGGTAGGATTTGAAGATTGCTGAGCCTTCTTAGGTGTTTGTAGTGTCTGTTGAGATTATCTGGGATGACAGGAAACCTATTTGGAGTTGAATTTTTGGGTGGAGTCTTTGTCTTTGTTTTCCATTTTTGATTTGTCCTTGTTCTCTAGACTGTTTGCGTGGCTGTTTGGTATTCTACTCGAGTTATTTCTTTTATACACAATATAATTTATATATTAGGTTTCTCATCAGTCTGTGCATTTTCTTTTTAGTATATTGAAAATACAAAAAAATAGGCATATTGCATTGGTTGGCATTTTCGTCTTTGAATCTTTATCATTAGCTTAGCGCATTTAGTGAAAGATTGCATTTTACTTCTGAATTGCAGAGTTGAAATTGAAGATTGCACTGTTCTTATTGCCATATCATTCATTGAAAAGTTAAATATAGACTTTGCATTATATCCATATTTATTTTCTTGCAGAGTCATAACATCATGAGTTTCACTTCCATACATTTTTGAGTAACCACGGCCAATAAAATTTCCGCTTTAAACTAAAACTGATTAGTCACGATTTTATTTTTTAGGGTGCACAAACTAGCCTAGGATTTAGTGCCTTGGAATAGGATCTTGTGAGTAAACTTATCCAAGGCAATTAAATCAACATATGTGTCTGAAATAGGGAGTTGAGAAGTTCATTGTATAATTGGTAATATCAGGAGGCTCCGCTCACACTGAAGTTAATCATGAGGTCACACAAAGTTAGTTGAAGGGATAACCCCTGGATACTCAACTAGCATCATAGATATTTCTGTGGATTTATTCGTATTTGGGTATCTTGCTAGTACCCATACCTCTGTGAGAGGTGGTGCTTTCAAGGTTTCGGGCGTTACTACCTTTCCCATACAGTGATTCAGACTTATGACTGCTCGCCTGTGCATCAGTTATATAGTGGTTTATTAGTTGCTTGAGTTAGGTATCTCATAGGTTACTTGCAGGGGTTATTCTGCTTGTATCCTGAGTCAGATAAGGGTCGGACATCACACTCCTACACCCCCAAACTTTCTTCTAGAATGGTTCCTAAAGTCTTTGCACTCTCCTATTTCAAAGGACGTTGCTACTTTCGGGGTCTTCAACGAGGAAGACACTATCTTTAGAGACCAACAACTCAATTTGATATATGCTTAGTCTGGGATGTTATACCACCTTATTCCAGACGTACTGCGGCCAAATCACGATCCTAGACAGAATCCTGGACCTCATGCCGATGGCATTGTTGGGTCCGCCAATGTAAAATCCATAGACTTGGTGACGAAGTCTGCTGGAGGGCCAACTTCGTCTGGATCCTCCAAACCCACCCAATCGGAAGATATACATTCCGTGCAATCATCGAAGAACCCAAATAGTGACCAACAACTAGATGGGAATAAGAGGAAAGGTCGAAATAATTGGAAGGGTGGGAAGAATAATAATAAACCCAATGACAAAGATAATAATGGGAAACATAATGATAATGCTGGAGAGGGAAAGAAAGAGAAACGTAAGGTGAAGTTTCCTTGTAAACTTTGTACCAATGACCACCTTACACACTTATGCCCCAAACTTGTGGAGGCAGCGAGGCTTTTAAATATACCACCCACTGTGCTGACGAACCCATTCCCACACAATCAACACTTAGCCTCGATCTCTTCGAACGCTGGAAATGCGTCCGGTGGAAGTCAAAACCGATCGTTGCAAGATGGCGATCGTGTTTGCATTAATATGGTCGACCCAAAAATTGATATAGCCACACACTCTTGATATTATATCTCTTCAAAAGCTAGTACCAGCCTAGAATCTCCTCCTCCCCCCCTGGAGACAAACTTACAGATCAAGAAACTAGATCCACTGCCTCGTATTCTTAAAGGAGTACTCAAGCGCTCTACCCAAAACCCTAATGCTAGAGCTGCCCATAACTACTCTATTGTTGAGGATCTGGGCCAAACCCCTTGTGCGATGTCGACTTTGGAGGTACTCCAGACGTGTCCATCACAGAGGAATGCCTTACTCTCTGCCTTAGGAGCTCTAGAAC
The DNA here is from genome assembly GCA_009831015.1 of Picea engelmannii. Taxonomy (NCBI): domain Eukaryota; kingdom Viridiplantae; phylum Streptophyta; class Pinopsida; order Pinales; family Pinaceae; genus Picea; species Picea engelmannii. The sequence goes on from ML776976.1 coordinate 87,391, forward strand.
CTAGTGGGTCAAAATTTATCAAGTTTTATGTCACGGATGTGAAGCCTTGCTTACACTACCATGTGGCCGCTTTCCAAATCCACGTGGACTATTCCAAGTACACTATCAAACAAGTGGTCGTTGATGAAGGTGCTGCCACTTGCCTGATGTCCCTGTTCTGTTGGAAATCTATTTGTTCTCCAACCCTTTCCAAGTCGTTGAACATGTTGACTGCATTTGACGGTCATTCCTTCCACCCTCATGGTATTATTCCCACCTTTCTGGTCCAGTTAGGTGGGAAGACGGTAGAGGTGGAAGTAAAGGTAGTTGATGCACCTCTCAATTATAACTTGTTACTAGGTCACAATTGGACCTATGCTATGGTCGCCGTTGTATCGTCCGTTTTCCGCACACTTTGTTTTCCTCATTAGGAAGAGATCATCATGGTCGAAAAATTATCCTTTGCATACTCTAGTCCAAACACATCTGTTGGATCGTCTATCCCAGTGATAAAAAATTCTCAGGCGGCAACGATTACTTGTTGTATATTTCCGCGTTTGAAGAAATGATTGGTATGGTTCTAGTTCAGGAGGATGATGAACTCCATGAGCACGTCATGTACAATCTCAGTAGAAATTTAGTCGGTCCTGAGCTTAATTACTCTCACGTCGAAAATATAGCTTTGGCTACCGTTCACACAGTCCAATGTTTACGACACTATATATTTCTTTGCAAGATTACTGTGGTTGTCGATGTCAATCCATTTCAATAAGTCCTCACTAGGTGTATAATAGGCGGGAAATATAGTAAATGGATTGTCATCTTACAAGAATTTAATCTCAAATTTTCTTCAGCCAAGTCCAAGAAAGCACTAGTTTTTGTAGAGTTAATATCCGATTTCCCACGATTAGATGAGGATGTTATCCATGTCGATTCATTTGCAGAGGAACACATTTTCCTTGTCTTGTCATCCGACCCCTGGTATGGAGACATTGTTTTATATCTTCAAACCTTGAAATTCGCTCAACATATCTCACAAGATGATCGATGGCATGTTAGATACCAAGCCAAAAAGTATACCATCGTAGGCGACACTTTATATCTCCGATGAATAGATAGTATCTTATGTCACTGCTTAACTCACGAGGAAGCCGTGTGAGTCCTAAATGATTGCCACAAAGGGGCTTGTGGTGGTGATCTTTCCGGGCTTGCGAGAACCTAAAAAATCCCGTGAGTTGGTTACTTATGGGCCACCATATTTAAATATTGCATTGAAGCGGTTAAGAAGTGTCACCCCTTCCAGGTGTTCACTCGAAAAATGCACTCGCACCCAACCCCTCTTCACCCAGTCATTACCATCGGTCCCTTCACCAAGTGGGGGGTAGATTTCGTCGATTGCAACCCAACTTCAGCTGGGGGGAATCAACACATTATCGTGGCTATGGACTACTTTACCAAGTGGGTCGAAGCCATGCCTACCGTAAAATCCAATGGGAAGACTGCAACCTTCTTCATGTTCAACCAAATTATCGCCCGGTTCGGTATCTCGAGTGAGATTGTCACTAATCATGGCAGTCACTTTCAGAATGAAATGATGGTAGAATTAGCATCCAAGATGGAGTTTAGACATGGTCACTCATCTCCTTATTACCCCTAGACAAATGGGCAAGTAGAGGCCATCAAAAAGTCTCTCAAGACCATCTTGCAAAAAACTGTCAGCCGAAGTAATTCCGACTGGCATATTATGCTATATCCCACGCTTTGGGCATACCAAACCTCGGTCAAGACTGCCACCAGTTTTTCCCCTTTTCAGTTAGTACACGATGTGGAGTCGATACTTCCTGTTGAATGTGAAATACCTTCTCTCAAGTTGGCATTTGAGCTCCTACCCGACACCTAGAGAGTCTTGACGAGCAACGTTGGGATGCCTTTACGGCTATCGAGGCAAACAAGAAATGTGTCAAGGTTCAGTATGACAAGGCTTTCTGTCCCTGGTTGTATGCCGATGGTGACTTGGTCCTATTGTATGACCAAGCCAAAGAACCGTTAGGGGAAGGCACGTTTAAACCCATGTGGCACGGTCCTTATATCGTGCGACGTGTTCTAGAAAAAGGAGCCTACGAGTTGGAAGATTATGAAGGGAATAAACTGGCCAAGCCAAGAAATGGGATCTACTTGAAAAGGTATTACTCTTGAGCCCTAGGCTTGGGAGAAACCCTTTGTATACTAATGTAATTTTGGTGTATATACATCTTTTTCCCCTTTTCTTTTTGTCTTTGGCTTGCTTATCGAGTTTTCCCTTTTGGTTGGCAGATGTCAACGGAGTCTTTAGTCTACCTAGGATTTGCAGATGGAGCCAGTCGTCATACACAGAACTTGGCTTCCGCCGCTTGGGTGATTTAGTCACCCGAGGCTCTGCTGGTGTCTTTAGGTGGCGTATGCCTAGGGTCATCCACGAATAATGTGGTCAAATATAGCACCGTCATATAACTTTTGCGTGATGCCATATCAAATGGTGTTCACTCTCTAGAGGTTCACCTGGATTCTCAATTAGTAGTATGTCAGTTGAATGACCGTGATTGTGTGCATGATCCTATGTTACTTCGTCCATTCCTATGGGTACGTCTTTTAGAACGAATATTTGAGTTTATTACATATTTTCACATCCCTAGAAGTTTTAATCATGTATCCGATGCCTATGCTAATTATGTTTTAGATTGGCATTTGTCACATTAATAAAGTAAAGAAAACCATTAAATCAATATACACATTGTAAGATATGAGTAAAGTCGAACATCCCTCTTTATATATTTCAAAAACTATGTTGTTTATATTTCAAAATTGGGGCTAAAACCCTCAAAATACATATACAACCGATATACATATCCCATGACATCTACGCCTGTTGCGCCAGATGCGTATCATGATAGAAAACCAAGATGTTTGTGAGACGTCGAAAGAGTCATACCCATGCTCTAGGTACACCAACAACCTGCCACTGCATGGCTTCAGGCAGATCATCTACCTGAACCATAGGAATCCTCTATGTCAAATGAGACAGGTTGCCCTGCACGTTCTGTAGGACTCTCTCCGCTTCTCCTCCCACTGCCTCATCTCTCCGGTGCCTCCGTCTATGTCGTAGGAATCCCTCTGGTCATTGTGGACCCACATCTACAATCACACAAGTATCTAGTTAATATTCAAACACGATCAAAAAATATTTTTGTTTCCTTAAATACAAAATTACAAAAAAATGAAATATGTAAAAACTTTTACCTATGGCACCGTAGGCGGCTGCTGGTGGAAGCGACATATCTGGGTCCCCTTTGAAATCGATCCTCACATAGGGATAGTCTTCCAGAGTAATGATTTGTATCCTCCACCTGAAGAAAAAATCATCATTGTAGGGTGTCACCAACCTACCTCCCCCTTGCTGTCTCATGACCTTGATCCTCCGCGCCATGGCTGGATCACGTGGTCCTCTAGGAAGGATCTCCACTATGGGTCCCAAACCTGGAACCCGCTCGAAAAGGAAGCTGCAAAGGATAGAGGCAAACTCAAATTTTTTCTTACCCCCCTGCTTGCACTCTGTCAACTGACCTTTCATATTGGTCAACAGTGAGGTACACCAATCGTAGACAGTGGGTCTCGCACGCTCCAATGCGTAAAACATAAGTGGCCTCGATGCTTGATGCAATGAGGCTGAACCTATAATCATGGTAAGAACGAGCACACTGATCTTTAGGCTGAGGTTACTTATAGCCCAGATGGGGACTTGACTTCACACCATGGAAGTCCCTGCAACATAGTGGGCTTCGATATACTCCTCGATCTTCATCCCACTCCCTGCTCCACGTGACTTGAGGTTCACAACCTCTCCTCGACATGAAAGACCAGTTAATAAGTAGATGTCCTCTACTTCGATCCTTAATGGTTGTCCATCAAGGATAAAGCTCTCGCTATTGGGATCCCAATAGCCCACCAACATCTCCAACAACCTCACTTGGGCCCTCATTCCCTTGAGAGCCCAAAACTTGTATAAACCACATATTTTTAGAGCCGCTTGAACCACCAGATCCTGATCCACTGCTGCATCTACCTCCTCATGCTCATGCTCTCTCCATTCCAACACCATCGTGCAAAAAACAAATCATTTTTGAGTTAGAAACCCCTCTTTTTTGCCTTTTGCGTACATATAAGTGAATTTACTTGCTCACAGTTGCGGGTATGGCTTGATATACACCCTGTGTTGTTCACACATGGGTGTATATCTAGTCATATACACGACCTATTTAGAGAAACCCGCATATACCGAAAACCCCAAGTTGTGCCCTCAAAAAATAATAAAATAGAACCTAATTCAAAAATGTAAACCACTGAATTTGAAGAAGATGGGATGAAGAGTTACTTGATCCAGACGTTTCTTGATTCCGTTGCCTATCGCTCCTGCAAAATCGCCGTTTGAATCTTGGAGGTATTTTAGTGCAAATTACAATGTTTGGGTAAAAATCAAAATGATATAGTAATTTGTGATTTTATTACTATTTATAAGCTATTTTTACCCACTTGATATAGTTTCATGCTATTTTTTCACCTAACGGACTAATTCAAGAATGGTTCTAAGATGGTTTCATAGTTTTGACTCAGTTTTCTTGCGGATTTCAACGTCATATTTGGCCGTTCGTCTCCTCAGGAAGGTATATTCATAACCTAGCATATAGGATAGGTATCTACTCCATCGTGCATTTTGAATTATCCTTCAAATATTTCTTTTTACGCCTTAGGGACAAACCCATTTATTGCGATGCATAACCCCCCATCTACTATTAATAGCGTCGTTTATAAATGGTAGAGACTTACCAAACATGGGTACCCTAGTTAGAACCTCTTTGTCATTTGGTGCCCATGCCGAGTTTTTCCTTAGGACCAGGGTCCATTATAATTCAATACATGACTGTATGATGGGCCTCATTTCTCATTCATGCACATGCGGCCTTATTACCCACAAACTCCCAAAAACGAGTCTCAGTTAAGCTCTTTTCGGACTCGTCTAAAAACTAAAAAGATCACCAAGTGATTTGTCCCTTTCATGCTTGTTAAATTTGTATTTGAAAGGTCATGAGTCTTAGTTAAGCTCTTTTCTGAGTTGCTCCCAAAAATTGAAAATATTGCCGAGTGAACTTGTCTTTTTCACACTCGTAAATTGGATTTGAAAAGACGTCTATTTGGCACAAGTTTACCCCTTTTTCACACCAAGTAGACTAAAATATATAAGAAAGGAAACTTTTTGGTGTTAAGTTGTGATTGCATCTGATGCCCTCGCTTGTAGTATTGAGCCTTTAGCTAGTTCTTGCTTTGCATTATAAACCGTTGCTTAAGCAGTTTGCATCCTCAACCAAGTAGAGCCTTGTTTATATCCTTCACAATTTTACACCCTATACCCTGGAGGGAACATCACCCTGAGTGTCCATCTCGGACATGCATTCCCTTGCATTAAGCATAGGTACGTTCCACTGATGGAACTAGTTTTTATTATTTGTGACACTCGTTCCCTCCTCTGTATCATAGCATTCATTTGTTATGAAAAAAAAATGATGGGCGGGAAGGGAGTACTATATTGTAATTGGCAGCAGTCGTGTCATATTTGAATAGAGAAAAAAGTTATTGAGTCCTTGTGTCATCATAATTTTGGGTTTAGCATGGCCTTAGGAAGCTGATCTCGCTACAAAATTTTCTCTACCGACTGGTTACTATTCCAATTCCTACATAGAACATTATGAATGCCTCTTGCATCTAATTGTCACATCATTGAGTCCATGCTGTCGAAGTCAACCATATGTCTCATGTTCTTGTTCAAAGGAAGTCTATCAACCTGTGTTGGCCACTCCTGAGAAATCTTGACTTCGCATGTCAGCCATACCCTCAGTTTTGTCTCAGAATCACATGATACTTTGGTCTTATCATGCACCCTAGCCTTACTTTCATCATTGGTAGGTCACCTTGAACCCAACAATCGACACTTCATCATTGGTCATTGATTGGGTGGTTTCCCTTGTGTTCGACGACAAGACATCTATTCACACTTTGAGATTCGTGCAGTGTCTTGGATGCCATTAGCCTTATTGGTGTTTTCCTCGCCTTTGCCAGCAATTTTTCATCATTGGCTGCTATTCAGAGGGTTTTTTTCATGTACCACTTGCATTTGGCACATGTGGAAGACACACAGGCCGTTGGTTCCTGAACATGTTCTTTGTCCGATCTCCACCAAATCATGAAGATTCTGCTTTGTTCCTCGTGCTGACTGATGAGAGATGCCTCAATGCTCTCCTTTCAATGGGTCTCTTTCCATCGACTTCAACTCATTTATTCTGGATATGGGACCTAGAGTTTTATGAGTACCTTGAGGCTTGCAGTCATTAGTGGTAGGCTCTCTCGCCATTGACAGATGAGAATACATCAATGTCTCCTGATCAATGGATTTCTCAAGCGTTCGACACCAATTCCTTTATTCACACTTGTAGAAATGTACTTAGTGCCTTGATACCTCCTTTCATTATTGGTAGGTTGTCTCTCATTTGTTAACGGTATACCTCAATAACCGGTAATCAAACGATGTCACATCATGTTCGACCTCAACTCATTTATTCACATGATGTAGACTTGCACCCTTGGCGGATAATGTAGAAGACTTGAAGACATCACTATGTTGCCACAACTTTCCTGAGCTATTGCTTCCCCTTTATTGGACCAGTACCTATTTGACTTCAGTGATCATGGGAGATCAGATTGTACTCCATGGTATATGGATATCTACAGATTGATTTTAAGATTGGTTTCACTGGGCCTTGTTCGTGACTATGACAACTTTTGGTAGGTGACCACATTTCTGTTTGCCTATTCATGGTCATGAACACTTGTTTGGTATATATTCCACATGGATCTGCATTCTATTCTTGGCAGCCATGTATGCAAAGTTAATACATAATGTAATGAGTAATTGAGTTCATCCAGCTGGTTCTCTACCACTCCACTTCTGGTTTATTTATAATGTATTTCAGCCATCGCAGATACTACTCTAATCTCACACATTAGGGGGCATATGTTATAGCAAGATTTGCCTCACCATTGCTATATTGCACAGAGGGCCGTTTTCCATTTCCCTTTGCAGACTTATCATCCCCTTTTGATGAATCCAGAGCTAAAAATATACATTTTCCCACATATATGCTCCCTATCTGCTATGAAATATGCGTATACGCTTGCTGATCCACTACAACCTGCATACATCAGGTTTTGTGCCAGAAAATACAAAATGATGTCGGGTTTCCATGTCACAACAGGAGATCTTTGATCCTTGGCCTTCCATATACTAGAAATGTTCTGAATCGACCCTTCATTTGCATCCTAAAGGCTATAAGAGCACAATTTCGACCTATGGAAAAGAAGGAGAAAGCATTCAACTTTGAGAGCAAAGTTACTCTGGAGAAATTACTTCATATTGAGTCTGCATCCCTCAAGTCTGAACACAATGTTCAACCCCCAAGCTCTTTCCCTATTGTTGGGAGGACCTCATTGCCTCTTTCCTATGAGCTTGCCTTTGGTGGAGGATTGAAGTGGTGGAGACCCAGTTGGAAGGAACTTGGTTTCTTAGTTTCAAATCGTGCTGACACGGAAGTCTGTATCGTTGTCACTTCTGCTGATCAATTATTAATAGAAAAACTCCTTTCTCATCCTATTGATATCTTGCAAATATATGATTATTATCCATGGGCGTGTTTGTAATGTTTATTAATGGATTATGCTATCTGATGTGCTAACCCCTTTTATATTATCACTATATACTTGCTTTGCTTGTTTGTTGATAACTTCTTGCAGGTATAAAGCTTTGGTTCAAAGTGATCAATGATGGAACATCATCAAATGTTGGATCGAGGTAGACCTCTTTCTTATATTGCACATTAGTTTATATAACATATGTTGGAATTAAGTTGATTTCTGCAGTCATACTTGTCTGTTGTGGTTTACCCTTGGCCATAGAGAGTTTTTACCTTGTAACACTTGTAGGTGCGGAAGCTGGTAGATTCACGACTTCATATTTCAGTTACTTTTATAACACCATCCCGACCGACTGCTTCCCCGTTTGATATTGTAATAAACAAATATAAACTGTCCCAAGTCCAATTGTGCTATGACATGAATACGAGTCCCTTAAAATTCAAATAGCTGGCAAGTCTGCTTGTCAGTTTGTATATTACGGAAATGTGGGTGCTATTTGTAGGGCACAAAACAACAGAGGGCCAATTTTGAACTGGCCAACCTGAGAACCAGGAACGATACAGAACAATAGAAATGTAATGTTGAATGAGACAGCCCGCAAGACTGCTTGTCAATTTGTATATCGCAGAACTCTTGGGTGCTATTTGTAGCTAACAAAACAATAGAGGCCCAGTTTTGAGCCTGCCAGCTTGAGTACCTGCGATCCAAAGATTGGCTTAAGTATGGAATGCGGGAACATTACAAGGTCTATAAAATATCATGTTCGTACTTTATAAAAATAGATTTTATGTATTGCTCGTTTTTTACGGAAAATTTCTCTGTAAAGAAGTTGGCGGATTCATTTATTCATATTTCACATACTTTTATATCACCAGCCCGACCAAGCGACTGCTTCCCTATTTCATATTGTACAAATCTCCTTCTCTAATTAAATTGTACAATATCAATATTTTATATTAATAATTTAGTATTCAAAAGAATGTCTTTAGATAATGTCCAATAGTTAATAGGGATTAACATTCGTAGACAATGGCAAACTTGAACCCGCCGGCCCTCAAGTCCATCTGTCAATATGTATATCACAGAAATCCGAGTGCTATTTGGACGACATGGAACAATGAAAGTCCAATATTGAACAAACCATCATGTAGGTCCGCTTGTTAATTTGAATATCACGGAATTATGAGTGCTATTTGTAGAGTGTGAAACAATAGAGGCCCAATTTTCATCCCCCCATCCTGAGAGCCCCTGATCCAAAAAAGTGGATAAATATGGAATTAATACGGGGTCGCTATGGGACAATAAAAGTGCAATGTTCAACCAACCAACCCACAAGTTCGCCTGTCAATTTGTATATCGCGGAAGTCTGGGTGCTATTTCTAGGACACATAACAATAGAGGCTCAATTTTCATCCCTCCAAGCTGAGAACCCGTGATCCAAAATGTGCCTAAGTATGGAATGAGGGATCCGCATATGCTCTATAAAATCTCATGTCCATACTTTATAAAAGTACATGTTTACAATGTATTGCTCGTTTGTCAGAATAATTTTATATCACTCCCCCGACCAGATTGGACACACTTTCTCATCTAATTAAATTCTACAATATCAATATTTAATATTAATAATTTACCTCAAGTCCATCTATCAATCTGTATATCATGGAACTCCGAGTGCTATTTAGAGGACATAGAACAATGAAAGTGCAATGTTGAGCCAGCCAGCCCGAAGGTCCGCTCGTCAATTTGTATATTTCAGAATTTTGGGTGCTATTTGTAGAGCATAGAGCAATAGAGGCCCAATTTTTAGCCCGCAAGCCCGAGAGCCCCCGATCCAAAAAAGTGGCTAAATATGGAATTAATATAGAATCACTATGGGACAATGAAAGTGCAATGTTGAGCGAACCATACCGCAAGTCTGCCTGTCAATTTGTATATCGCGGAAGTCTGGGTGCTATTTGTAGGACACATAACAATAGAGGCTCAATTTTCATCCCGTCATACCGAGAACCTGCGATCCAAAAAGTGCCTAAGTATGGAATGAGGGATTCACATATGCTCTATAAAATATCATGTTCATACTTTATAAAAGTACATGTTTACTATGTATTGCTCGTTTGTCAGAAAATTTTTATATCACTTGCCCGACCAGATTGTACAAACTTTGTCGTCTAATTAAATTCTGCAATATCAATATGTAATATTAATAATTTAGTATCGAAAATAATGTTTTTAGATATGTTAGATAGTTGATAGGGATTTCCATTCGTAAACAATGGAAAACTTGAACACGCCAGCCCTCGAGTCCATGTGTCAATCTGTATATCACGGAACTCCGAGTGCTATTTGGAGGACATAGAACAATGAAAGTGCAATGTTGGGCCAGCTAGCCCGCACGTCTTCTTGTCAATTTGTATAGCCCAAAATTGTTGGTGCTATTTGTAGAGTGCAGAACAATAGAGGGCCAATTTTCAGCCCACCATCCCGAGAGCCCCCGATCCAAAAAGTGGCTAAATATGGAATGGCGGATCCGTCAGGGAAGATTTTAAGGATGGAAATTTATTTTAAAATGTAGAAACCTTGGTGAATATTACTAATCCTCCATATGTCAACTATAAATGTTTAGCGATATTGTTTTTAAAATATTCAAATTTCTAAGTATTTTATATAGTTTTAATAAAAAATTGACGATTTTTAAGGTAAAATAATTTTATCCTATAGAATTTGGGTGAATCATTTTTAAAATAGCGAATCTCATTTTTGGAAAAAAATGGAAAATTAGCCCATGAGCTTAATTTAGCCCCTAAAATCATCCCTAGGATCCGTACATGATCTATAAAAATTTCATGTCCATAGTTTATAAGAGTACGTACTTAGTATGTATTACTCTTTTTTCGAAAAACTTGTAGGTGCGGAAGCTGGCGGATTCATGACTTCAGATTTTAGTTACTTTTATATAATCAACCCGACTGACCACTTCCCCGTTTGATATTGTAAGAAACGAATATAAACTGGCCCAAGTCCAATTGTGCCATGACATGAATACGAGTCCTTTAAAATTCAAATAGCTGGCAAGTCTGCTTGTGAATTTGTATATCACGGAAATGTGGGTGCTATTTGTAGGGCATGAAACAACATAGGGCCAATTTTGAACCCGCTAGCTCGAATTCTGTTTGAACGAGCCAGCCTGCAAGATTGCTTGTCAATTTGTATATCACAGAACTCTTCGGTGCTATTTGTAGCTAACAAAACAATATCAATTTTTTATTATTAATAATTTAAAATGTCTTTAGATAATGTCCAATAGTTAATAGGGATTAGCATCCGTAGACATACAAATTGACGACCGATATCTGTCACTAAGATGCAATATGACCATCGACCCTTCACGTCTCCTGGGTATATCTTCTGTCGTTTTTCTTTTGTAACCCGCCTGACCACTTTCCATACTTAGGTATTTCTTGGAATCGGTTTCGCCATCACCGCTGCCTTCGTACTTGTTTCTAGATATGCAATAATTAATCTTTAATGCTTGTAGTCATCCTACAGGAACTATTAATATTGTCATTAATGTTCAGAAATCCGGAGAAGATTTGTCATTACTATGAATTCAACTAATATTTGTGCACAAGTATGTTATCCTTTCCAAGTATTCATTTCAAAGACGATGCAATATTTTTTGTTGTGCACCGACGAGTTGGTGCTTATAATAAATTTCTAATTCTTAATCTCTCTTCACTGTCATTGCCACCTTTGCACTTTTTTCTAATTGTGCAATTAGTGAGTTGTGATGGTGACAAATCATTCCGCACGAACCCTGGAGCTTGTCATTGATCAACGAAAGGCCTGAGGAGATATTCCATTGATATAGATTAAACCATAATTTGCCAAGGGTTATATTATCCCTCCCTGGTTTTCATTTGAAACATCATCTCGAGAAAACATAAATTCTTAATAACTTCTGGCAGCAGTTCTATCCAGACACAGTAAACAGATTGGGGGATAATGGCCAGAGGTTCCACTATTCTAGGGCATATTCTTACTATTCATCTCCCTCCGCTCAGGAGCAAAAAAGGAGATGGTCCCTTGGTAAACCAAGAGATATATTTCAAGCCAAATAATTCCAAGGAAACCCTGCCTGCTCAGAGAACCTCCCCAGTTGCATTCATGGCTGCTGCAGAAGTTGATGTCATGAATTCCGAGCGGGAAGAAGACGATCTGATGGGCGATGATACAACAATGGATGATGGCAAAGCAGAGAATATTCCCACTCCTGCGACCTAATTGAAATCAACCATAATGGAAAGAACTTCCCGGCTCGGTGATGGCGGTCCTCACAACACCAAAAGGAGTTTCATAAAAGAAATCGACGGTTAACGCAATAGCCACTTTGCAGCGCGAAAGCAGGAATTCCAGAGTTCCAAATTACTCCGTTCTGGGTGAAAGAGTTTCACTGTAAAGAAATGATATGTTGATTCTCCTAGAGATATATTTCAAGCCAAAAAATTATTGATTAACATCTTCGGGAATCAGGTCCAAAACTCTCACTGCTGCAAGGCATTTTTCTACTAGTCATCTCCTTCTGCCCAGAATGGACTAATTTGGCCCTCTGGAATTGCATGTGCAACCTGTCCTCTTGAATTTTTTTGGACTATGCAGAGGCGATTTCAGCTAAGGACTATTCCATTTTCCCTGCAATGTTTTTTGTCTTCTTCCTCACGGGAAGCTTTTGAAAATTATCATTTTCAGCACATGATGATTCATCGAGGAGAAAACTGCAAGGATCTTGCATACTGCGGATCCCGTGCCCGTGTTTGTCACATATATGTTCAATGTTTTGGCCCAAAGAATTGGGTCCAATTTCTAAGGATAGATGTACAATACTCGCTGTTTTTCTTATTTTTTTAAATGGATTTGCTATTAAAAATATTTTCCTTCGACTCTTCATTGCTGTTTCTTTTCTGGATTTAACACATGTTCTCATTGGCATGGTTCGGTGCTCTCGTAATTCTTCGATATTGTGTTTACTTATGTTATTTTTTCTAAGATGGAACATCTAACAATTATATGTCAATGTACTGTGTCAATCCACCAGCCTTTTATGCAAACAAAAAATGGATTACACAGTTTCAAACCAACGTTCAATTCTATTCGTAATGTAGATAGAACATAGCAATACCAATGTACAATGTTGCAGCGATATCGTTATTCTTGTTTCTAGACATGCAATTATTAAGTTTTAATGCTAACAACCCATAATGCAAGAAGTTTAATACTTGAGTTAATATGTTGCAGTCATGGAAGAATGTATCAAGAACACAGTTACACCCACACGTTCCAATAAAATCTAATCTTCAACAAAGCATTTGCTTGCAATTAGTAGAAAATGAAGTTTAGTAGTTAAGTTAATATGTTACAGTCATGGAAGAATGTATGAAGAACATACTTACACACACGTTGCAATAAGATCTAATCTTCAACAATGCATTTGTTGACAATTAGTAGAAAATGATGGTTTTGCAATGATGGGGCTTCTTTGAAACCAATTCGTGCTTACGAAAACTGCCTTCCGCCTTTCTATTTTCACACTCTTTTATTCCCTCTAGTTTCTTTTCCTGGTTACTTAATCTTTTTTTTTTTCCCGAAAATGTCTTGCTACGCAGCTTGGTAGATTCACCTGTTTCCAACGACCGCTTCCCCTTTATTTAAATTGACCCTCTATTATTCCGTGTCCTACAACTGGAACCCTGAGTTCCACGATATACAAATTGACGGGTGGAGTTGTGTGTTGATTGGGCCAACATTGCAATTCTACTTTTTCGTGACCTCCAAACAACATTTAGAGCTCCGCGATATACAAATTGACAGACGGTCTCTAGGGCTGGTGGGCTCAAGTTTTCCTTTCTTTACGAATGAAAAAGTGCTAAAATGAGCCATACCACATTTCCGACACATAAGCTATATTAAAGCGCAAAGCATTTCCTCTATAGTTCTGTGTCCTGCAAACAAGACCCATAGTTCTGCACTATACAAATTGACAGCCGAAAAGGATATACAAATTTGCAACCGGCCTTAGATCATACCCTCTTCTGTATTACGGCCCACCTATCATGTCCTCTTCCGTGGTATAAATTTTGCACTGAAAAATTCCGAGAAATATAATTTAACCATCGGGTTCTCGCATATTTTGTGGAAGTATTGTCACTCCATTTTGAAGCCCGTCTGTCCGCTTTCCATACTTCACCATTTCTTCAGATTTCTTTGGTGGATCGTCCGTTTGGCTGGTTGAAGAAATATTCAGTTCCTAGTCATTGTTTCCTGTGCCTGCACCCATTTTCCATTAGCATTTTCCAATTATATATAAGATCTTATTACTACGAATGCAATTAGCAATTTCCCTATTCCATACTTAGCCACTTTGGCGGAATTTCGCAAATATACAAACCGACCGCTGAACTGCCCCATCATGATCTCTTCCGTTTTACACATTTTGCAATAAAAAATTCTGATACATGATATTTGACCATACATGAGTATCCCCATAACCCTTTTTTGAATCCCTTCCGACCACTTTTCAGAGCTTTCCATTCTTTCCTTGCTCTCTGCTGTCTCCATCACCTTCACACTTGTCTATAATAAAAGAAAAAAAAAAGTTATATATATATATATATATACATACATGCATATCTTGTTTCTAAATATGGAATTACTGGCATTTAATTCTAACAGGCCATCATGCATAAACCATATAAATCATCATTGATGGGCAAAAGGCTCGAGGTGATCTCGTATTGATGCGCATTAAACAAAAATTTGCGGGGGAATTATATTATCCATTCCGAGTATTGATTTTAAAATCATGATATCCCATTCGCATGTCATGGCCTTCGCACGTTCACGAAACCTCCAATACTTAATTTCTCTTCACCGTACGTGCCACCTTCGCATTTCTAAATATGTAATAAATAAGCTTTACTGCTAATAGTTTATCATGCACCACCCATACAGATTGTCATTAATCAATGAAAGGCTTGAGGAGCTTTCCCATTCATAATAATTTAACCAAGATTTAGCGAAGAGTTACATTATCGGCTTTAATTGTTCATTTAAACCATCATCTGTGGCAAACCAACATTTTCATAAACCTATGGCATCGGCTTGACAAAAATTCTGTGGAGATACACTGAACATCTTCGGGTGTGAGGACCAAAACTTCCAGTGGTCCAGGGCATATTCTTATTACTCAACCTTTTCCATAGAGAACCAAGTAATTTGGACCTCCAAGATTGCTCATGCAGGCTGTGTCCCTGAGGTTTTTGACTGTAAGGACCTGGTCTCTTGGTGCACCGATAAATTTATTTAAGAGAAAAGAATTATTCCACAGCGGGACCTCTCTTCTGTTTCTTTGTCACCTCAGGTCTTCCGCCAGATGATAAAATTGTCGGAGCCAACATTGACGTTTAGAGGAGAAGATTGCAAACAGTTCCTAGCAAAGCATAATAACGGATTGGACCTATTGCCCCATTTTTTGGAAAACCCGCTTCTAGTTCCTGAAGATATTACAAGCATGCAGGTTAGTTCATTTAGAAATCCATTTCGCGAAATTGCCTGGTTGTTTACAAGAATAACGGGACATGAGTCCACAACAATTGTTTCCTGCATGGATCTTTATATTTTGTATTTCATAGTCAACGAACAAGCCATTTTTGATTGGGGCAGGTTAATTTCCCATAAAATCTGTTCCCAATTGTCAAGCTACAAAAGGGAAAAGAATATTTATATGTCGTCCTATTTATTTTTTGCAATAGTGCATTCATGTCGGTTTCCGCAGCTATCTCTATCCAAGAATGTCAACTGCGAATTCCATCCAGTAAAGTTCTGGTACCAGGCCTTCTGGAAGCCCAAGGCTTCCCACTATTTTTATGAGGTTTTTAATGGCTTCCTATCTGTTTTCAAAGTTTTGTTTTTAGGAGAAGATGCTCCCCGCATATCTGAACAGGAAACTAGTTTTTTGGACAAGAAGGGAGCACTCAAACTTTTGGATAATTACACTGTGATACGAATTTTTGGCTCCACGGAACAACCTGCTCTCCTTCCATGTCACATTACAAACATAATGTTTTTTGCAGAAGTAGCATGTCAATACAACTACTGGTTCTATCTGTTCCAAAAGAAGAAAAAAAATAGTTCATTCCTCTGCCTTGGAAAGTAGGGGAGTTCGTGTTGAAAAACGCCAAGAAAATTGACAATTCCGCAGCACATTCTAGCATCTCCAACCTAAGATATGATGATATCATAATAGGGTTCAACCCCTATAATATATTTCGACAATATTTACAAACTCTTGGCCTCGATGATTGTTTTTTAAATAAACACCTACCCAAAAATAGAGACAACGATGACAACGGTCCTGCCTTTGACGCCGATGACGTAGACACAGTGCAAAGCTGTACTAAATTGTACACACAATAGGGGAAAGGCCCTAGTGACAAGATTGTTCAATCCACAAATACCACTCCAAAAAGTACGACATCCCGGAGAATTGCTCCAACGACCCACCACAACAACAAAGAAACTCATAGTTCTTCAAACGGAGGAGAAGACAACGACCCTCCTCATTCTAAAATTAATAGTTCTCACAAGCTTCTAGTTGAGAAGAAGAGAAAACAAAATTTGGGGTAGGCAGAAGAGATGGAAATTCAAAGCGAGAACATGGAACTTGACTTTGATCTGGATAGCATGATACAATTCCTTGATCAGCTCGGAGATGCCATCCACCATAGCCATCCAATGGACATATCCGTTATCGAAAATTTTGATGAAGATGGATCCTTCGTGTTCCAGAGTGCTGTTTTTGATAACCAATCCAAAAAATTGATAATTGAGAAAAATATGTTAAAAATAAGAAAGACAAATCTCGTTTAGAGGTTGACGTTGCTAACATGTAGCCGTCCCAAATGTGTCAACTTCACATCGTGAGTGGAGAATCACTTCATGATTTCATTGGAGGCATCGAGACTGAGAATGCCAGACTGAAGGACCGGGTCAAGGAATTTGAAGACGCTTTCATTCCTATGCCATTGCTTGTCAATTCTTTGGCAATAGCCATGCTTGGCACCCCTACACCTAATGTAAAATCATCCTCCACCCTGCTCGCATCCTGTAAATGATATGTGGAGAATAATATCAGAAAAAGAATGGAACTGGTTACCAAGGCGCGGAAAAGATCACAAACCACCACTTCCCTTGGAACCAGTGCACATAGTTTTCTCTAGCTTTTGCAGGCCAAGTTAAAAGATGAAGAAAATTTCTTTTTAAAAATGATAATTCCCTTTGGCAAGATTGTCAACAATATGACAAAAACAAAAAGAAGAGAATAAGATCTTACATCCAAAAACCATATCTGTCAATTGAATGCATGTTGGAAAAAAAAAGTGAAAAACCCGCATCTCATTTTCCAGTCATGTGAACAAGCCATATTGAAGAAAGATAAATTATTCACAAGGCTGTCAAATATAGACTTATCCGGAAAAACCAATGACTTCGAAGACTTCGAATTAATCGCAAACTCCTTGTCCTTAACCAAGCAAGAGTTTGATAAACAGGTTGCTATGTTTAAGGCCCAGTCTCTGGAAAAGTTTTACAACATCCTTCAATTTGATCAAGCTCATGTCCACGACTGGCTAGTCAAATATGCACTACAGAATAAGGAAATTCATTAGGCTCTCTATAATCTTTCTATCAACTTCCAAGAATTAGAAAACGATATTTTCAACATACAAATCCAGAATGAGATCAACATCACCGCAATTAGAAGCTACATTGAAGAATGGCTCGAAAGGCAATTGAAACAGGCCTGCGACAAAAGGCAACAGACAATTGCCAACATTCTAGCAGCCGTTGAGGACATCCCTTAAACCGCAGTCGTCGGTGACATCAATGAAATGACAACCTCAAGCAAATAGCCAAAGGGATCATATGTACCCTCACTGTAAGTTTACTGATCACATCCTTCTTTGTTTATCAACCCAGTTATTCCAATTTCTTAAATAGAGATGTATAGGCAAACACTTATACCTTTCCATTTTTTTTTTTGTGTGTGCAGGTATTGCACTCTATCTTCTTTCCACAATCCTGTTTCTTGTATATATTTCTGTAATGGTCCCCGGGAGCTCAAATCCCAATCTACATGACAAACGCATTGAAATTCCGGTTTAGATGTAACAGACTTTAATTTCTTTGTATATTTCAAAATTTTCAGTAGTACGTAACAAACTTTTATTTTTTGACATATTTCAAATAAAAATGCATTTAAATTTTTATATGTTACATACTTTATTCTTATCTTTCACCAGTCTGTATGACAAATGCATTTAATTTTTAATATTTTACAGATTTTTATTCTTATCTTTCACGAGTCTGTATGACAATTGCATTTAATTTTTTAAATGTTACAAACTTTTATTTTTTTATATATTTCAAAATAAATGGTGCTCTACAATGCAAGAGTCATTTACTTATACCCCATGTTCACAAATGCATTTAAATTTTTATATTTCTTATCTCCTTTTAATTCTATGTCATCATGTATTTTTATCTTTCACCAGTCCATATGGAAAATGCATTTAAATTTCCAAATTTATTCTTCCACTATCAACAAATTTGTAGTTTCTTATATACTTTCAAACAATTTATGTTTGCTATATACTTTCAAAAAACATATGGTGCTCTGCCTTCCAAGCGTCATTTACTTTTTCCCCATTATCCGGGATATACATGTTGCACACAACATTTCCGTGATATACATTTTTCACCGAACACTTCGTTTGATTTACAATTTGACCCCATTTTCGACATTTTGCTTTCTAACCTAGTTGCCAGGGACTACGCTGCCACACAACCTTGTTCTCTATACAAAACCCTAATATTAACTTTCAAATAAAAAAGTAAAATACAATCACCATATTCATACAAGTGTGTTTTTAAGGAGACCAATGAAATATATGTTAATATATATGTATTATTAATAAGATCAAAGAAGAAAATGATGAAACAAAGTTGAAGAGATATTTTAAGACATTAGCATTATTTATGGTCAAAGACATTTATTACTTAAACCGAAGCTCCTCAAACTCAATGTGTTTGAATTTGAGGAGATGATTATTCCAAGCAAAGGTCAGGGGCAGGGGCAGAGGCCGAGTAGAGGCTAAGAGAACTAAGGCTCAACAAAACTATGAACTCTAATCTTCTAAAAACACAGACTTTGTTTGTTGTGGACACAGACTCTGTTTGTTGTGAACGCAAACTCTATCTATTGTGACAGCGTGCTTTATTGTTTATTTTTCATTAAATTCAATGAATGGATGCAACTTAGCTTTATAATTTTAAAATTGAATTTTGTAGGTTTTTTTTTGAATCGACCATAGGTGGTACTATAGACTATGAACAAAGAATTCATTCACTATGAAGTAAAAATTTAATGAGATCGAGTATAGTTAGTATTTTTATTTAGACAATTAGTTTATTTTGGAGGAAAATATTTTTTTGGTAAGTTTTTTTTTTCCTTTATATTAAAAACATATTATATAAAGATTCATGACACGAGAGAATGACTTTGTTTGTCCACCTCAAAATTGACTATCTAGAGAGCTTGTCGACCAGTCTTGAGTGAAACTAGGTCGACACATAAAACTGAGAACAAAAAGACTTAAAATGTCTAGACTGCTATCAAGAGTCTTAGTATTTAGCCTATAACAAGTAGAAACTATGGTAAAACCAATAATAAAAAAGTAACGAGGAATAAAACCCAACAAGTTTGTCATGTTGATGGCATTGGAGGGCGGGTCTTCATGAAACCTTCCTCGAATATTTTCGGAGGAGGCCCTTGAGAGGTGGAGGATATATTGTCTGAGACCACCTGAATATTGCTGCCTTACTTCTTGACGAGCCATGAGACTAGGTTGAGATGAAGCCTATTCTAGTTCTTCAGTGTGTCCATCCTTAGCTTTAGTGCTTTGAATTCTAGCTCCTTGGCCAACATTGCTTGAGAAACAAATACCTTTGTGTGCTAGTATAGCTCAATGACGAAGAAGAATTTGGTGTCTTTGAAAATGCTAGAGCCCAAGTTTGGGACAAAATAAGTCACTTTCTTATCTACTTCCCAATCTTCACAATATGCCTTGATAACCTTTACATCCTCTTCAATGGATTGCATAAAATCTTGTGAGGAAGGGTCAATGGAGGCAACAAAAGAAACAACAATCGCTTTCACTTCTGAAGCAGTGTTGGTAGAATGAGAGGGTGTTATAACCCTAATTTTCACCAGACATGCATACCTAGTAGTAGGCCATCTTACGTACTATTTTTTCCAAGCCAATACTAAATAAATCTTCTTAAAAACCAAATTTTTGAAGATGTACGTGCCCTGCACTACTACTTCTCGTGTATGTACGCTAGCTGCATCACTACTTCCTACGTACGTACGCTAGCTGCACCATTACAACCCGCGTATACCCACAAAGGTTGAAAAAAATAAAAAGTTGCAAGGGAATACATGCTTTTGGGTAGTTTCTTAACCAATTGACCGCCCATAGCCCGTCACCCAACCAAATAAATATTTTTTTGGCATATAAAAGAAGGTGTTGGGGTTCCATTCGAAAGAGAAGCATGAAAGCAGTGAAACTCTGCCCATTTCATAATCCCCCCTTGCCCCAAGAATTTGCAACCACATTGTGAGCTTTGAGCTAGAATTCCCTATTCTTGCCCTGTTTCCTCATCCATAAGCCTATGCCCATTCTCTAGAGAGAAGTGTGAGAGAAGAAGGATACGTGGAAGCAGTTGGAGCTTCATGAAGAGGAGCCTAGGACTGGGTTCAAGGAGTAGTCGCCGATCTTGTTTTGTAAGTGGCTTTGTGAGATTAATATAAAGAAGTAATTTTTCTGTCCCACCATATGATGTGTTTAATATGTATGTTGGATTCTACATGATCATGAAGTAATAAGAAATGGGAAAATTTCATTTTAATAATTGATGGACTCCACAAAATCAACATTTTTAGAGGTTCAAGATAATTGCTGGGAGCATTGTGTATGCTCCAATCAAGTCTAGTAGTTTGGGATTTAGAGATTTGATGTTAAATATACAAACTTAAAAGAAAACACTTATAAATTTAGTTTGTGATGTTTTTCCATAAATTGATTAGAAGAACAACTTATTTTTTAAGCCTAATGTTGGTAGGTTTGAAAAAAAGTGATCTCTCACATCTTCTACAACTTGTGGAAATAAAAGGTATTAATGTATAGGGTTGAATTTTTGGGTATGTTTTATATTATTTGCACGAGTATTAGTGTATATGCATTGTGCCGGGCACACAGGAGGGTTAGAGGGGGGGTGCAGAGGCAACACCCTTGATTTTTTTTTTTCTGCCTCGAGAAACATGCCACATATTTAGGTGGTTTTTTAGCACATGGTTTTTGCTGATGGTTTTCTATTTCCAGTTAAGGAATTAGGGTTGTTGACTAATCCAGGTCATTGGGTTAGGGTTTTGGATGCCGCTGGCTCCTATATGTATATTGTATTGTAAACAATGTATCATGATGAATGAATATAGAATACGATGGTTTTCCCGGTTTGGGTTTCCAGGGTAAAAATCTCTGTGTAATGTTTGTATTTTCCATTATATCTTTTCTGTTCTTTTACTGAAAATCTGTTTGCAGTAAATATTGTACAAGGTTAAAATCTACATGAACAACTAGGCTATTTTTGGAAGAAGATTATCTTATAGAATGTCGTAAACCTATACCATATATAGAACAATGAGTTGGATTGGTCCTATAGAGTGGTAGATAAGTATATGACAAAGGCGTGTTCACAGAAAATACATAGGCTCTTCAACAAATCTTAAGAGCTCCACCATTCCAAAAAATCTAGGGTTGTTTATAGGTAAAAAGGTTTGTGATGGAAAGCTAAGTACACCATCTTTGAGTACATAGAGGATTGATAAGGCACTATATGATCATATTTAGATTGGACATGCAAGTTTGTTTATGATTATATTTAGATTAGGGATGTAGATTCCAATAATTTATAAATGGATTTGGTGGAAACATGTGATAGCTCCTAACATAGTAGATCTAGAAATAAAATCTAACGTAAACAAAACATAATACATACAAAACATGTGTTTGGAATAAAATTATGATATGACAATTTTAGCTATTTTCGTATTTGAAGATCGAATTTATTATTATTTTTGGACATAAAGATTCCTTTGACTATTAATAAAACAATATTTGTAGGGTTTTTGTATAAAAAAAGTGATTTGTGTATGCAACTTCTACAAGGATTAGCAAAGTCTAAACTGTAATGGATGGTAATTGAAAGGAACCACTATTGAAACAAAAATAGAAACAAGGAGGGCACCTACACACCCACTTGCACATGTAAATCCAAAATAATGGAGGAAAATGTCTCTAATAGGCACCGGGAGTTGTTTATATTGACAAAATGATACTAGATGCATAAGAGAGGAGGAAATCCCCTATTTATAACAATAAAGTGGAAAATTCAAAAATCCGTAACAAATTAATGCTCAAGTCACTAATAAGAGTTATTAAGCGCTTCTTACATAAAGTGTTTTTTTTTTTACAAATAGAACATTATGACAAAAAGTATGAGCATATACACAAAATAACTCATACACATAGAGTCTAATACCTACTAAAGATGTTGCAGGTAGGAATACAACATGCCCTCTCTTCAAAAAATCTTTGCCCTCAATGCTAAAAATTTAAGCAATAAAGATCAATGTTGGAAAGTTGATAAAAAAATAAAGATGCATTGTTGCCCCAAGAAAAGTCCAAAGCATGTGGTATGATAGCTCAAAAAAATGAGAAACATACCTTTGGATCAATGTGCTACATCCTATTTCCCTACTTTGGTGGCTAAACCCCTTTTGTGGCCATTGGAATGATTCTTGAAGAATGCATATGAAGAAAAGATTGCACACTTTATAACTTCAATCACTCTAAGGAGGTCTAAGAGAGATATTTCACTTCCAAACCACTTATTTAAAAAAGCACTACTCCAATGAAGTAAACTAAAACATGATTATATCTAAGACATGGAAGGAGAAAGGTTTTTGTTTTAGTCGATGGTTTCTTGCGATAGTGGTGCATTCCAACATCTGAAACTTGGGTGTTTTTCTAAAACACTTTGAAATTCCACATAGCTTCCTCTTTGGAGTGGCCCTTCCACCTGATCTTTATATGCAAAAAATTTCCTTCTACAGAGGTTTCTCACCGTTACTTCCAAAATACCTTCAAACTGCAAAATGAGTTTACCTTCCTCATCTGTAAGGGGAATCTATGTTAGAGTGACCACTTCATTGCCAAGCTTATGCTTTAAACAAGAGACATGAAATACATCATGGAGTCTCCCCCTATTGGTAATGCCAAGTGCATAGAAAACATACCCAACTTTTACCCAGACTCTATAAGGTCCATATAACCTAGTTTGAGGCTTGTTCTTACCTTGTTGTTGTAAAGTGGTCTACTTGTATGGTTGCAAGTGATAAAAGACCATATCCTCCAATCACAAATTGTTATTTTGAGTGGTGTTGATTATCATATTGTTTCATACAATGCTTTTCTATGCATAAGTCATCCTTGATGGTGCTAAGGATGTTTTATATCCCTATGAAGTGTCAACAATGATGGGAACTCTAACAATTTGAGTGACCTAGTCCTTGGGAAATGAAGATTTATATACATATAATACATTGAAAATAATCATTTTGATATAAAAGTGGTAGGTAATATCATACCAGTATTCTACAAATGTAACCACCTAACTTTTTTTCCCACCATCCTATTTTGGATCTACACTTTGGTTTTATAGGCATTCCATATGCAATAATGGTACTTCAAGTTGATCTTTCAAAATGTTGTATGAGAATGAAAATTTTCATTAGATCTTGAAATTTTAAAGGTTTAATGCACGACTGGGAAGATATGCTAAGGAGCTTCAGTGGTATTCAAGGTTTATGACTAGGCAGTGATGGAAGAAAAGTAAGCATGGAAGTGTGGAGAAAAAGGAGTGAAAACCTTTGCTCAATGATCACACATAATGCAGTGCTCAAAGATCGATAAAAAACCCATCTCACTGATTCACCATGTAAAGGACACGATTAAAATTCTTGAGAAAGGTGCAAGGCCACATCATTGAGCATAAGAGCAATCCACTAAGAAAAGGAATGTTCAACTGAGCAAAAGAAGAGTGTCAATCGAATGTGTTGGAATTTGGTGAAGTAAAAAATTCATTAAGGGCATAGTTTCAAGTCGTTTTGGGATCTTTTAAGGTTTTGGTCACTTCATAGACCCTCAAAACCCTTGGAGGCATGAAGAAACTATGCCTTTGGAACTTTGACCTATGAAACTATGTCAAGCACCAAAATTTTTTCTTAGCGAGAAATCCCCCTAGAAGAGATAAATATAGGATGTGATCAATGTAGTAGTCTTTCATCTTCGTGAGGGAGTAGGCACAAAGTATGTCGAGTCATTAACAGAATTTCTAAACCCATATGATGGACTAATATGATGTACAAATAATATATTTTCCTACTGTTCCTTGGGGAGATAAACAACATATGGGGAATAATGAATGTTATGTTGCTTCGTTCTTTGAGTTGGTGAATGCTAATTAATGCAAGGGTAACAACCTCTCTAATAGTTGATAGAAGTCCAATTTTCATATTAATACAAAGATAATCAATTGATCATTAAGGGGTGGATCTTTTTGGCATTAGTGGTCTCTATTAGCCCTATTTGTTGTTGATTTTTTCATGATTCAGTAATGTCCTCACTTTATTTTTTTCTAACTATATCTTAGACTCTTTGTCTCTAGATTGTTAACCATGGAACTCAAAGGACTTAATTTTCCTTTCTCTTTCATCGAGGGATTCACTAGATGGAGGTTTAAAGGAAAACACAAGTTGACAATATGGTTTGTGTCAGTGCCTTGGGGCTCTTTGTAAATTTGGATCATTAATAAATTTTTTCTCAAACTTTGTTGTAACTAAAATATTTGTTTAATGAAGTCATTTGTTATTTTGTTTACTTGGATTCTTCATAATCCTATGGTTGTTACTAGATTGTGATTTACTTTAGATTGCCTCTATTGTTGTTCTTATTAGAGATCACAATTCTTTGATCTAGCATGATTCTTTGAGTATCCATAGCCCTATTGTATTTCTCCCATCCTCCCATATTAGAGCCCCGATAATGAACAATGGACTCCATAGCCCAATGGATAGGCACTAGTGATGGTGATCTCAACTATTCTTTCAACATCCCTTATAATTATTTTTTTTGAGATCCACTGCAAAGATCTAGAGAATGGGAAATTCATGAAAAATTTGGTAAGTATTAGGGGCACCCCATTTGGGTTGGAAAAACACTAGTGCTAAAGTGAGAGAAACCTTGTTGGTGACATAGAGGCTTTGCTTCTAGATTGTCTTTTTGAGACTCCGGTAATATTTCCCAACCATGCCAATATTCCAAGGGGCAATCAAAGAGCTAAGATATTCAAGGATATCCCTTCTTGAACTTGTTAACCACCTATGTCTACCCATTTGCATGAGGGTGATATGCAGTGATCGTATTAAAGGTGACCACTACTAATTTGAAATTTCTTGCCAAAGTGATTGACATACTTGGGATCTCTATTACAAATAATGTGATAGGGAAATCCATGGAGCTTATAGACATGCCTAACGATTAAATCAACATCTCAAGAAGATGTAAACATGGTAGTCAATGGAATGAAAGGAGCATACTTGGTCAAGCAATGAACTACTGGAATATAACATCCTTAGCTTCAAAGAGTGGTAGACTAGTGATGAATTCCATGATCCAGATTATTTGGAGAATGACATGAAGGCAGAAATATAACCGAGATATAACAATGAAATACAAAAAAATATAGAAGAGAGCACAAAAATACAGTGAAACCCAACTTCGATTACTGGATAAGATAGAAAACCACTGTAGAACACAAACTGGAAAAATGGGGTAGCTTATCTCTATAAAGAAAGAGATGTTGGCTACGCTTCATTCACAAGAAGCTTTACATCACATTCTATTGCATGCTTAAAGGGCCTCCTTCACCTCAAATATATATGAGAGAGTGAGAGAAGAACAATTCCCATGATGCATGTGGGATAAATTGGACTAAGTTTATAAAATTCCATAGGCATGTAAAATACTAGGACTTCTCGGGTGGTCACCCATCCTAGTACTACTCTAGCATGAGTGTGCATAACTATGGAGTTCTAATGGGATTCAATGCATTAACGCTATGTTGTAGGCATGTACATAATACCATTACATGATGTTTGTAATTATCAAATGAAGATGACATTACATTCCATTCCCCACCAAAAGGGTGAATGCCATGGTTTATCAAAACCACGGGCTCAAAATGGTGATTCAGTGGAAAAGGTGGATGGCCACCGAGATCCATCTGAATCATTCCATGACACCTCTTCCCTGTAACATCCCCATTTTCAAACCCCAAACTAGTGACGTATATTGAGGATGTAGTACACGGTCGAGAGCCAAGTGATATTGTAAATGTAGTATGTGGCCGAGATCCAAAGCGATGTAATATGTAAATGATGTAAATTGAATATAATGAATAAAATGTATCACTAGATTCATATGGATGCAGACGAGGAATTGGGAGCTA
Source organism: Picea engelmannii (assembly GCA_009831015.1). Taxonomy (NCBI): domain Eukaryota; kingdom Viridiplantae; phylum Streptophyta; class Pinopsida; order Pinales; family Pinaceae; genus Picea; species Picea engelmannii. The sequence continues at coordinate 113,890 of ML776976.1, forward strand.
GGTATCCACAAGAGAGGGAAAGGGTCCAAGGGGGAGAGTTTATCCATGTCTGTTAAACCAAAAACCCACTTCTTATTTCTTTCTAAATTATCCTTACTATGAACCTTCCATTAGCTATTGAGTGTTCTAGAGCCCAGCCATTGAATTCATGTAAGAGGGTTGGTGTGAGAGTCACTTCCAATATTTATTTAGAGATGGGGGCTGAGTACAATGAACTTGAGGAAGAGTGCAAGCCAAGAACCAAGAAAAAGAGAGGAAATTCGTATGGGTAGGAGACTGGATTTACACATTCACGTTTTTGAAGAGAGAGTTGTTTTTACATGGAGTTTTCTGGCCAACCATGGAGTTTTGAGTGCTAAATATTGAAGGTAGATGTAACACACCCAACCCCTTAAATACCCTTTCTAGGGATGGGGCATCAAATTTTCGCTTTTCCTTGGTTCAATTTCGGTCCCTTACTAAGAAAAACCCTCTTATTATGTTCCCCTGAAGTTTACATCTCCCACTACGTGCTTAAACCAGCTAGTGGGATCTTCCTCATGACCTCAGGCTGAAAACCGAGAGCTAAGAGTCTACTTAGAGAAGGTTTCGACACTTCAGAACTCCCGTACTTTGGGAGTTCCAATGGTGTTGTCGAATTCTTGGATCGTTGAATAGCGGAGGGAATCAATGGTCCATGTCCTTTGCCAATATCCTACAGTTAAAAAGGGGCTTCGACGTTTGACGCAAAACACTCCTTTTTCCTAATCCATGAAGTCCTGGAATCCCACCATCTGGCCTTATCCATTCGACGATTGACGTTCGACGTTTAGCGTGGAACATCCTACATTTCACTCATTTCGACATTCGATGGTCGACAATATTCGTTCTACGTTTTCAATGTTTTGGCGATCGAAAATCGTCGTTGGAATTTCGATGTTTGACAATCGACGATCCTCATTGTACCTTCCTCAACCATACTACGTTGAATCTTTTGAACTCCCAAATTATCCAGACTCCTGGAGTCCCAGACACACCACCAATCATGTTGGCCAGGCGGGGATGGACCAGAAGCTGACAGGTGGCGAGGGTCAAGGGGTGACACGTGTCCTCATTAGGGGGTGACATGTGTCATGATATAATAGTAATAAAGGGTCTATGAATCATTCATATCCATATGAAATGTGGCATGCGTAATGTGGGTCCATGTCACAGCGAATGACGTCATAATGCCACACCATCTTGGACCAATAACTGCTCAGCCCTTCGATCTCACGGTCAGTAGGATTCCATGTGGATCCATAAATCTATGACTCTCGTTAATTCGCAGCTCTCGACTTTGGATCTAGCCATCTCCTCACCTTGTGAGTTCCCCAAAGAGCTAAGTCTCCAGACTCTCTAATATGGCACTAAGTGTCCTCATCCTATCAACGACTGAGATTCATTTCGACATTCGTGACTTCAAAGGTTTTCACTTTCAGTAGGTTCTTGGCCAGGTTCCTCCGGAGTACTAACTCTCCGGACTATGGGATCACTTGCCATGTGCCCTCTCATCCGACAAATCTAATTTGAGAGACAACCTTAGACAGGAGACAAGTAGGGGCCACGTGTCACTCCACGACGTGTTCCTGGTCAGTTGGGTAATCGAGGGTGGGCTTCTTAGATTGACGGTTGGAAGGAATCCTGAAAAATTTGAAGATCGATGGTCCACATCACTTTGGAAGTTCGACATTCAGGAGTTCAATGTGTATCTCCTGAATTTCCCTCCAGAGCATGATGGATATATTTCCATGTGTACTTAACATCCATGGCCAAGATTTACTACAGCTTGCAGAGCTCCGAGGAAACTTGCACGTCCCTATACCACTGAATACCTGAACTTCCAGATAACCATTGATCTGTGGACAGGTGTCCCTCCATTTTCAACAGTCCCGATTTACTCCATGACTCCAACATTCAAGAGTTTTGGCGTTGGACCACTCCTATTCTCCTGAAGTAGGACTTCACTGAAGCACTTAACACTTCCCTTCCAAAGTCCAATCTAACACCTGAGAGGGATCCATAGTGGATCCCCAGATTGACGAACCTCATTAATTCAAGACTTTGGCCTTCGACTATTTTCAAAGATTGTGGAGTCACACATCTTGAAGTCCCGAAGTCGAAAGAGATAGCTCCTTTCAGACTAGCGTAGGGATCCTAGGCCCTGGTCACATGGGTTCTTTGGGAAATATTGTGGGCTAAGTTATAATATTTTTAGCAACAAATGGGTTAAGGACATGGGAATGAGCCCTCGGTCGGATGGGTGGATAGTCTGAAGTGAAAATTCCCTTCTCCCATAAATATAAACTTGACATTCCCGCTAAAGTGAATTCAAAGGATTGACATGACTTAGATGCTTCAGTCAATCCTATGCTGTCTCTCTTGCGTATTCACATTCCATGAATCTGTAACAATTAAACTAAGATATTTTAAATATCATATAATCATAACATTTTACAGAAGCCAAAGAGAATTTCTAATAACTGTTCAAATACTGAAGGACTTAACCATAAACACAAACATTCATCATCGCATCCAATACACACACACACACACACACACACACACACACACAACATATGATAATACTTATAAAAAATGGAGAATGTGAAGTGACTGCTGAAAGGGGTGCCTTTTTCCTCCCAACCATAGGCACAATGACTCCTATCGGATTTACCACTAGCCACCCCTGAGGTAGACCATGATGCTCTGAGAGAGATTCTTTCTCTTTACTCCACGACATTTAGGGACTAAGGTTACTCTCCTCCTCCCATAGGAAATTGGAAACTGGTTTTCTCTACTCCAAGAAAGGAAGTCTCCATGAGTACTTCCTCAATCACTCGTCAGCCTCATTTATCAGCTTGTAGCCAAACCCTTCCCATGGCTTCTTTTGGCCAAAAATAAGCTTGCTTATAAGCTTTTCCTCTCCATTCCAGAGTCGGAAACATGTGTCTCTTCTCTTTTCGATATTTTTAGCTGTGCTCTGCTATCTCGTAGATTTGTCTCTGCTCGCAAATTACCTCCTTCCTTTCCTTCCTCAACAAGGTTGCGTGGGTTCGAATCCCAATTCGTGGTCAATCCTGGAAGCCTTATAGATGGGTACCCTACCCCATCTCCTCATTAACTCTTGAGGACAACCTTTCAACTACCATTCTGATTGGTAATTCATTTATGGGTCAGAGGACTGTTGAGCAATTACACCCAGTAGGTACTGGTCCAGTGAGGGTCATCTCAACCATTCTTGGTTTCCCCTCACCATCTCCCTCATAGCATCCATCGTCTATCTTGGAAAACTTTCCCCTTTCAGCAGTTGTGCAACACATATCCAATTTCTATTAAATAACATAAAATTTCTATTTTAATACATTGACCCTTTTATACAAAGGTTCATCAAATCAAACATTCACACATATTTAGTCCACCATAGTCTCCTAGATAGTTATAGTTATATTTACAAACTGGGGGAAACATGGATATTACAATACCCTCCCCCTTAAAGGAACATCGTCTTCGATGTTCTATCTGTCGATGTGCTATGTATGTATAGAAGTAAACAAAAATGGATAGCATGTCTCATGGCATCCTCCATTTCCCATGTAGCCTCATTTGGGACAAAGTGTTTCCACTGCACCTTGACCTATGCAATGGTTCTGTTCCTGGGTGGGGTTTCCTTCCTATATATTATGCATTGAGGTTCTGGTAGGAATTCTCCCTCGGGTTCCACCTGAATTACATACCAGTCAATAATATGGTTAGAATCATGTACATACTTCATTAAAAAAGAAACATGGAAAAAATTATATGCCTTCACTGTGGGAGGGAGTGCTATCTGATAGGCTACTGGTCCCACTCTATCCAAAACTTTAGAGGGTCCACAATACTGATGTTCCAACTTGGAAAAATATCCCATCCTCAAAGATATTTTCCTAGGTGTAACTTGGAGATACACATGATCCCCTACTTTGAACTTTCTAAGAGTCCTTTTCATGTCTGCATAGCTCTTTTGTCTATCGTGGGCTATCTTCATTTTTTTCTGATCTGAATTACTTGTTATTCCATTTCCTTTAGCATATTTGGCCCAATTGTAACTCTGTCCACTGGGTTGTTCCAGCTAATTGGAATGTTACATTGTCTTGCATAGAGGGCTTCAAAAGGGATCATTTTTAATGACTCTTGATATCCATTTTCGTAGGAAACCTCTACCAGTGGTAGGTAGTCCTCCCACTTATTGGGTTGATGCATTACATGCATCCTCAACATGTCTTCTAATAATTGGTTTACCATCTCTATGTACCCATCATTTTGAGGGTGATAGGCTATACTAAAGATCAATTTTGTTTCAAAACCAACAAACATAGATTTCCAAAAGTTTGAAGAAAATTTTGTATCTCTGTCGGATATAATATCCTTAGGAATTCAATGCATCCTAAATATCTCTTTCATGAAAATGATGACAATATCTATTTCCTTGCAAGTTGACTTGACAAGTATGAAGTGAGAAACCTTGCTCAGTTTATCCACAACTACCATGATGGCATCGTTCTGTTTAGTTGATCTTGGTAATCCTACGATGAAATCCATGGAGATGGTTTCCCATTTACATTCGGGAATTGGTAGGGGAAGCAACAACCCTACTGGGTGCCAATGCTCTTCCTTGAATTGCTGACATTCTAGACACTTAGCTAAGTAATCAACTATGTCCTTTTTCAATTTGGGCCAATAAAATAGTTTCCTAGTGGCTGTGATCATTTTCTAATAACAAGGATGACCAATATATGGTATTTTGTGTAGTTCATCCATTACGAACCTCTTCATGTCGTCACAATTTGGAATGTACAGTCTTCCCTTGTAAGTCAACAAGCCATCGTTGAGAATCTGATAGCCTTTGTACTTCATCCCTGTGGGATTTTTCTTTTGGTATGATGTCACAGTCTTGAAAAATGCATCTGTTTCTTGTGCACTTCTGACTCTTTCTTTGATGTCTGATTCACTGGTGCTTACAACTGCCAAGTGAACTACTTTCATACTTCTACTAAGGGCATCAACCACCCTATTCTCCTTTCCTTTGATATGTTTTATTTCAAAATTAAACTCACTAAGGAGAGCCATCCACCTAGCTTGTCTCACATTGAGTTTTGGTTGGTCAAACAAATACCTCAATCCACTATGGTCTATCATAAGTACAAATCTTCTACCTAAGAGGTAATGCCTCTACATTTTTAAATCATGCACTATGGTAGCCAATTCCATTTCGTGGGTCACATAATTCACTTCATGCTCATTCAATTTCCTGGATTCCTAACAAATCACATGTACTTCTTGCATAAGGACTCCTCCGAGCCCTTCCTTGTAGGCATCTGTACACACAAGGAAGTCCTTGTCTGGGTCTGCAATCTTTAGTACATGCACATTTCTTAGAAGGTATTTCAGCTCTTGAAATATTTATTCACATTCTAATGTCCAAATGAATTTAACCCCCTTTTTATGAAGGGAGGTGATTAGGAAACCAATCTTGTAGAATCCTTTTATGAATCTCCTATAATATCCTGCCAGGCCCATAAAGGATTTGATATCAGATACATCCTTTGGGGTAGGCCAATCCATGATGGGTTTAATCTTGTCAGGATCAACTGCCACTTCTTCTTCAGATATAACATGGCCTAAGTAATGGACTTGTTTATGGAAAAAGTCACACTTACTAAGATTAACATAGAGCTGATGTTCTCTTAGCACTTGGAGTACTAGCTTGATATGTTCTTCATGATCTTCCCTATTCTTGGAATAGATTAGGATATAATCAATGAAAACCAACACAAACCTATCCAAGAAATTTCTGAATACGTTATTCATTAAGCACATGAAAGTGGTTGGTGCATTGGTAAACCCAAATGGCACCACCACAAATTCATAGTGACCATATCTTATCCTAAAGGTTGTCTTGTGGATGTCTTCATCTTTAATTCAGACATGATGGTATCCAGTCCTCAAGTAAATCTTGGAGAAGATTGTAACACACCTTAATTGGTCAAACAAGTCATCGATCCTTGGCAAGGGATACTTATTCTTGATGGTCATCTTATTGAGTTGTCTATAGTCTATGCACAATCTAAGTTTTCCTTCTTTCTTTTTTACAAACAAGGCTAGGGCTCCCCAGGGAGACACACTAGTATGAATGTAGCCTTTGTCCCACATCTCCTTCAACTATAGTTTGATCTCAACGAGCTCTGGTGTACTCATTCTATAGGGTGTTCTAGACATTAGCACTGCTCCTGGTACAAGTTCTATTGAAAAGTCAATGTCCATTCTTGGAGGTAGAACTAACACCTCTTCTGAGAATACATCTTTATATTCTCTTAATATGGAATGGTCCTCTAGATTGGGTTTGCAATTCTCAACAGAGTTTATCACTTGTATTGCATACAAGGGACATCCATTTCTACAATATTTCTTCACTTGGAGGGATGATACTTGTCTCACCGAGACAGTCTTTTGAATCCCTTGTAGGGTTACCCTTCTTCCTTCTTCATTTTCACACTCCAAAGTTTTACTGTAACAATCCAACTTGTTTTTGTGGGCATCCAACCAGTCCATGCCAATTAACAAGTCATAAGATCCTAGAGGAAGTATGTTTAGGTTCTCTTGGGTGGGCAACCCACTTATAACAAATTGACATGCTGGTGTGACCTCTGTTACTTTTCTTTTGGTTCCAGTGGCTAGTTGTACTAGCCATGATTTAACATGTTTGAATTGTTTCAATTTACATTTCTCAACAGTTTGAGGGGAAACATAACTGAAATTAGAACAAGGGTCAATTAAAATGGAAACAAGATGGTTGGAAATTGTACCTTCCATCTCCACCACTGAAGCTTGGTGGTCAACTTGTCTATTATCTAAGGCTGCATAAATTTGTGGCATGTTCCTAGACACATCATTGTTTGTGGTAGCCTATTGGACATTGTAGACCCTCCCATTGTTCTGTTTCCTATGCAGATAGTCCCTCAACAAATGTTCCTCTCCACAACCCCAACATTTCAAGGATTCTCTCTTCGTGTTATCAATCTTACTTGGAGCTGCTTCGAAGGGTTTATTTCCACTTTGGGATGGAAAATTTTTCCGATACACACTTCTGGAAGGAACGTTCATCCTAGAGCTCTTACCATGTTTCTTAAATCTCGAGGATTTAAAATCATTCTTCTTGAATCCCGAATTGTTTTTCTTCTTCCAGTCTTCATGGGGTTCTATTTTTATTCTTGAATTTCTCATAGCAATACCTTGCTTTTCGAAGAGTATCTTCTAAAGCCTTTGGCTCATCAAACTCAATTCTGTCGCAATAGGATTGAGGTAATCCACTAATAAATCATTACATATTTATTTTTTCATCCTTTATATAGGGCACATACCTCATCAACGCAAGGAATTTGTTGATATATTCATCTATGGTGAGTTTTCCCAGCTTGAGTTCATAGAGCTCTTTGGTCTTTCCATCAAAGTACTTTTATGACAAGTACTTCTTCTTGAAGTATTTCTCAAATTGTTTCCATGACAAGTCCTTCTCATGGACTCCTTTCACATTCCTAAGGTCCTCCCACCAAATGGAAGCTTTCCCATTCAGGTTGAAAATGGCTATCTGAGCCTTTAAGTTTTCAGAGTAGTCATGGACTCTAAAGTACTTCTACAAGACGAGTAGCCAAACTTCTGCTTCTCTCCCCTTCTTAATCTCTCCATCGAAGGTGGGTGGTTTTAATTTCTTGAACTCTTTAGGGTCACGATTCTTGGATTGCTTCCTCTTTTTTATTCTCGTCTGGGAATGGGAACTAGTTTCTCCACTAGAATATTCCTTGGATTTGTCAATGTCCTCACTAGAGGAATCTTCCATTGAATGTCTCTTAGCTCCATGCTCGACCTTCTTTGAGGTGATCCTCCTGGTGTGGCCACTTTTAGGACCATGATTTTGTATCTGAGGTGGACTTAGGGTTTTCTTAGTATGATTCTTGTCCACATGACTGGAAATTGGACCATGTTGCAGTTGCCTTTGCATATCTGATAGACTTTGCAGTAAGGCTAGATTAATTTCAATCTTCTTTTCCTACTCCTTGATTAACCTTTCATTGTCAACCTTATAACTATGTAATTCTTCCATGAGGCTTCTTATAGTTTCGTCCAAATCTGGAGGGGTTTCCACCACCCTCCTTTCATTAGATTCTTCCTCTCTATAGTGGGAGCTCTCCCCCAAGTCTTGATTTATCACCGTCCTTTACGTTGTAGTTATTCTGTTGTTCACTGATTGCTCGAGTGCTGTTAAAACATTTTCTGTTAGTTACTAATCTCCCAATTCATGAACAACACATATCATTGTAAGGTGAATTTAGTTCTTTATTTGGAAACATTAGCAATCTATAGTGTAGACTTCCAAAACATATATCAACAACAGAAGGTTTCGTTCCTCTCTTCAGTAGAGTTTCAAACAAGTTTCTTATAGAAGAGGGGTAAGGTAGGGTGTTACCCCATCAATTCTCTAATAATATTCTTATGTGACTCGTGCATGAGCCCAAGCAAGCCAAGTGTTCCTGCCATTCTTTGATACCAATTTTCAACACACCCACCCCCTTAAATACTCTTTCTAGGGATGGTGCATGAAATTTTCTCTTTTCCTTGGTTCAATTTCAGTCTCTTACTAAGAAAAACCCTCTTATTTTGTTTCCTCGAAGTTTACATTTCCCACTACGTGTTTAAACTAGCTAGCGGGATCCTCGTCGTGACCTTGGGATGAAAACCGGGAGCTAAGAGTCTGCTTAGTGAAGGTTTTGACACTTTGGAACTCCCGTACTTCAGGATTTCCAATGGTGTTGTCGAATTCCCGGATCATCGAATAGCGGAGGGAATCAACGGTCCATGTCCTCCATCGAGATCCTATGGTTAAAAAGGGGCTTCAGAATTCGACATGAAGCACTCCTTTTTCCTAATTCCCGAAGTCTTGAAATCTCATCATGTGGCCTTATCCATTCAACAATTGGAGTTTAGCATTGAACGTCCTACATTTCGGTCGTTTCGACAGTTGACGGTCTTCGTTCTACGTTTTTGATGTTTTGACGATCGATGATTGCCATTGGAATTTCAGATTTCAGTGATCGACAATCCTCATTGTACCTTCCTCAGCATACTACGTTCAATCTTCCGAACTCTCAAATTATCCATACTCCTAGAGTCTTAGACACGTCATCAACCATGTTGGCCAGGTGGGCATGAACCGGAAGCTGACACACAACGAGGGTCAAGGGGTGACATGTTTCATGCTCTAATAGTCATAAAGGGTCTATGAATCGTCCATATCTAGATGACACGTGTAACACATAATGTGGGTCCATGTCACATCGAATGACATCATCCTGCTACGTCATCTTGGACCGATAACTGCCCAGCCCTTCGATCTCACCGTCAGTAGGAGTCCATGTAGATCCATAAATATACAACTCTCATTACTTCACAGCTCCGAACTTTGAAGCTTTCCAACTCCTCACGTCGTGAGTTCCCTGAAGAGATAAGTCTCCAGACTCTCTAATATGGTGCCAAGTGTCCTCATCCTATCAACGAATTAGATTCATTTCAACATTCATGACTTCATAGGTTTTCACATTGGGTAGGTTCTTGGCCAGGTTCCTCTAGAGTACTGAGTCTCCAGACTATGGGATTGCTTGCCACATGTACTCTCATCCGACGACTCTAATTCGACGAACAACCTTAGATAGGGGACAAGTAGGGTCCATGTGTCACTCCATGACACGTTCCTAGTTGGTTGGGTAATCGAGGGTGGGATTCTTAGATTGATGAATGGGAGGAATCTCGAAGGATCCGAAGATCGATAGTCCATATCACTTTGGAAGTTCAAAATTCAAGAGTTTGGCATGTATCTCCCCGCTTTCCCTCCGGACCACAATGAATCTATCGCCACGTGTACCTAACATCCATGGATATGATTTACTCTGGCTTGTAGAACTTCGGGGAAACTTGCTTGTCCCTATACCGCTGAATACCCAGACTTCTGGATAACCGTTGATTTGTGGACATGTGTACCTCCATTTTCAATGGTCTCAATTTTCTCCGCAACTCCGACATTTGGGAGTTTCAGTTTTGGACCACTCCTATTCTCCCAAAGTAGGGCTTCACCGAAGCACATAACACTTCCCTTCCTAAGTGCAATATAATGGCCGAGAGGGATCCACACTGGATCCCTAGATCGACGACCCTCGTCAATTCGCGACTTCGACCTTCAGCTAGTTTTGAGGATTGTAGAGTTATAAGTCCTGAAGTCCCAAAGCCTAAAGAGCTAGCTCATTTCAGACTAGTGTAGGGTTCCTAGGCCCTGGTCACATGGGTTATTTAAGAAATATTATGGGCTAAGCACTAATATGTTTAGCATCAAATGGGTTAAGGACATGGGAATGAGCCCTCGGTTATATGGGTGGATAGTTTGAAGGGAAAAATCCCTTCTCCCATAGAGATGAACTTGACATTCCCGCTAAGGTGAATTCAGAGGATTGACATGACTTAGAAGTTTTAGTCAATCCTACCTTGACTCTTCTGCGGATTCACATCCCATGACTCTCTAGCAGCTAAACTAAGATAATTCAAAGATCATATAAATATAATAGTTTACATAAGCCAAAGATAATTTCTAATAACTATTCAAATACTGAAGGACTTAACCATACAGATAGACATTCATCATCACATCCAATATATATATACACATAGTATGATAATACTTATCAGAAATGGAGAATGTGAAGCAACTCTTGAAAGGGCTATCTGTTTACTCTCAACCATAGGCAAAACCACTCTTATCGGATTTACCATTGGCCACCCTTGAGCTAGACCATGATGCTCTGAGAGAGATTTGTTCTCTTCATTCCATGACAGCCAGGGACAAAGGTTACTCTCCTCCTCCCATAGGAATTTGGAAACAGGTTTTCTCTACTGCAAGCAAGGAGGTCTGCACGAGTACTTCCTTAGTCACTCTTCAGCCTCATTTATCATCTTATAGACAAACCCTGCCCATGGCTTCTTTCAGCAAAAAATGAGCTTGCTTCTATCTTTTTCTCTCTATTCCAGTGTCGAAAACATGTTTCTCTTCTCTTTGAGAGATTGTTTTCTCTGCTTTGTTATCTCATAGATATATCTCTGTCCCATAATTACCTCCTTCCTTTCCTTCCTCAGCAAGTTTGCATGGGTCCAAATCGCAATTCATGGTCGGGCCTAGAAGCCTTACAGATGGGTACCCTTCCCCATCTCCTCATTAACTCTTGAGGATGGCCTTCCAAATACCATCCTGACTGGTAATTCATTTTTGGGTTAGAGGACTCTTGAGCAATTACACCTAGTAGGTACTGGTCTAGTGAGGGTCATCTTAACTATTCTTGGTTTCCCCTAACCATCTCTCTCATAACATCCAAAGTATATCTTGGAAAACTTTCTCCTTTCAACAGTTGTGCAACACATATCCAATTTCTATTAGATAACATAAAATTAATACATTGACCCTTTTATACAAAGGTTCATCAAATTAAACATTCACACATATTTAATATGCCATAGTATCTTGGCCAGTTATAGTTATATTTACAAAATAGGGGAAACAAGGGTATTACAGTAGCTATTGTGGGCATGTTTGGAAGCTATTTGGAGCTGGAATTTCATGGAGAAAGAGGTTGTGGACCTATGAGTGAAGTTCTGTTCGAAATTTATCCAAGGAAGCACACATTTTGTTGTTGGGCGAATTCATGTTGCAGTTGTAGAATTCTTGAAGTCCCACCAAGTATAATTTATGTCCAACCTATGTTGGAAACCATGGAAGGGAGTGGAAAGGATTGAGGGATTGTGAGCAGTGAAGGGAGATTCAATCCCTTGGGTTGCGTAGGTTGAGGGGAAGAGAGTTGGTGGACTAGAATTAGCTGTGAGTTTTTGACTACTGAGAGGGGGACATTATCCAACTTTAGGGACCCCTATCTCTTGTGGATTCATAGCCCCAACTCCGGGGTGTGTTGTTGTTGAGAATTGGAACATAAAGGTTATGGTTGGGAAGAATGTCTGTCCTCTGTAGCATTTTTCATATCATTGAGATAAATGTTCTTGTTTGCTATGTTAATTCATGTTAAATGCTGATATGGTTGTTGTGAAAATTACTTTGAGTTATCTTGGTTAAATGCTACTTGTTGTGAGTAGAATTGATGCATATAAATCTATATTTTGTGGTAGATCTATGATATCTACACTTAGTGGTTGCTGTGCACATTTAGAGTAGATTTATTTGTGTTTTTATTTAGTATGACAATTGATATTGAATGACATGATATGTATTATTTCCACATTTTAAATTGGTATCAAAAATTTTATTGAGTCGTTTTAGCAAGTGACATGAACTAGTTGGGGGTTGGGTATGTTATAGAGTGATATCAAAGCTTTTGGTTCAACATTGGACCCATATGGGCCAAGAACTAGTGCGGATTTGAGTAAATTCGCGGTTGCAGACTTTGTTCTGTGCGAATTTGGGGGAAAGTTAGGAGAAAATAAGAGTCAAATCCCTAAATTCGTGGTCAATATTCATGTTTAAATGAATCAAAACTGTTTAAGGAGTTTAATGAAACCAATTTGAAAAATTGCAGAGCCAAATTCAACTTAGAATGGTCAAATCTCGCATTTTAATGACCATTGTAGAATTGCAAGAAATTTAGTGAATAAATGGCCAAGATCACATTTGATTGCGAGATCAACAATCGAGATTCACCTAAATAAATTTAAAAATTTGTAAGGTTTGCTTGTTTGGAAGGTTGAGTAGATCAATGACCGAGGTTTAATTTCGAAAACTGGGAAAATGGGAAGATCAACGATCCATATTCATTGGAGAATTGGGTTGAAAATTTCTAAGTGTTGAAAATATCCACCAGAATCCGTTGATGGCCAATGGTCAAATCAACAAGTTTAGCGAATATTTGAATTCAACCAAAAGAAGTCTCTGATCATTGACAGTTGATGATCGAGGATCAATAGATTTCGGTAAAAGTTTCACACATACAAAAGAAATATCCGACGATTGATGGCTGATAATCGGGCATCAATAGAGTTGGGTGAAGATTGATAGATCGATGACTAAGATCATTTTGAATAAGTAGATCGACGGTCCAAATTCATCGGAAATTTGGTAAAAAAATTCTAAGTGTCGAATTTGTCCAACAAAATTCGTCGATGGTCGATGGTTAGGGATCGATAGAAATTGGAAAAGGTTTCATGCGTCCAAAGGGGATCGCCAATCGCCGATGGACGATGACTGGGGATTGACGAAATTGGTTGAGAGTTTTCATTTGACCGAGATAAATATCCAATCGTTGATGGCCGATGATCGTGCATTGACATATTTAATAGAGTATTTTAAAGTATTCCAAGAGAAGTGGTCGATCATTAATGAAGGAAAAGAGGATGATGATGTCATATCTCATGTGTCATGCCACATCAACATCTTCATGTCATCGCATGCTGATGCAGGAGCATCGCCAACATCAAGCGAGCCAACGTGGAAGCAAAAGACAGCTGGACAAGCGCCAACACAAATTTTGAAATTGCCTTGAAGTTGTTGCGCAATCTTAAATGAAGTCATTAAGAAGAAGCACACTTGTATAATGTAAATGGACCTTGAGCGATTTGCTCTTTTCCTTAGTAGGTAGAAGGCATTTAAAGTAGTTAATGCAAGTAGGTAGAATTGAATGTGTAGATTAGAAAGTTTTAGAGTGCAAGAGGGAAACGAGATATAGACACCCTCATTGTGTATTGTAACATTATGGAAGAGCATAGCGAAAAAGTAGAGAGATGTGTAAAAACACCCATGTACAGATATTTGGATTAATACAAAGAGGTTGATTCAAATTCATGGGTTTGTGTTTGTTCTATGTGTATTGATGTTGAATGATATGCTCATGGATGTTTGCTTCCTATTATACATTTCTTTATATGCTGTGTATGTGATTTCATGTTTGGGTTTGAAGTCTGAAAGGAAGTAGGAATGAGTTTCAATTGTTTCTCTATCTGAACAAGGATTCCTGCAAGGAGTACAGTCGAATTGTCCGCAAGGAGTGTGTTGACAGAGGGTTCAGATAGAGTATCTTTTTTCCTCATCCATTCAAAGGGTGCAGTTGGGCACAGGTGCCGTGCAAGGAGTGCGCAAGACAAGGAAAGTCTCAGAGTTGCAAATCTGAGTGAAGCATTGAGAGACTGCTGCTGCAGGAGTGCGCAGAGTCGAAGGAAATTCAACACTTGGAAGTGTCTGAAGGTTGCCACAAGGGGTGCGAGAAAGAGGTTTTTCTAAGAAGACACAGAGTCATGGAAAATCTCAGGAAGGATAAGGCCTTCGAAACTATTGAAGGATAGTGCAGAGGAGTTGTACCCGGAAGAATTAGCGAGGTGTCGTAAGTCTGTGCCAAAGGAGGATGAGTTACCAGGGGAAGGAACAGACGGTCAGAATTCTCTGAGGGGGAATCGCGAAGTCCCGTGAGCCGTTATATCTCATGGAGGAACATGGAGAGATACGATGAAGTATTCTCTAAAGGTTCAAAGCTCGGGAGGGGTAGGACCGTAGATTCGAGCCACAAGGGCCGTCAGATTTACTCGTGGATTTCCATATCGGGGTTTCATAGGTTGAAGTCTCGTAAACGTCGCAACAGGAATCGTGAAATCATGAAACACGATATCCCGAAAACTAAGTGGATTTGTGTGGGCCACGGAGGAGTCAGCGAGGTGGACAGGTGGCACGCTGTTTCGGGGTTTCGTGGGGCGATGTTCTGAAACCTTTGCATTAGGATTCGCGATAGCGCGAAGTCCGAAATCTAGGTGAAGTGAAGGGTCGTTGAAAAGTCAAACTCGCGCGTGTATTGGAGTTTCGGCAAATCGAGATTCGGGAGTCGAGGAGACAAGTTGTTCGACATCGTGATCACCGAAATCGCGATAGGGAAAATCTCGAAAGGAAAGGGAAAAGGTCAGCGTTGACTACTGTCGGGTTTTGGGGATTCAAGAGACCAACGCTTGGCCACTGGATTCGCAAAGTCGCGAAACTTGATCTCCCAAGTGCAAAGGGGGGGATCCAGTGAAAGGTTGTGGCCGTGTGCATCAGTTTGGTATCAGAGCGTAGAAAGGTTCTTTTATTTTTGTAGCAGAGAAGAAGAAGAATTCACCATGCCGCCAAGGAGAAGGGACAGGCAAACACCCGATCCACCAGAGGATAGGAAAATGCCGATGAGAAGAGGCAGGCAGATGACAGATCCAGCCATGGAGAGAGAAATGCGTGATCTACGAGCTAGAATCGAAGACATGGAGACAACACAAAGACGCACAGTTAGTGCGGGGGATCTTAGTGATTCCGAGAGTGAGATTGAGACTGAACGAGAAGAAGAAGTTGCAGCTGAAGATGCATCAAACCAACATTTGATCAGAGCTATTGCAAGGATGGGTGCAAGAGAAAAGATGGACATTCCAGTTTATGAGGGAAACTTGGATGCAGAGGAGCTTCTAGACTGGATTAGAGCTTTGGACACATACTTTTACTATGAAGATGTCGAAGAGGACAAGAAAGTCAAGCATGCTATCACTAGATTGAAAGGACATGCATCATTGTGGTGGGATGATCTACAAGATGATAGACACTGCAAAGGCAAGCAGAAGATCAAGAGCTGGGACAGAATGATCGTGAAGATGAAGGCGAAATTCATCCCCAGAGATTATCAAATTACTCTGTTCAGGAGGATGCAGAACCTAAGACAAAAGATGATGACAGTGAAAGAATACACTGAGGAATTCTACAAACTGAACATCAGGTCAGGTCATCGGGAGAGAGATGATGAAAAAGTTTCCAGATATATGAATGGCCTGAGGTACGATATTCATGATGAGATGAGCATGGTAACCATCCAAACAGTGGAAGATGCTTATCATATGGCTCTAAAGTAGAAGAGAAGCTGAGCCGAAAGCAGAGTCAGAGAGGCCGAGGCAGAAGTCAGCCCAGAGGCAAGTCAGTTGCCGAGGACAAATATCAGAAGCCCAAGGAGGACTGGAAGAAACCTCAAACTCAAACTGAGAGAGGTGGAACCTCACAGAGAGGACAACATACTGAGCAGAGAGGAGATTATGCTGACAATAACACTTTTCCTCGTACTAGAGGTAGAGGAAGAGGAAGGGGTGGAGTAATCACATGCTTCACATGTGGAAAGAATGGGCACAAGTCTTATGAGTGTCCATATAAAAAGAAAGAAAGTGGAGAAGCTCACATCACCAAAGCACAGAGGTAGGATGTTGAGGCAGAAGACACTAAAGGTGGAAGATCGCTGATGATGCGAAAAGTCCTTTTGACACCAGAGAAGGAGGTGGAGAGTTCAGTCCAAAGGACCATACTTTTTAGGACTGCTTGCAAAACCAAGGACAGGGTATGCAAGGTCATTGTAGACAGTGGCAGCACAGATAATCTCGTTTCTACGGAGATGGTAGAAAAGCTGGAGCTGGAGACGACTAATCATCCAAGCCCATACAGAGTTTCCTGGCTACAAAAAGGACACCAGGTAACTGTCACTAAACAATGTTTAGTTGAATTTAAGATAGGAGGATATAATTATAAGATATTGTGTGATGTCATTCCTATGGATGTTTGTCATCTATTGCTGGGTAGACCATGGCAATATGACAGGAATGTGATTCATGATGGAAGAATGAACACATACACCCTAGAGAAGAATGGGAGGACTCACATGTTACTTCCGATCAAGGATAAGGAGGTGAAATCGGAAGTAAGAAACACTGTACTTCTCATGAGTGGGAAGGAACTTCTTACAGAGGTTAAGAAGAAGGAGGATCAACAATTCATTGTGGTCGGGAAGCCAAAGATTGTTTTGACCAACACAAGGGTAGATGATTTACCAGAAGAATTTTAGGAACTGCTGGAAGAGTTCGCTAATATAGTAGTGGATGAATTACCTCGTTCGTTGCCACCGATCAGAAGTGTGAGTCACCACATTGATCTCATACTAGGAGCCTGTTTACCAAATAAATCCGCATAAGGATTGACGCCGCAACAGAATGAAGAGGTTAAGAGGAAAGTCCAAGACTTGTTGGACAAAGGTTTGGTCAGGGAAAGCTTGAGTCCATGTGCTGTTCCAACAGTACTCAGTTCAAAGAAAGACAGAGGCTGGAGGATGTGTACTGACTCAAGGGTGATCAACAAGATAACCATTAGGTACAGATTTCCATTGCCGAGGATAGATGATCTGATGGATTGCTTGAGTGGAGCAAAATATTTTTCAAATATTGATTTGAAAAGCGGTTATCACCAGATCCGCATGAGAGAAGGTGATGAATGGAAGACAACATTCAAAACCAACGAAGGGTTGTATGAATGGCTTATTATGCCATTTGGCTTAACAAATGTGTCAAGTACCTTCATGAGGTTGATGAACGAAGTCCTGAAGGAGTTCATCGGAAAATTTTTCATTGTGTATTTGGATGACATACTGGTTTACAGTAAAACAGTGGCAGAGCATCTGAAGCATTTGGCTACAGTGATGCAGAGGTTACAGCAGGAGAAGCTGTTGATAAACTTGAAGAAGTCCTCATTCATGAAGACATAGCTCATCTACTTAGGGTTTGTTATTTCTTCAGATGAGTTGAGGATGGATCCAGATAAGGTGGAGGTAATCAAGAATTGGCCATCATTGAAAAATATTTTTGAGGTAAGAAGTTTTCACGGATTAGCTAGTTTCTACCAGAAGTTCATCAGGAATTTCAATGGAATTAGTGCAGCGATGATGGACACAGTGAAGAAAAGACACAAGTCTTTTCACTGGACTGAAGAAGCTGAGAAGAGTTTTAATCTGTTGAAGATGAAGATCACGGAACAACCAGTTCTGGTGTTGCCGGATTTCCGAAAAACATTTCAAGTGAAATGCGATGCAAGCGGATTTGCAATAGGGGCAATCTTGAGTCAGGAAGATAGGCTGATAGCATATTTCAACGAGAAGCTGAATGAAGCGAAAGTAAAGTACTCCACTTATGATAAGGAGTTTTATGCTATTATTCAGGCATTAAAGAAATGGAGACATTACTTGATCCCAAAGGAATTTGTCTTATACAGTGACAATCATGCATTGTAGTTTGTGACTCAATAGGAAAAGTTTAATCAGAGACACGCCAAATGGGTTGAGTACATGCAAAATTTCACTTTTGTGATAAAACATATTTCTGGTACTGCTAACAAAGTTGCTGATGCTTTGAGCAGGAAGTGTTTACTGTTGCAGGAGTTCAAGGTCAAAACGTTGGGTTTTGATGATCTCAGGGACATGTACGTAGAAGATCAAGATTTTAAGGAGGCGTATGAAGCAGCTGAGAATCTAGTTCTCAGGGATAGAAGCCAATGGATAGAGTACATGATCTAGGAAGGATTATTGTTCAAGGGTAATCAACTGTGTATTCCGAAATGCTCCACGAGGGAGAATTTGTTGAAGGAGAAACACAACGGAGGATTGGCAAGGCACTTTGGCCATGACAAGACATTCGCGAAGCTGAATGAGTCATATTTTTGGCCGGGAATGCGAGAAGATGTAAAGAGATTCACAGACAGATGCAGAATTTGCCAGCATTCAAAGGGAAGGAAGAAAAATGCGGGGTTCTATCAACCATTGCCCATACTAGAGAGGCCGTGGGATGCACTTAGCATGGATTTCATATTGGGGTTGCCAAGAACATAGAGAGGTTGTGATTCAATGTTTGTGGTGGTGGATAGATTTTCCAAGATGGCACACTTCATTCCATGTCAGAAAACCAGTGATGCAACTCACATTGTGAATATGTTTTTCAAAGAAGTCATTCGACTTCACGACTTACCAAGGAGTAGAGTTTCAGATCGAGACACTAAGTTCATAGGGAACTTTTGGAGGATCTTATGGAAGAAGCTGGGAACTAACTTGTCGTTTAGTTCAACTTATCATCCTCAGATGGATGGACAGACAGAAGTGGTAAACAAAAGTCTGGGAGACTTGCTGAGAAGCTTGGTGACAGAACACCACAGCCAGTGGGACAACATACTATCACAGGCAGAGTTTGCTTATAACGACTTAGTTAACATGAGGATAGGGAAGAGTCCATTTCAGGTTGTTTATGGCATACAACCGAGAGGAATTTATGAATTGAGGGATTCAGAACAGACTGCAACTAGGAGTGCTAGTGCAGAAGAATTCGCAGAGGCGATGAAGGAACTTCACATCTAGGTGAAGGAGAGACTGTAGAATTCAAGTCAGGAATATAAGCGCAGAGTTGATCAGCACAAGAGACAACTTCAACTTGAAGTTGGTGACTTGAATCTGGCACATTTAAGGAAGGAAAGGTTCTCGAGAGGAACATATAATAAGTTGAAGATGAAGAAAATCGGGCCATGTAAGGTCTTGAAGAAATTTGGGGCAAATGCTTACGAGATTGAATTACTCGATGGGATCGGAATTTCTCCGATATTCAATATCTCAGATTTGTACCCATATAAAGCTGAGGAAACAGGGACTGGAAATAAGCGGCTAGTGATCCAGTGGACAAAGCAGATGCCAGTTGCAGATAAGCCGCAGATGGAGCGTATACTGGATAAAAGAGTGAGCAAGAGGACCAGGCGGAAGCAATACTTTGAGTATCTGGTCAAATGGAAAGGCCATCCAGTTGAATATGCCAGCTGGGAAAACGAAGCAGAAATACAGAAGCATGGACAGACCGTGCACGAGCTCATGGACAGGAGCCCATGAAAATTTTCAAGCCAGGGAGTATGATGCAGGAGCATCGCCAACATCAAGCGAGCCAGCGCGGAAGCAAAAGACAGTTGGACAAGCGCCAACACAAATTTTGAATTTTCCTTGAAGTTGTTGCGCAATCTTAAATGAAGTCATTAAGAAGAAGTGCACTTGTATAATGTAAACGGACCTTGAGCGATTTTCTCTCATCCTTAGTAGGTAGAAGGCATTTAAAGTAGTTAATGCAAGTAGGTAGAATTGAATGTGTAGATTAGACAGTTTTAGAGTGCAAGAGGGAAATGGGATATAGACACCCTCATTTTGTATTGTAACATTATGGAAGAGCATAGCGAAGAAGTAGAGAGCTGTGTAAAAACACCCATGTACAGATATTTGGATTAATACAAAGAGGTTGATTCAAATTCATGGGTTTGTGTTTGTCCTCTATGTATTGATGTTGAATGATATGCTCATGGATGTTTGCTTCCTGTTATACATTTGCTTTATATGCTGTGTATGTGATTTCATGTTTGAGTTTGAAGTCTGAAAGGAAGTAGGAATGAGTTTCAATTGTTTCTCTATCTGAACAAGGATTCCTGCAAGAAGTGCAGTTGAATTGTCCGCAAGGAGTGCATTGACAGAGGGTTCAGATAGAGTAGCTTTTGTCCTCATCCATTCAAAGGGTGCAGTTGGGCACATGTGCCATGCAAGGAGTGTGCAGGCCAAGGAAATTCTCAGAGTTGCAAATCTGAGTGAAGCATTGAGAGACTGTTGCTGCAGGAGTGCGCAGAGTCGAAGGAAATTCAACACTTGGAAGTGTTTGAAGGTTGCCGCAAGGGGTGCGAGCAAGAGGTTTTTCTAAGAAGACGCAGAGTTTTGGAAAAGTTCAGGAAGGATAAGGCCTTCGAAACTGTTGAAGGATAGAATAGAGGAGTTGTACCTAGAAGAATTAGCGAGGTGTCGTAAGTCTGCGCTAAAGGAGGACGAGTTACCAGGGGAAGGAACGGATGGTTGGAATTCTCTGAGGGGGAATCACGAAGTCCCGTGAGCCGTTAGATCTCACGGAGGAACAGGGAGAGATACGACGAAGTATTCTCTAAAGGTTCAAAGCTCAGGAGGGGCAGGACCGTAGATCCGAGCCACAAGGGCTATCGGATTTACTCGTGGATTTCCATATCGGGGTTTCATAGGTTGAAGTCCCATAAACGTCGCAACAGGAATCGCGAAATCACGAAACGCGATATCCCGAAAACTAAGTGGATTTGTGTGGGGCATGGAGGAGTCAACGAGGTGGACATGTGGCATGCTGTTTCGAGGTTTCGTGGGGCGAAGTTCCGAAAACTTTGCATTAGGATTCGCGATACCACGAAGTTTGAAATCCTAGTGAAGTGAAGGGTCGTTGAAAAGTCAAACTCGCGTGTGTATCAGAGTTTCGAAAAATCAGGATTTGAGAGTCAAGGAGACAAGTTGTTCGACATCGCGATCGCCGAAATTGCGATAGGGAAAATCCCGAAAGGAAAGGGAAAAGGTCAGTGTTGACTACTGTCGGGTTTGGGGGATTCGAGAGACCAACGCTTGGCCACTGGATTCGCAAAGTCGCGAAACCCGATCTCCCAAGTGCAAAGGGGGGGATCCAGTGAAAGTTTGCTGTGGGTGTAGATTTCCCGATAGGGAAATAGAAGATCCGTTTAGAGTTCTTCGGGCCACGAAAGGAAATATCCTGTGAGCACGCGGACCTTCCGACCTGCATGTTGTGGAGGGAGCGTGCGTTGGCGTCACATGCCAGCCAAGTTGATGCCTTAGGATGATGTGTCATGCCACATCAACATATTTTCCATGTTAAACAAGAGTTGGTCGATGGCTGATGGTCAGTGTTCGGTGAAATTGTAACTAATTTGGTTGTCAAAGGAATTCATCGATGACTAATCGCCGATGGTTTGGGATTGACAATATTCATGGGAAATGATTGTTCGTGAAGAGGAATGGTTGATTGCCGAAGATAGAGCACTGGGCAGAATGATGGGAAAGTTTAGTTTGCAAAAATGAATCATTGATTGCCAATGGAGGACGTATCAACAATATAGATTTGTCGCTATTTTGAGATCAACAATGCAGATTAAAGGGTGGTTATAATAGTAAAACAATCATATTTTTAATAATTGTTTGGGTTTTTGAAGGTCATGAACTTGCGTGACGATTTTGAAGCCCTAAGCGACGTTTTTAGCCAATCAAAACTCACCAGAATAGAGTGTACCAAGGTACAATTTGACTTAGTACACTCTATCTATACATGTTAAATAAAATAACTTGGGGAGAGCTATCCAACAAGCTATTCCAAGTGCAAAATGAAGCTCGTATGAGAAAGTTAGAGCTGAAACAATTGAGGTAAAACTTCAGGACCAATTTACTTCCAAAGAGCATAAATCCTTGCTCAGAAGCTTTTCTAAGGTACATAGGCAGTATGTGGAAAGCATATGAGCCATAGAAGAGATCCATGGAGCCATATTTTGGATAAGGGTATGGAAAAATGTGCAAGAAGAGAAATAAGACACTTGTAGCATACAAGGATAAATTGGGAAAAATAGTCAAAATTTCTCCATACCACAACTTTCAGCTCGGAGCCTGGATTTGAACAAACAAATAGTCACTAGAAAGGTATTGAGGATGAGAAGAAATATTTCCACTTAGAATTTTGATTTGGACAATAAAATTTATCGAGAAGTGATAAAATAGATTTATGTAGTAGTAAAAGAGTGGAAATTGCAACTTGTAAATGTTGTAACTTTTCACTCAGAACTTAGAATGAAGCATGGGTATAGCCATCATAAATCTATTTCATAGAAGAATGAAGTTAAGGAATTAGATTATACAATAGTGCATTAATATTATTCATATTTTAAATGAAGAATGACTTGTAATCTAATTAATAAATATTTTGCAATATGCTTAATTCTAACAACAACTATTGCATGCACATTCTTGTAGAATTAAAAATGTAGACCTTCGTTCCTATATGAGAAATAGAGATATGGATGATGTACAATGGTATTACAACCATGAAGAAGAAATCATAGGTCTCCATGTCAACATGGGTAATGCTGAGACTGATTCTAATGGGAGAAGAGATAGGCATGAGCCTGTAATGATGAGAAGCATACAAAAAGAAGTGCGGATCCATAGAGCTAATAATGAAAGGATCATGAAAGCTCAAGAGGAGATACTACAAAGCCTGAATATGCTTCAGAAACAAGTCAACAAATATTCAAGCACAAGACAAGAAGCTAGTGCTAGACAAGTGGAAGTGTCTAGGTCTAATGATAAGAGGGATGGATGATCTAGATTATCCAGGAGTATTAGCAGGCATCAACATCATCATTCTCTAGAGAAATCGACTAGAAAAACATATGCACATTCAAGGTCGAAAATCAACCCAAGTATATTTCCCATCAGGCATTAGAGAAGGAGACATGGGTCAAATAGCTTGCAAGGGGAATTGAGGAAAATCAATCCACCATCATTCGATGGAGAAAACAAGAAAGGTGAAGAGGCAGAAGCATGGTTGCTGTGAATGAGAAAATATTTCTAGTTGCATAACTACTCATCAAATGCAGAAGCCAAAATTGCAGCCTACCACCTTCAAGGAAGGGCATCTATGTGGTGGGATCGACTGAAGAAATTTAAGCATCTTGATGAGAAAATAATTTCTTGGAAGTAGTTCTAGAAACATTTTCAGTAGCATTACTTGTTGGACAAATACTATGACAAGAAGATGCAAGAGTTCTTTGAACTCAAATTGGGGAACATGACCATGGATGAATATGAGATAAAGTTCTTGGAACTTCTCAGGTATGTGAGCTTCATTAGATATGAGAAGGTCAAAATTCATAGATTCCTAAGTGGAATACCATCCTTCTACAAGGATATAATTCAATTTGATGAGCCCAATAATTTTGAGGAATTCATAAGGAAGGATAAATATTTGTATGAGAAAAACAAAGGAAAGCCAACTTTCCAAAGTGGCTGGGATGACAAGAAGAAACACAAGATGGATCAAAGGAAGAAAGGATTTAAGCCACCATTCATAATGAATATATCTCAAGCATATCAACAAGGGAAACCATCTCAAGGTGATCAGAAAATGACAAAGTCCTTGGGAAAGAGGCCAAGACATCAACCCATAAAGTGTTGGGGATGTGAAAGAGATCACATGTATAAATTGTCCTCACCGAGGATATAGGATGAATACTTTGCATAACATCAAACAAGAGGATAAAATGGAGGATGTGGGAAAAAGCATGCCAATGATCTATGCAACCTTGGACAATAGAAAAACATACTATCAATCCCACATGATTGAAGTGGAAGGTAAGATTGATAATCATTCCATAGCTATTTTAATTGATTCTAGAACTAGTCATATCTATACAGATCCAAAGCTAGTTGAAATATTTAAATTCAAGAAATGTAAGAATGAAAATTCTTGGTTAGTTTAACTAGCTACTCGAACCAAGAGAAGAATTAATGAGATTGTTAAAGAATACCCTATAAAAATGAATGGAACTAACATTAAGGCAGATTTGAACATCATACTGTTGGGGTCTTATGATTGCTTGATTGGTATGGATTGGTTAGAAAAGCATTGTGCCATTTTAGATTGTCATAACAAAGTTTTCACATGTCTTGATGAAGAAGGGAATCCAAGGACAATGCAAGGTATTCCAAGGCCTATATCTATCCAAGATATTTCAACATTGTAGCCGATAATAAGTTTTAGAAAAGGGTGCCAGATATATGTAGCCCATATGGAAGAGCCAATGAAGGATACATATCCAAGTCTTGAAGATTATCTAATCTTGAAAGAGTTTGAAGACGTGTTTGAGGAGTTTCCAGGATTACCATCAAAGAGGGTAATATATTTTTCTATTGACTTAATTCCTGGAGTTGCCCAATATCCAAGACTCCCTATATAATGAGCATGCCAGAACTAAAAGAGTTTCAAATGCAGCTAGAAGAGTTGTTAAAGAAAGGGTACATATGCCCAAGTGTTTCTCCTTGGGTTGCTCTAGTTCTTTTTGTCAAGAATAAATATGGAACATTGAGGTTATGTATTGACTTTAGACAATCGAAAAAGGTTACAGTTAAGAATAAATATCCTTTTCCAAGGATTGATGATCTCTATGATCAGCTAAAGGGAGAAAATATATTCTCAAATATTGACTTGAGGTCAAGCGATCATCAAGTGAGAATCAAAGAGAATAATAGAAAAACATCCTTCAGGACAAGGTATGGACACTATGAATTTGTGGTCATGCCATTTGGGTTGACAAATGCATCGACTACATTTATGTGTCTGATGAATGGGGTGTTCATAGATTTCTGGAACAAATTTGTCATTGTATTCTTGGATGAAATTCTTATCTATTCCAAGATAAAGGAAGATCACGAGTGACATATGAGGATGGTGGTACACGTGTTAAAAGAGCACCAATTATATGCCAAATTGAGCAAATGCACTTTTTATCAAAAGCAAATCCATTATTTGGGTCACATTGTTTCAGAGGATGGAATAACCGTGGATCTAGAAAATATTGAAGCAATCAAGAGTTGGCTAGTCCTAACAAACATTTCAAAAGTTAGATCATTCATGGGTCTAGCTGGTTACTACTTGAGATTCATTTCAGGATTCTCTAAGATTGCACACCCAATAACATCTTTGCAAAAGAAAGGAGTGGAATTTGAGTGGAGTGCCAAGGTTGAAGAAAAATTTCAGTGTTTAAAGGATTTTCTAACCAATGCCCCTATTTTAAAGGTTGTAGATCTAGATGAGGATTTTTTTGTGTGCACAGATGCATGTAAGGAATGGATTGGTGGAGTCCTTATGAAAAATGGATATGTAATTTTTTATAAGTCTAGAAAATTGAAGGGGCATGAAATATATTATGTTACACATGACTTAGAGTTGTAAACCATAGTACATGCCTTAAGGATGTAGAGACATTACCTTATGGACAAAAAAATTGAATTAAGAACATACCATAGTGGTCTGAAATATTTGTTTTATCAACCAACACTAAATGCTAGACAAACTAGATAGCTAAAATTTCTTAGTGAATATAACTTTGATCTCAAGCACATAAAAGGAAAAGAGAACAAGGTGGCTGATGAACTCAACAAAAGGGTGTGTAAAATGCATGCTACAACCATTAGTATGTAAAATACATATTTAAAAGAAATAATTCTAGAGGTTGTAACATTAGATCAACATTATGTGCAAGTTAAAGAAAGCTTAAAGAAGAATAATATATAACGAAAATGCAAGGATTACAAGCTGGAAGAGGATGCAATCCTCTTATTTCAAAACATAGTTTATGTTCCCAATTCTCAAGAATTGAGAAATTTGGTTTTGAAAGAGATGCACAATGTGCCATACGTTGGACATCCAGGATATCACAAAACTATTATAGCAATAAGAGGCCAATATTTTTTGCCTAGTATGAAGAAATATGTCACATATTATTTGGCTAGATGCATGGAATGTCAGAAGGTAAAGGTTGAGCACATAAATCTAGTGGGATTGCTGCAGACATTTCCCATTCCTGAATGGAAATGGGAAGTTGTTACTCTAGATTCCATTACCAAATTTCCTAGGACAACAAGGAAACATGATTCCATCATGGTAGTGGTGGACAAGCTTACAAAGACTGTACATTTCATTTTGGTAAAAGTAAATCATAAGGTTGCCAATATTGCAGAAATTTATACGAGATAAATTGCTAGGCTACATGGTGTACTTAAGGCAATAGTGTCGGATCAAGATCCCAAGTTCACTTCCAATTTTTGGAAGGGGTTATTTAAGGGATTTGGGACAAAGTTGAATTTCAATACAACATATCACTCATAGTCAGATGGTAGACAAAGAGAATTATTCAGATAATTGAGGATACATTGAGAATTTATGTAATGGAAAAGTCTTCTAGGTGGGAGGACTATATCCATTTAGTTGATTTTCCCTACAATAATAAATTTCAAGAATCATTGAATATGAGCTCGTTTGAAGAATTATATGGCAGAAAATGCAACACACCAGTAAGTTGGGATAACCCAACATACAAAGCTGTGATTGGGATGGAATTGTTAAAGGAAATGGAAGAACATATAAAGATTAGGCAAAATTTTAAAGTTGCACAATATCGACAGAAGAGCTATGCTGATAAAAATAGAACACATAGAGAATTCAAAGTGGAAGAGAATACGTTTTTAAAAGTTAAGGCCAAGAGAAGTTCACTAAAATTGGGAAGTTGCCCAAAGTTGACAACAAGATATTGTGGGACTTTTGAGGTCTTAAAAAAGATAGGACTATTTGTATACATGCTAGCATTACTTGCATCCATGAGAATTCATAAAGTGTTCCATTTGTCTTTATTAAAAAAGTATGTACCTCATCCTAATCATGTGATTGATTGAAATGTGATCTAGGTGGAACATGAAGGGGATTTCCAGGTGGAACTAGTGCACATCTTGGACCAGAAAGTCAATGTGATTAAGAACAAACCCATTGGCTTGGTAAAGGCTCAATGGACCTGTTACGGTCCTGAAGAATGTACATGGGAGAATGAGGAAGCCATGCGGGAAGCATACCCACAAATTTTTGAAAATTTTGAAGAAAATCAAATGTACATTTGTACATAAGTGAATGAAGTCTCCATTTTGGAAAAGGAAGTTCTCGGAGCCACAATTTTGAGATTCTTGTCCAACCGATGTGTGGGTTGAGGGGAAAGGAGAGTTGTTAGTTGGAATTTTTGTGTGAGTCATTAAGTTGTGGAATTATCAAGTATTTTGATGTAATGTTTATATATATGTCAATGTGTAAACTGTATGGTTATGTGCACCGAGAACAATGCAATTTGTAGGGGGAAGGGAATGTAACATCCCGATTTTCAAACCCCAAACTAGCGATGTATATTGAGGATGTAGTACATGGACGAGAGCCAAGTGATGCTATTGTTGTTGAAACGTTTCCCCTGCGAATAGGTGAAACCCCCCTTGTATAAAGAATCCTTTGATCCAAGACATAAGTTAACAAATAGCTCCCTACTTTCCCCTTAAATCTATTCTATATGCCCACAAAAAAAATGAGAAGAGAAGATGAGAGAATGGGATAGATAACCTACCTCCTTTCTGTTGGTTTTCCTCACTGCTCTAGCCCTTGATATTGATGTCCAAACTCTTGGTGCAAGAGAAGTCCTACAAAGAAAAAAAAAATACTTCCTTCTTCCACAATATACTGTTAAGAAAAATAGATTTATCTATATCGAACTAGGAAAAAACAGACATGCATTTAATGAACAACATAAGCATGAGGGGAATAGGCCAAGCTATATTATATGGAAAGAAATAAGTAATAAATCATTTACAACCTTGATGTTGATGTTGCATCAACTCCTCCAAGCTCTCCTTTACAACCCTTTGAATGTCACAAGGTCATAAGGTCATAAGTATGGTGCTATGAAGTTCTCTTCCCTCCCCTTTTCACCCAAGAATGGCCTCCATTATATAGGAGTTGAGGCATAACAACCATAGGATAATTTTGAGGAGAGTATAGGATAAATTGAGGATTTTGCTAAACAAACAAGATTGACCTTGCCTTGGATAGAGGTAGCTTGAACCAACCTCTAACCAACTGAAACCTCTTAGAAACAACCCCTGAAAATAAGGTATGATAGTTGTAACCACTTCATCGCCCCCTATAACTGAGCACAAGGTGATAGTAGTGCTCCCCTAGAAATGATAAAGGAGCGATGAGAAGGGTTCATCCTCCTCTGCATATGGGTAGGGGAGCGATCATACTAAAAAAGGCCAAAAAGTCAAGGTAAAAGATATTATTTTGATGTCCAAATGATAAATTTCTCCCCCAACATGTCTAGGGATCATGGAAAATATTCCCACATGGTGATGAAATTGCGACACTTGGTAAAGTGTGAAACTTGGTAGTGCAACACTTAGGTGTGTAACATATGCCCCCTAAAGTGTGAGGTCAGAAGAAAAGTTGATGGCCAAAACACTTTACAAAAATATATGTGCAAGGGTGTTGGAATAGGAGATCTAGGCCGAAGTTGCAAACAAACATCAACCAATATATATGTATCATCCCCGAGGTAGGCATATCCATATTTGGAATAAACTGACCCAAAGTATGGCCGCTGATCAATACACTACGGATCCATGAAAGCACTGACTAAGGATATGGCCACCAAAAATACAATATGGATCCATACCTCCATGATGTGATCAGGTCATAGCCACTGAAGAATACACAATGGAGCTACGATATGACAACAACATAGCCATAGACCAATACAAAGTGGATCTATGTGACAACATATATATTAGTGAGATCGCTGACATGATGTTCATACTGGAATCTTCTAAGTGCTCAAATAATCTCTATCGCAACCTAGGTGAGGCACGTAATAGAGGTGGGTCCCTAAGGGGTTCCCAGGGTCTTTGTCCTAATCTCAAAATGGTATGATTCTAGCCACGTGAATAGATGTGCTGATGTCAAACATGGTAGAAACCACTTGAATACTAGTCATTGAGGTATACCATTAACAAGTGTGAGGGAAATCACCACTGATGAAAATGACTCTGAAGGTACCCTAGTACATTCCAACGAATGTGAATAAATGAGATGAAGTCGAACATTCATGGAATCATTCGATCAAAGTCCAATGATGTAAGCCTACTGTTGAAAGTGATGAGACCTGCCATTGGGGCATGCATGTTCCAAGGCTCTAACTGTTTTCTAAGTCTAATTCCCAGACAATGTGTTGAATTCGATAGGAACAAACTTGTCGAAGGAGGGCCATGATGTGTCCCCTATGATTGACACAAAATTGACACAAGAAAGTGATGTAAGATAATAGATCAAATGAGCACAAATTGACACGAGGATGAAGGTTGTTAATATTGTAAAGTAGTTGATTTTGGATGAAACTTCCCTTGAAC
Organism: Picea engelmannii; assembly: GCA_009831015.1. Lineage (NCBI taxonomy): Eukaryota > Viridiplantae > Streptophyta > Pinopsida > Pinales > Pinaceae > Picea > Picea engelmannii. The sequence goes on from ML776976.1 coordinate 143,706, forward strand.
ATTGTGAGGCATGAAAAATGACTTGAAAACATTGAATTGATGAGATATATACCAAAACATAGTGCGACGATAACTAGGGCACTCTTCGGGTGGGCTGAAGGAGTATAATGACTCGTAGTATTGGAATGACTTAGAGACAAGAAAATTACCCAACTGTAAGACAAGACTAAAAAAATTCCATGTTCAAGGGAGACAACAAACAATTGCCATAATTCTTTCCAAAAAACCGACCCACTTCCCTTAAATCCCCCCCCCACCATGAACGAAAAATACCTCTTTGTTTTTTAATGAGCTTGAGGAGGATAACAGATGCTTGATACAACTCATCTTTGATGAGTCCTTGATCACATGTTTAACAAACCTGAAGAAGGAGGGGTTCAATCCCATATGGGTCCTTGAATGTATAATTTTATGAGCCGAGATAATATAAACTCGACCCTCTTTTCACATTTAGAGAGTCTAAAAATAAATTAAAGAAGACTCTAGGGTTATTATTTTTCGTAAATTTAGTCCCACGTGCCCGAAAAAGTATAAAACAATGCAAGGGAGAAATATTCTAGCCAAGGTTGACTAGAGTATTCCTTTTTCATAATTAGTCCATCTGGTTTGAAAAAAGGTTAAAATTACACCGAATAGATGCCCTTTTAAATCCCTTTAATGAGTGTGAAAGGAAACTGCAAGCTCACTTGATAATATTTTCATGTTTAGAGAGCCTGAAAAGATCTTAAATGAGACTCCAAAGAGTTCCTTTTTCTTATAGTTTTTACGAGCCTGAAAAAGTGATAAAAGTATACTCGATATCTTCTTCTCATGTATTTACGAGCATGAGAAAGAAAAAATATTAAGCTCCTCTAGAGAGAATGAGTGGCATGCAACTAAGTTTCAATGGGAGGAAGAACTCCTAAGCAACGACTACGATAGGGCATAACAAGTAGACATGGAAAGTGAGAGCCACTCATAGTAGCATGTCTCTTTGTGATGCAAACGACTAACATCTAGTGTAATTGAAATGGACACAAGCAAGCAGGACGACAAATAACAACGAAGCAGTAGTAAGCGCAACCGGTAAACAAACAATAAGATGTATGCTTCATTTTTTAATGATCTTGAAATAGAGAATGAATTATGCTCGAAGTGTTTGATTCATTTTTTAATGAGCTTGAAACAGAGAATGAAACTATGCTCGAGGTTGATTTCATATTTTAATGAGCTTGAAACTGAAAAATGAACTATGATCGGAATGATACCCATTGACGAGTTTCTTCCTAATGAGATGTCCAGATGTTGGTACTTTGAGTGATACCCATTGACAGGTTTTTCCCAACATGATGTCTATAGGTTGGTAGTTTCCCCCCAACATGATTGACATAAACTAGCGGCATAACTCTAACCTGATGTCTAGAGGCTAGAGACATGCCCCCAAGCTTTATTTCGTCCGCTGACTCTTCTTCTACACTCGATTAAACTCCTTGATACTAACAAGAATATGTTCACTAGAGAGGGATGAAGAAAGAGGATCAACTAACACAGACGGAGGAAATGAAAGCTCAGGTACTAGATCTAGTGGAAGACTCAACTCAATTGGAGTGGGGTATGTTTCATTTTTTAACGAGATTGACACAAACAATGAAATATTCTCATGGTCATCTGTTTCATTTTTTAATTAGCTTGACACAAAAAGAGAACTATGCTCATGAACCTTGACCATGGATTCCAATAGGTCTTCATCGGATGGAAGTAAAATGATTTAGAAAGAATCTATATCAAGAGACTCAACAGGGGTAATGAAGGAAAGATTAGGCTCTAAATCCCCCATTGAAGATTTCACCATGTAAAATACCAGATCTAAGTCTAAAGAATTCTAGAATATAGTGAGAGGCTCCTTCTCATTAGAAATTGAAGGCATGGGACATGATACCACATAATTAGCCTATGGTAGGAGGGATATCAATTTCACATAAAGAACATTCAGGGAAGTCAGATGGTCGACAATCATATCAGGAATAATGAATGAAATCTAGTCAATGGTCACAATTTTTCCATTATAGGGGAAATGCATCACTCAGAAGACTGTGGACACACCAACTTTCATAGCATAGACATAGTCCCACTCAAGGAGATAATTAAAGTCCAACCTGTCATGTGTTGATGTTTGTACAACATCGAGAATACATTCTTATATA
>ML776976.1:145938-166743 GCA_009831015.1 Picea engelmannii
GACATGATATTTATAATACACAGTATAAATATATATAATAAATAAGTAGTTATTTATTATCCAAGGGACACATCCTTTCATGGATGGTCACCATATGTTCTCTATATATGGAACACTCATCATTGTAATAATATATCGATCATATATCATCTCATATTATCTCATATAGAAAAATAAACTTGGTATTAGAGTGGGACTAGGCTTGACTCCCTCATGGGAGGGCCCAGGAAAATGAGAGAGATAGATTACGTCTTCTGGGATTTCTTCTGACTCTAGGACGTCAGATCCCTTAAAATAGTCAAGCACACATCCTATTCTCGCATGACAATATTGGAGAAACAAATAGACTTATGATGAGGCAAATGACGAATCCAATGGCTATCATAGCTAATCGTTGACGTGAATTTTGAATTGACTGAGAATTGAATGATGAACATGTGCCTGGAGAACTCCATGAGAAGATACCCAAAGTCTGTTTACATTGACATAGAATTTTAGGTGGATTTTGCATTAGAAAGCATGTGAATTGGTCCTTTCTTATCTTTATCGACCTATATAGTGTGCTCGACTTAATTTCATGTGTATAGTTGAACAAAAGTTTGACCAGGTACACATACATTACTGGAGGATAGACTAGCTCTTGAGATTTGGTTAGCCCCTGCAACACTTGGCTTATTGATGTTTGAATAATCTCATGGATTGGCTCATCAAAAAGAACTATTTTGATAGTTGATTGGGATCGATCTAACTAGGTGGGTACCTAGATTATGACTTCTCAGACCACGATGTCACTGAACAATGGCTTAGTCTATTGAGCATCGATCGACTGTGTGAATATTGGGATTGATTAATTGAAGGGTTGACTATTGATTGCATTGACTGAAATAACCTCTAAGCGTATGGTCATTGCAGGATTTTGTGGAAATGATCATTGTATTATCACTCTTCAATGATGTATTAGTTGGCGCTTCCATAGGGCATGGTGGAAGACCAAAAACATTAAAGAAATGAGACATTCCATAAATAACCATGTAGTTTTTCATCAGACTTCTAGGATAAGATTCCAAAATATAAATGATTTTATTTGAGAGACATATTGTACATGCATCAATAGATATATTTCTCCAGCACTGGACTAGACCGTAAATATTTTGAAACAAGGTATCTATAGCTACTTCTAAAGCATACAATGTAGATCCAGATTCTACTTCAGTCAACAAATTGTATAAAATCTTCCCAATAACTTGAGGTTTGAAGACATTGGATGAAAAAAGTATAGTTTTCATAATGAAAGAAGCATAAATCCATCCAAATTGTATCCCCAACTCCATTCCCACAGTATTCACTTCGTCGAATGACAATGATTGCTCTTCATGAGTGAATGTGGCATTGTGGTTGTTGCATCTTTCCTACAATCCAAGAGGCTATATATATATATTTGGTTACAACTTTGGCCATGCACACAAGAGTTAAAATGATTTTGGGAGGTGTGTTGGACAATATCATAAAAAATAGTAATTAGTTTTCTCTCAAACTTACTGCCATTTGTATAGTTAAAATTTTAGCTACAATGTCCTAGATGTTCATTGAATATTTGTCCATAAAGAGTAATGATGAAGGCTAAAACAACAACAATTATGTAGAAGAGCATACTAGTTTGGTTGATGAGGAGGGAGCATGCAACATGCATTTTGGGGATTTTTTTTATGTGTTAGCATTATCATGGCCATTGTGTTATATGTTGATGACTTGTTCCTTACAGGATCAGACTAATTCATCGCTTCAGTGATAAAGGGAGTTGGACTCAGAGTTTGAAATGAAGGATCTTGGTTTAATGCTTTACTATTTGGCATTAGAAGTATGGCAACAACTAGGCGAGATCTTCCTTGGTCAAGGAAAGTATGTTATCATGATCCTTTAGAGATCAGGTGACCCGAAGACTAGGATCGATGATTTGATCTACCAATGGCATGGTAGTATATGTGTGCTACTAGTTTAATTGGAGTAGTCACTGGACTATAAGAAGAATACATCGTGAAATATACCTTCCTAGTTAAGCGAGAGTCTTGATGTTTGAGGCAACATCGTGAGACATTATCCCCGGAGTGTCCTGTGTGGACTAGTAGGGGATAATGTGGACTTCATCTTGACATGCCTCAAATGGTCAGATGAAGGAACCAAGACATTGGTTTCATGAGAAAAACCTTGATATGTCTTTGGGGACATTAGTTCCATGAGGGAACCTTGATGTGTCCTAGAGATGTTTGAGGCAACATCATGAGACATTCTACTCGGAGGGTGATCAAAATTTTTGGGGATATATGGTATAAAATAGGATGCAAAAGTCATAAAGATATAAATCTAATAGATTTCCCATGTGGATCAAGGAGATTCCCACCTCCTCATTAATTAATTGGATTAACAGGTTTCCCATATGGGTCAAAGAGAGTCCCACCTATCCATTATTGTATTGGGTTTTATTTTCCACTACTTAGTTAGATAGGTAGTTAGATCTATTATTATAATAATAGAGATTCATTTAATGAGCTCTTTCCATTATTGTATCAAGTTTTATTTTCCACTACTTAGTTAGTTGGGTAGTTAGATCTATTATACTAATAATATAGACTCATTTAATGAGCTCTTTTTGACTTTGTCCAATGGACCATTTTGTAATTCTATATAAAGGCCTAGCAAACCTTCTCATAATATCAAGTTACTCATTTTGGCTTCTCTCATATTTTCTATTGTTCATTATGAGATTAATTAGCTCTGAGTGATTTACTAGTAATTAGTTTTAGAGTTGAGGCTCCTCTTTGAGCCTCACCTCCCAAGTATTTCATTAACATGTTTTTTTCCATGCTTCTTTTCATTAAATATTGGCATGTCTAAGCTCCTCTTCTCTCGGCATTCAATCCATCTAGATCTCATCCCCCGAGATCTGGATCAGTGGTATTAGAGTGGGTACACTCTCCATCGGAACAAGGGTTTGAAGCATGTTGCAGGTTCAAACATTTGCAACAATCACCAACCTCCTTTTGGTACTATTGAAATCCATTTTTTGGGCCATACACTGCAAGAATCAAAGTTGGTCCACATGAACTACAAGGATTTGTTTTTACCCTCGGATCTTTGTTCACCATTACAAGGAGAACCATACATGGATTCACTACATCCATACATGGATTCACTATATCTATACATGGATCCACTAAATCCATTGGTATGAAACATTTTCAACAAATTTTCAATGTGTCCATGTTGCCCATAGAGGTTCCACAACCTCTACAACAACCCATGATGCTCTACAAACCCTTGGCATTCTTTGTGGCCCTCTACACTCAGCCAAATTCAAAGAGGTGCTGCGACCTCTACACAATATTTCAGGGGCTCTACCATAGCGCATTGGAAACATCTCTTCAATATATCAAATGGTATTTTTCATAATCTCATTTGGATTCTTGGTTTGAGAGATATCATTGATTGAATCTCAGCATGTATTTGACCCAAGGAGGCCACGCGTACCACCATTTTCAATGATATTTTTCTCCCTTCTGAATTTTAGGGGGTATATGGTATAAATTCAGATGCAAAAGTCATAAAGATATAAAGCTAATATATTTATGATGTGGATAAAGGATATTCCCACCTACTCATTAATTAATTGGACTAACAGGTTTCCCATATGGTTCAAAGAGAGTCCCACCTCTCCATTATTGTATTGGGTTTTATTTTCCACTACTTAGTTAGCTGGGTAGTTATATAGATTATTATGATAATAAAGACTCATTTAATGAGTTCTTTCCATTATTGTATCAGGTTTTATTTTCCACTACTTAGTTAGTTGGGCATTTAGATGTATTATACTAATAATAGAGACTCATTTAATGAGCTCTTTTTTACTTTGTCCAATGGACCATTTTGTAATGCTATATAAAGGCCTAGAAAACCTTCTCATAATATCAAGTTACTCATTTTTGCTTCTCTTATATTTTCTATTGTTCATTGTGAGATTAATTAGCTTTGAGTGTTTTACTAGTGATTAGTTTTATAGGTGAGACTCCTCTTTGAGCCTCACCTTCCAATTACTTCATTTACATGTTTTTTTCCATGCTTATTTTCATGCAATATTGGCATGTCTAAGATCCTCCTCTCTCAACATTCAATCTTTCCAAATCTCACCCCCCAAGATCTAGATCATAGGGTCATGTGTGGACTAGTAGGGGGGAATGTAGACTTGATCCTAATGTGCCTCACGTGGTCATATGAAGGAACCAAGACATTGGTTTCACGAGGAAACCTCGATATGTCTTGGGGGACATTGGTTCCATGAGGGAAACTTGATGTGTCCAAGAGATGTTTGAGGTAACATCATGAGAAATTCTCCCTGGAGGGTCTTGTATGGACTAGTAGGAGGGAATGTGGACTTCATCTTGACATGCTTTAGATGGTCAGATGAATGAACCAAGACATTAGTTTCATGAGGAAACCTCGATATTTCTTGTGAGACATTGGTTCCATGAGGGAACCTTGATATTTCTTAGACATTGGTTTCATGAGGAAACCTCTATATGTCAAATATGGTCCAATATGACTTAGCTTGATCATCCCGAAGGTACTGAACAACCCTTGTAATATAATATATCTCAAGTCTTTTGGATATCAACTACATTCGTGACATGGTATAGAAGGGAGCAGTGAAGCTCTAGTACTCTCCAATGATGAACATATAACAAATATTCTAACGAATTCATTTTCTAAAGGGAAGTTTGTATACTTTAGGGACAAGATGGGGCTTTTGGAGATTACTCCTTTGGTTTAGAGGGAGTGTTGATTTTATTTCATTGTGGGTAGTCAGTGTGCCGATAGACTGACAGTCTCCTTATGGATAATGGTCCAAGGTTGGACAAATTGTTGATATATCATGGATTGACATTTTCTGTGGAAAATGGTCCAGGATTGACATTCTCTTGTGGTACATATGGTGATCTAATCAATATGAATGGTTTTCCCCCTATGACACAGATGGTGACTAGATTAGGGAGCTTGGTACAAGACTGGAATTTTCTCTACGACACATACGATAACCTGATTAGAGAAAAAGGTTCAGGACTGACATTCTTCTATGACACATGTAGTGACCTAATTAGAAGAATGGTCCCTGTAGCCCATGGCATGGATTTCAGCATATGGAAGGACTAAAATTCTTCCTATGGCGCATATGGTGACTTGATAAGGAAGAATGGTCCTTGTAGTCACATTACATTCCGTTGAGTGCATGAAAACTATGGGACACATGCATAGTCTTGATACCATGGTAGAGACTGTGTGCCTATGGAAGATAGATGCGTGCTACTACAATGGTTGTGTACCACTGACAGTGACTACGTGTCACTGGACAATAGCCGGGTGCTACTAAAAGTGGTTGTGTACCACTGGATAGTAGTTGTGTACTACTATAGATCAACACAATCATGTTCTATTGGATGACATTGGAGTAGCTGTATGCTACTAGATGATTGTCATGGAGACTACCAGATTACTTGGAGTAGTTGTGTGATGCTTGATCCTAGAGACTATGACAAATGATTTGATCTACCATTGGCATGATGAAGAATGTATTCCTTGTTGAGAAGGAGTGTTGATGTTTGGACAACATCGAGAAGACATTCTTCATAATATATATATATATATATATATATATATATATATATAATATCAAATAATATACGACACGATATTTATAATGCAAAGTATAAACATATATAATAAATAAGTAGTTATTTATTATCCAAGGGATACATCCTTTCATGGATGGTCACCAAATGTTCTCTATATATTGAACACTCATGATTGTAATAATATATCAATCCTATATAATCTTATATAGAAAAATCAACACCTTGGACTACCATGGCATTGATATAGACAATTTTGCCTCCTAAGGTGATGGGAAGCTGAGGAAGGATCCCTAAATGTTCATTGGATATTCTATTAATATCCAATAGATGATGGGTAATCGACACAAGCTGAGGGGAAACCATATCTTGCCAAGCGGTTGAGGTTATAATGCTAACATAAATGCCTTCGTCTACAATAGTACGATGTATGATCGTATCACAAACCTGTACAATGTTTTGGAAAGGCATGTAGGAAGGAAGGCAAGGATCCCCCAACCTATTCCAATCAAGGGAAATGACCTTCGTACTTGGAGGAGGTTTCGTTGAAACAGGTGAAATTCCCCCTTGTCTGGAGGAATTTGAAGTGAAAAGAAAAACTTGAGTGGTATCCATTTCACTCTCCAAGGAAAGAGTGATCTCAACTAAGGAGTGAATTGGATCGATCACTTCATCAACCAATGGTTGGTTGAGAGAGGAATCATTAGAAGAAGCTGGAGGCTGTTTATGAGAAACAACAATGTCTTCCAACAATTGTGAAGCTTCATCCATATGAGGGAAAAGGTAAGTGAGGTTCATTTCCCCACATAACTGGTAAGGAATATTGACTTTACCCTCCCCACCCCCCCACCCAACCTTATTATCACTAGTTGATGATCTGTAACCAATATGACTTGCAGGGATTGGTGACATGGGTTGTTGAGAAACTATGGAACACATTTCTAAGACCTTGGGAATAACAGGGAAATGGTTAAGAAGGTGGTCACTGCTACGAAATGAGGAACACTTCCATGCTAAACCTAACAAAAGAGAGGAAGAAAGATTTAATCAAGAAAGTAAATGGCAAAACAAACACATAATACACAAATATTTTACCCTGGAAACCCAAACTGGGAAAACCAACATTCCTTGAGTGTTCTTCTCTCTTATTGTCTTATTCATTCAGAATAAAAGCTTACATGTCTAAACTTGTTCCACACCTAAGACACAATCTATATCATACCCTCTTTCTTTACACAGGAAAAACCTTGTAGCCAATTCTCCTTACATCTACATGATAAACAACCTCTACGATTATTGATTCTTGTCGATTAGCCATTTATCATCCTTTACATCATTAAAACACACCTTATTTATAGGATTTGTAGTAGGAAAAAACCTAAATAAAAGGAGCCCAAAAACCTATTACAGATCCACGCATATCATTGTCTACAAATCCCGTGAATCTTAGGATTTTGTTACAATCAACTACCAAATTGGATTACCCTCGACTACCAACCCACATTCATTTAGTTGCCACACACCCGTCTATCAACCTATTGTTGGTTGACCTCTTCGATTTGATTTCGATGTATTTACCACGAACCACCTCGACCATCGAATTCGACTTTACCCGGATGAAGCACTTCGACCTTCGACTTGAATTTACTCCGTCGAACCTCAAAATTTGACTTTGACTATCAATTGATCCACCTTGACTAGAATTTCATTACAAATAATATAACAACCCAAAATTCTCCCACTTGTTGTTTACTTTGTTGAAACCGAGAGACCTTTGAAATATCGTTCATAGACCCAGGGCATCAATGCCCATTGCCTCTCTGCACCAAGAGAACTTCACGACAGTCACAAACTTGGTCAAAGAGTCTGGTATGTTTTCAAATGTGTCTAATTTCTCCAACAACACCTTGTTTCTTTCCACTATGTCTCTCACGAAATGGTATAGTACATCAATGTGCTTTTTGTTAGAATGATAAGCTGGGTTTTTTTCCAGAAATATTATGCTTTGACTATCACAACTTATCTTCATAGCTCTCTACTCAAACCTGATTCTTGAACACAACCTTTGCAACCATACTGCTTCTTTGGTTCCATGAGTGGCTACCATGTATTTAACTTCTGTTGTTGATAGGGATAAGACCACCTGTCGCTTACTCATCTAAGTGATTTCTCCACCGAACATTTTGAACACATATCCACTAGTTGACCTCCATCGATCCATATCTCTAGCCCAGTCGACATTGACAAATCCATGTACATTTAATTAACTCTCACCTCTAGGTTTTACTTGGTATAATATAGCATAATATTTTGTGCCACACAAATACCTGAATACTCTCTTGACAACTATCCAGTGCTCCTTCCCAGGTGTCGAAATGTATCTGCTCAACACTACCACTACATGGGAAATGTCTGGTTGAGTGTAGACCATCACATACATTAGACTATGAAAAACACTTGCATATGGAACACATGCCGTGTCCTCTATTTCCTTGTGTGTCCTTGGACATTGTTCAACAATTAGCCTTACTCCCACAGGAATTGGCACGTTCACAGGTTTACAATTCTACAAGTTGAAATGTTTCAAGATTGTTTAAATATACTTCGTCTGGTTCAACCAAATATTTATAGCTGCTCAATCTCTCTTAATCTCCATTCCCATAATGAATTTTTCTGCACTAAGATCCTTCATGTCAAACTTGGAGGATAACTTCTTCTTCACCTCCTTTATTGCGTCCATGCTGTTTCCAATTAGCAACATGTCATTGACATACAATGCTACATATATGAAATTCCCACCTTGTTCTTTGGAATATATGTAGTGATCAACTTTACTTCTCACAAACCCCAAAATAAGGATATATGTGTCAAAATGTTGGTACCACATCCTTGGTGATTGCTTTAGACCATAACGGGATCTTTTCAATTTGCACACAAAATCTTTCTTTCCCTTTACTACAAATCCTTTAGGATGTTTCATGTAGATTTCCTCTTCTAGGTACCCATGTAGGAACACTTTCTTCACACCCATATATTCTATTTCTAGATCAAATTCTGTAGCCATAGATGTTAGTAATCTAATGGAAGTTAATTTTGCGACTGGGGAAAAAGTCTCATCGAAGTTGACTCCTTCGAATTGGGAATATCCTTTCGCTACCAGTCGAGCTTTGAATTTCTCAACTTGACCTGTTGCATTCATCTTCTTCTTGAATACCCATTTACTACTGACAAGCTTTCTTCCACTAGGTAATTTGACTAAGTCCCATGTCTCATTCTTGTGCAAGGATTCCATTTCTTTGACCATGGTGTCCTTCTAGAGTTTTCCCTTTGTTGAGTTGATTGCCTCCCCAATCGACTTAGGCTCATCGTTGGTGGAATTTAACACAAATGAGGAATGAAAGTTGGGTGGACTATACCTTTCGACTGGTTTTCTTAGTCTTTCTGAACTCCTTACAACCGAGGTCATTTTTTCCACCTCTCCTTCTAATTCAGTCGACTCATCTAAATCATCTTATTCGTTCCTCAGTTCAAACCACAACTTCTCTGGATTATTCTCGGTCTGAACAATCTCTTTAGGCTCAGACTTATTTCCGACTTCTCTGAACACCACATCTTGACTATACACTGTTTTCCTTGATACAAGATCCCAGAGCTTATATCCTTTCATTCCTTCTTTGTATCCAATGAAAATACACTTCACTACCTTCTTGTCCAACTTGCTCCTCTTTTCCTTGGGAACATCTACAAATGCATCAAAGCCAAATACTTTGAGATGTAAAACCGAAGGCTTCTTACCCGACCATACCTCATGTGGAGTCTTTTCATCTAGTGTTGACGAAGGAGACATATTCAATAGATATTTTGTAGTGTCATCTGTTTCCGCCCATATTTCTTGTGCGATCCCAACACCACTGAGAATGCTCCTTTCCTTGTCCATTAATGTTATGTTCATTCTATTGAAAACTCCATTTTGTTGTGGGGTATATGGTGTGGTATTTTGGCATGCTATGCCACACTGCTTTCAGAACGGATCACATTATTTTCCACATAATTCACCACCATTTTTAGTTCTTAACAAATTAATCTTTTTATCTGTTTGGTTTTCTACAAGAGATTTAAACTCTTTGATTTTATCGAAAACCTTTGATTTCTTTCTCAGGAAATATATCCATGTCTTCCTGAAAAAATTGTTTATGAAGTAGACATAATATAGGGATCCACCAAGTGAAGGAATTGAAATAGGGGAAAACACGTCACTATGAACCAACTCTAGAATCATATTTTCCCTTGTCGCTCCATATGGGAACCTCACCTGAATTTGTTTTCCATATATACAATGTTTACAAAAGTCGACTTTTAAATTGCATGCAGAAAAATCTTCAACCATACCTTTGTTATGCATTTCTCGAATTCCTTTTTCTTCTATGTGTTCCATCCTCTCGTGCCATAGCATGGTCGGGTAGAATTTATGATGACTTGTTTGGTCAGTTTGAATCAAATTAGCTCGAGTCGAGTCGAGTCAAGTCGAAGTTGAGTCGAATTCAGAAACAACAATTATGTTGCATCCATTTGAGTCGACACTCCCTAGTAACTTATATAGAATTCCAATCCAAACTCCTTTCATTAATACCGTCGGACCTATGTCCATATTGCAAAAATCCTTCTGAAATAGAGTGTGCACCCTTGCATCACTCATGTTTCTAACATATATCAGGTTTCTTTCCAAACCTGGAATGTGTAGCACACCTGGAAGGGTTCTACTCCTCCCATCTTGCAGTATCAGTCAAACTTTTCCTCATACAAAAATTTTGGTTGTCGAGCCATCCCCCAAGAACACGTCTCCTCCTTCATATTGTTCATATTTGCAAAACCATTCTCTATGTGGTGTCATATGATAGGATTCTCCTAAGTTGATCAAACAAACATCTTGATCCAACTATGTACTGGTTGACTCTAGGTACACACCGCCTCCTTTATCCAGAGTCCTTTTTCTCCCAGTTGACTTCTTTGCATCGGATCCTGTATTGACTTCCATTTCCTTTGAATTGCAGTCCCTTTTGTAATGCCCAAATTTATTGAATTTCCAATGTATTCTTGTCGACTGAACAAGAGATTTATATCTACCCTTTGACTTAGAATTTCTGCCAGAGAATTTTCCTTTATCTTTGTCAACCAGTTGACCTCTCACCACTAAAGCATCTTTGGTCGATCCTTCCATGATCTTCCTTCTCATTTCTTCTAACAGTAAATATGTAACCACATCTTCTAGCACTAATGTTGTTGTATTAATCCCTAGAGCCACGACTAATATATCCTAGGAGTTTGGCAAAGAACATAATAGGCTAATACATTTCTCCTCCTCAGTGATTTTAATACCCACAGAAGATAACTGGCTTATAATGGCATTGAACGCATTTAAATGCCCAGTCACCGAACTACCCTCTTTCATCCTTAGAATATATAGTTTCTTCCTAAGAAATAACTTATTTACCATGGATTTCGACTGGTACAATCTCCCCAAATTGTCACACAGTTTCTTGGCTAAATCTTCACCCAAGACATTCAATAGTACCGAATCTGCGAGAAAAAGTCAAATCATACTTCTTTCTCTTCTCTCTAGTTTCTCCCATTCTTCTGTCAACAACATACCTGTCAGTATGGTACTTTGACAAATTGCTATCCATTAGTCTCTATCTACAAGGAGATCTTCAATTTTAAGCTTCCAAAGATCTAAATTCTGGCCATTGAATTTTTCGATCTGTATTCTCGAGCTTCTTGCCATTCTTTAATTAATCCAGGTGGATATTGGTGGCCACCCACCTATTCCAACTGGCTCCTTGTGTCTGTTTTTGTTCAACATGCTCTTCTGTACTGCTTTGTAATTGTGGGTTCTACACTTCTGGGGCAGTCTGAATCCCCACACATCCTCCAGGTGGATACAGGTGGCCTCTTGCCTAATCCAACTGGATTATTTTGTATGTTTTCATGTCAGCACATCTTGTTATACTTTTGGAGCTGTTTTGGGGCCCTAAATGTTTTTTTTTTGGCTCGCAACAATCAAACTGTATATGGAGTTAGAGTTTGATAGCGAGATGTGTAGTTCTCTGAAATACCTTTCCAATGGGATATCACGTGCCTAAAACATAGGTCATATGAAAAAGTTACGTCCCTAGGAAGTTGAGGTACCAAATTACACCAACTTACCTATAGGGCCCACATAAATTTTGGCGTTTCACCTTATAGGGTTAGGTTTTTGGATGTCTAGGGTTTTGGCATTCATGGGTAATATAAAAAAGGCATATGGTGTTGAGATTTGGGTACCTTGGAAAGTGGTCCCCATGTGCTTATGAGTCTCTAAGCACAAAGGGGGAAGTATATTACCCTTGTACTTTACTTTATGATTCTAATTACACTTTGACTTCAGAGTTTTAAGTCAAAAGTGAAATATGTCACTTAAGTCATAAAGTGACAATTAATTCACAATGTGGGTGAATTAATAGACATAAAGCAACTAAGGAAAGTGAGTTTCCTTAGTGAGATTATTGGAGTTGATCTCAACCATTGATCTTTAAGGGTTGGCATTAAGAGGCTAAAGAGATTTTAGAGACTCATTCTTCACTTGAGATTTTTGGAGAAGATAAGAGGGGTGCAAATCTTGAGGAGAAGGAGGGCGCACTTCATGAGGGTTTGAGAAAAACCCTTGAGATATTGAGGAGGAGCTTATTTTGGCTTGGAGCTTGCATGGAGAGTATTTCCATGGAGTCTTAGCATTCTCTTCTTGGTCAGGAGATTTTTCATGGAGGAGGGGCGCATCTAAGAGAGGAGGGCGCACTTGGATCCTTTAGTTGCTCACTAGGAGAGGAGGACTTGTTAGATTGAGATGAGGTCTGATGCATGAGGAGGATAGAGGGAGGGCACATGATTTCATGGTGAGAGATATCTAACTTTAGTCTCTGTTTATTTATCTTGATCATTTCTTCTTGGAGGGTGTACATGTTGAGAGGACTGGCAGCTACCTGGTAGCAGATCTGCTTGGAGGATTCAAGCTCTGATAGTTTCAGTGGAGAGGCAGAACATGAGAGGACATTACTGTGGAGGGATTTCTTCATTGGGCTACTGATGAGCTAGGGAACTTCAGTTCAGTGTAGAGAGAAACAAAGGAAGATGACACACCACAGTTTGGGCACTTCTCTTTCTGGTTCTTGTGGCAAGACTCGTGAGGAGCTTGCTTTGTATACAGGTTCCATTGTATTTCATTACTTGTTTTATCTCTTTCTTTGTTCATCATTATATAGACATATATCCCAAACTGGTTTTCCCCAGGGGGGTTTTATCCAGGGTCATGTTGACCAAAAATACCCGTGTCAATTTTATGCATGTTTAGAAGTGTAGATCAACATTTTAAAGTTCAATATCTATAGGTAGTGTTATGTGTTTTAAGTTATATTGCATGTGCTAACATTGAGATAAGAAAACACTTGCAAGGGCACCTTAAAAGAGCACCTAACCTGTAAAACATTGAACATAAAGTGGGATGACTGTTTGATGTCCTAAAACAACAAAAGAAGACAACCATACAGTTGAAACTAGAGCCATACTAAGGTCAAGGACAAACCTTAGATGGCAACCTCATAGGACCTCATATATTTCTACATATGGAGCCTCATTGTAATCCATTCTTCTTAGACGGATGCACGTAGAAACCACATCTCTTCTCAGAGATAGCTACCACCATTCGAGCAAGTTTTCAGTTATGCAGTTTTACAATTTCAGCCTATTTCATTATTTAACATAAGATATTGTTCATTGGATATTTGTTTGATTCTCCATATATATATATATGTGTGTTTATTATATTCAGTCTATTAATCAATTCGTTCTGATCCTAAATCCAGATCAGTGGTATTAGATCGGTCTACTCTTCATTTATTTTTCTTCGTGCATGTCCCCGACAAGATCTAGGTACAAGAAGTTGGGACTTGAACCAATCGAGCCATTACTAGATCGACCGCGTCGAGCCTGACAAAAACCCATGGGGAACAAAAATAAATATGGAGTAGGATATCCTATTAAAATGTTGCTCGAGGAAGCCCTCGTGTGAAAAAGGAATGAAATGATGGACAACTTCGCGCAGATCCTTCGACAACTGCCCACAAGAGAAGCATCTTCATCAAGCGGCCATGCAGCCCCCTTCAAGGTACAAGTAAATTTTGATATTCCATTATTTGAAGCACTGATAGATGCGGATGCTGTAGATAAATGGGTGAATCTTCTCGAAGGATAATTTTTGGTCCACAATTTTTCTGATAGGGAAAATATCACTTTTGCACTCCTCAAGGTCGTTCCCCATGTTAAATACTGGTGGGATACTTACTCTGAGCAAAGGGTCATGGAGTAATCTACAATGTTTGTGGTGGCCCCTACATGGGATTCCTTCCGAGATTCCATTAAAGAACAATACTACCATGTTGGAAGCTACGAGGACCAATACACCAGATGGACCACCCTACGTCAAGAAAGGGACCAGGCAGTACCATATTTCGCTAATATTTTCCATACCCTATGCACCAAATTGGGTATCAAAGACTCTGAGCGTCATCTGGTGCTCAAATATCGTGGCTGTTTGAATAGATACATTCAAACAGAAATGGATTTCATTGACATTGCCTCTTTGGGCATGACTTATAGATACGCTGTCAAGATTGAGCAAAAATTTAAGCAGAAACGACGAGACTTTGGATCTGCAAACCCCTCACAACTGAAGCAGGGAAAAGGCAGCCTGAACCCACACATCAAGGGACCAAGTCAAGATGGATGCCCTCAGGACAACTATTCTAAGCAACAACACAAGAAGGATAATGAGAAGACGAAGAAGGACAGGAGAAAATGGTGTCAGTACCATAAAATTCCTTGGCACAATGCTGAAGAATGCTGCTCCAAGCAGTTCCTCATGGTTGAGATGAAGGCTTCTGAGTCAAAGGCCGATAGTTTCGAGTCAAATCCTGAAGGAGGGAAGCAGATTATCGATGCTTAATCTAGTTCCATTGTCGCTACCAGCAAAGTCTAGTTGAGTGATCCAGAAGAACCAGAGGAAGGGGAACACCTCTTTCACTCGCAGATGTGGGTCAAGGGGGATCTGATTCATTTCATTGTCAACAACGATAGTCATAAGAACCTGATTTCAGCAGAGGTTGTCAAGTGGATGGACCTGCCAACGACACCACACCCGCAACCCTACACCATCGACTGATTTCGCCAAGGAAGAGGTCTTCATGTCAGCCAACAGTGTCATCTGCCCTATGCCATCAAGCCTTTCAAAGATGAGGTACTGTGTGATATTTATCCCCTTGAAGTTTGTGATCTTGTTTTAGGAAAACCATATTTGTGGAAGCGTCATGCTATGTATGATTTTAGATGCCGTAGTGTTATTATTACTTTGGGTAGACAATTTGTTAGGGTCCTAACCCACACATAGGTAGATCAAAATATTTAGATGTAATAAAGGTCAATATTAATAAGGCCTTTAAATTAAATAGAATAAGGTGGATGTAAGAAGACCTAATAGAAGCTTCCGCTTCTAGAAGGATCTTTTTCTAGATGCTTCTCTTGATAGACATATTTAGTATAAATAAGGGTTGAGGGTATGAAAACCCTAGCTTGGATATTATTATAACAGAGCACTGCTCGACTGGAGGTTGTCCCCTCGAAGAGGCCCATGAACATTGCTTTCTAAATCAAAGTGTTATTTCTGTTGTTATTCTTATATCATTTTTGTGTTATTGTGGAGATTATGCTGGTTATATTACTATTATTCTGCCATTTCTAGCATTTTATTTCTGTTCTGCATACTTTTTATATTTGGTATATTACAAGTGGTATCAGAGCACTTTCCTTGGCATAAATTGTGGATTTTTTTTTTCCAGGGTAGAGACATATTTCGATGTCTTTAAGCCACAAAGATATGTCATTATGTGCATAAACCCGCTGTTGAGGGATTCATACATGCAGGAAATACAAGTGGTTCTTAAGCGCACATCTGTTGGCCACCCTTGTAACTCCTGTTGGTACCCCTTCGAGTGGTAGTGCATTAGACAACACCTGTGTACGGATCGACCTAGATTTCTTGAAGCCCTATGTAGATAAACCAATCGACCGCCTGACTGCTATAGTGCCACTAAGAACAACACTCGAGAAGATACTCTATAGTACCTAGGTAGTCGGGTAGTACGACTAAGGGTACAATCTATCCTCCTTAGTTAGTGCCCTGAGATATTGGGCTGAGTACTACTATTGGACCCCGCACATATATCAGAGAGCTATAGCACAGGGCAAACCCTTGTCTGTAGAACCCTTGAATACCTAACCCTTGGGGGACAAAAACATAAACAAATTAAAACAGACAAGATCTATCGCCGTGCAACTGTGTTCGGGTTGCCAAGTAAACACACATTTCTTTCTGGTTAGGCATTTGGAAATTTCATCGCTGCAGTATTCTTCAGACCGGAGTATAACTCTGCAGGTGTAAATTTTTTCACCATTATTTGAGACCTATTCCATTGGATTCATCTCTTCTCCCTTATCACATTCATCCATATCATTTTTAAGCAAAAGTTTTGACCCCGCCTGCCCCTTTTTAGTTCACCCATCCTCATGGCCCATACCCATAGTTAAGACCTGAAAGCTCGCTTCAACACCTTGCAATCTGGTTTCCTCGAGACCCAAAAAGAAGTGAAACAAATCAGTGATACTGTTGCCTCCATCGATACATCCATCAATAAAACCATAAATACAACCATGCAGTCCTCAAGGGAGGAAGTCAAACAAGAACTGACCACCCAGCTTGTATCTGTCTTTGCATCACTTTGCACCAAACTAAAGATCCCTACAGATGACCCTTTCTCTGACGCACCTCCAAAGACTAAAGGTGAACATTCCTCCCATTCCCATACCTTTCAGCCCCATCACTTTCAACGTGACCTATGCCTTCCGCAGGTGGATGTGACCAAATTTGATGGCTCGGACCCCACTCGTTGGGTAACCCAAATGGAACATTATTTCTCTTTATACGGCATTACAGATGGCTTGGCCAAACTCCGGTATGGTGTTTTCCATCTAGATCAAGAACGTTGGCAATGGTGGCAATGGAGAAAAACTTCCTGTCAAGGGTATATTGCTTGGACCCATTTGTGACTGAGCTTTATGAACTCTTTGACACATACACCAACCATTTGGGTCGTTTGACAAAGTTGAAACAATCAGGAATAGTAGAAGACTTCATAGCTGCCTTTGAGTGCCTGGCTTTTCGAACAGAGGGCATGACTGATGCTTTCTTTCGAGAGTTTTTTATCAGTGGCCTCAAGGATGAGATTCGAGCCCATGTCCTCATGGCTCGACCCTCGAGTTGGGTGGAGGCTACTAAAAGATCTAAAGAAACACAACAGGTGGTATCCTCTCAAAACCAAAAACCCTCCTTTATCCCTTGCCCTAAACTCGTAAATCCCACTACTCCCTCCGCCCCATTAAAGATCCAAAAATTGACCAGGGCTGAAATGGCTGAACGCCAACTCAAAGGCCTTTGTTATAATTGTGATGACAAATATTTCCTGGGCCACAATTGTAAGGAACAAATTTCTTTTATGGCCATCTCTGAGGATATTTCGAAAGAGGATGTTGAAACTCCCCTTGTGTATAAGTCCCCTGAAATCACTGACATCACCCCTCCCTCAGACCCTCTCTAAGTGGAACCGGTCATTTCCCTCAATGCTCTCACTAGATTCTCCACTCCCCAAACCCTCAAGTTAATCGGTTACATCAAGCATCAGAAGGTCATCATTTTGGTTGATAGTGGAAGCACCCATAATTTTATTCATCACCGCATTGTCCAAGAAACTCATTGCTACATCCATGCCGTCAACAATTTCCAAATCATGATTGCCAATGGTGGTTCCATGAAATGTGAAGGGCACTGTGAAAATGTGCGTCTCCAAATCGGTGACTACCACCTAAAATCCCATATGTTTTCTATCGACATGGGTGGTTGTGACATTGTGTTGGGTGCAGACTGGCTAAGAACTCTGGGTCCCATTCTCATGGATTTTAAGGCATTAACCATGCAATTTGACCATGAAGGCCACCAATATAAATTCCAAGGAATCATTTCTAGTTCACCTGAGGTCATTAGTTCCCATTGCATGGAAAAACTGCTCAAAAAAGGTCATTCTGGTGTCATTGCCCAACTCCATGCCATAAAAGAAATAGAGACACCCCCGGTGCTGCAAGACCTCCAAGCCCTCCTTTCTAAACATCAAATGGTATTTTCCACTCCCCAAGGACTCCCTCATTCCTGCGGTGTTCATGATCATTCCATTCCCCTTGTACCCGGTAGCCTTCCTCCCAATATCCGTCCGTATCGCCACCCCTTTTCACAAAAAAATGAAATTGAGAAAATGGTCCAGGAACTCCTTAATGCAGGTGTTATCCACCCTAGTACAAGCCCTTACTGTTCTCCTGTAGTCATGGTCCTGAAGAAAGAAGGTTCTTGTAGAATGTGTCCTAACTTCCGTGCCCTCAACAAACTGACCATTAAAGACAAATTTCCCATTCCTGTCATTGATGACCTCCTGGATGAATTTAGTGGTGCCCAATTCTTTACTAAACTTGATCTTTGCTCTGGCTATCACCAGATACGTATGAAAGAGGCAGACATTCCCAAGATGGCCTTTCAAGCTCATGAGGGCCACTATGAGTTTTTGGTCATGCCCTTTGGCTTGTGTAATGCCCCCTCCACCTTCCAAAGCCTCATGAATCATGTCTTCTGTCCCTTTCTCCATCATTTTGTCTTCGTTTTCTTTGATGATATCCTCATCTATAGAAAAACCTGGACAAACCATCTTACTCATGTGGATCAAGTTCTCTATCTAATCTCTTAGCACCAACTTTTCCTGAAACAGTCTAAATGTGCTTTTGGTGCCTCAGAAGTAGAATACTTGGGTCATCTGGTTGGCAAGGATGGCGTCAGGGTGGATCCGAAAAAGATTGAAGCTATGCAAGACTGGCCACACCCAAAGACTCTCAAAATCTTGCGTGGATTTTTGGGCTTAACAGGGTATTATCGCAAGTTTGTTAAGAATTATGGAAAGATTGTAGCACCTCTCATTGCTCTCCTAAAAAAGAACTCTTTCACTTGGACTCCAGCCACTGCTCAAGCTTTTCAAACCTTCAATTCGACCATGTGCACCACTCTGGTTCTGGCCCTTCTTGATTTCACAAAGACCTTTGTGTTGGAATGTGATGCCTCAGGGAAAGGAATTGGTGCTGTCCTCATGTAAGAGGGTCGACCTTTGGCCTTCACCAGCAAACAACTATCTGAAAGGAATATGGGCAAACCCATTTATGAAAATGAAATGTTGGCTATTCTGCATGCCATTGATCTGTGGCACCCTTATCTCTTAGGGCAACATTTCCAAATTAAGACAGACCATCAAAGCCTCAAGTACTTTCTAGAACAACACATTTCCTCCCCGGAGCAACAAAAATGGGTGACTAAGCTCTTTGGATATGATTATGATATCATTTACAAGAAGGGAAAATACAATGTGGTGGTGGATGCACTGTGATGAAAATATGAAGAAGAAGGATCCCTTTTTTCTCTTTCCTTCATTGTACCAGATTGGCTCCAAGCTGTGCGCCAGGAATGGCTACAAGATCCCAAAAGTTCGCATTTGATCCAACAATTGCAGACCAATTCTCTAGCTCCCCTAGGGTACTCTTGGCTCCAAGATGAGCTTTGATACAAAGGCCATTTGTATTTAAGCAAACAATCGAAGCTTAAATACATGGTACTTTCTGAGCTTCTTGCTACACCCACAGCGGGGCACTCCGGGTTCATCAAAACCTATGACAGGGTCAAACGTTCTTTTTTTTGGGATGGTATGAAACATGACATATATAATTTTATCGTTGAATGTGAGGTGTGTCAACGCAACAAGGGAGAAACAGTCAAATCTCCAGGCACACTACAACCGCTTCCGATTCCACCTGCTATTTGGAAGGATATCTCTATGGACTTTCTTAACGGCTTACCCAAATCGGGAAATAAATCAGTCATAATGGTGGTTGTTGTTAAGTACCTATACCAGATCTGCAAATATACTTCAGAAATAACCAATAATAAACTATAAAACATTCACCATAGCAATGAACACAAGAAATATCCAAAACCCTTGAGGTAGGGTAACACTATATATTAATCCTTATGGAAGGATAAAAATCCTCAAGCAATCCTTGCTTGTACAATCAAAATATTCTTCACTATGTTTCATTACATTGCCTACACTTCTTTATATAACTCTCCCTATCTCCTAGGAAGCTTCTATAGAGTCTTCTCACATTTATTACATCCAACTACCATAGTGGGCCTTTATTAATATAGTGGATCTAGTCCACCTTACATTGAATGACCACATTCCCATATATTAAATGACTTCCAGTAATAACACATAATTACATTCCCATTGGGTACCTCCCTAGGTACCCCATATTAACTCCCTAGGTATACTACATTCCATCCCCCTTCACATGTTTCGTCCTTGAAACATGAGAAGAAACCATACAATATGACCGACTAAGCAATGTAGCCAACTGGTACCAAGTACGACCATCCATCCATCCCAATGGAAGTCGAACATGATGTCTATCTACTACCTTTCCACCCTTATCTTTCTCTGCATCATGTCGGGTTTGCTATGGTTTTGTTTCTATAGCTTGAGCTCTTCCCGTAGTGCCGGTAGTCCTCCATGCACCTCTTGATCGGTTTCCTGTCTGGTGCCCTGCTGGTGCATACATGTGTTGATGCACATGCCCTTGTGACGCAGGAGCATCTTTCCATGCCAGCCAGTCAGCCACATCAGCACGCACGCATTCAAAGGATGAAGGGAGGCGCAGCCTCATTTATATTTGTATTGAATGTAATAAAATGGTTTAGGCTGGTGAGCCATAGGAAGCCGTGCTTATTCAGGCGGTGTTTAGGATCGACCTTTATGGTAGATCTGGCTGAGATCTAGTTCTGGATAGCAGACTAGACAGCCCATTTATTGTAATTGATTGTAAATTAATTAGAGTAGGTAAA
>ML776976.1:179837-201768 GCA_009831015.1 Picea engelmannii
TATGCTTATTTGTTATATGCTGTTTATGTAATTGCGTATCAGGTCCGAAACCAGAGAGAGTGAAGAAATGGGTTTCCATTGTTTCTCTGTTTAAGCCGGGAGATTCCTGCAGAGAGGCAGTAGAATACCTCCGCATAGAGTGCGTCGAGGAGGCTAAACCGTGAACCTTGGTTCTCATTCGCCCAGAAGTTGAGTTGGGTCACTCGAGCCGGGCAGGCGAGTACAGGTCAAGAGTGAACATCAGTGGCAAGTCTGCAGAGAGGAAAGGGTGAACTGTTGCAAGAGTAAAGGCACAGGAACCCAGAAGACTTCAACACTTCGGGAAGTGATTGAAGATCGAGCACAGGGAACAGGTTCGAGAATTCCTTGAAGGAGTTCAAGCTAGCGAAAGCTCAGGAGAGATAGCTCCTTTCGTTCGCTGAAGAGATCCGCCCAGTGGAGCCGCACAGGATGCAGGAGGGTGGCGGAGCGGAAGACTCTTCATAGAGGAAGAGAATCGACGAGTTAAATCGTCGCGCATATTCGCGAAGTCCCGTGGATCGTTGGATCTGGGAGAAGAGGCGAGGGGGTTAACCCTCAGGCAGCGAAAGAGCCATTGGCCATCGCATATCGGAGAATCGGGTTTGGTGAGTGCAAGAGTCACATGCACGTTGAAATCGCGAAGGGCGATTTCCCGATATGATAGGGGCCGTCGGTTTGAGCACGGACAGGTGGCACAAATCCGTAAGCCTCGGGGTTTCGGCATTCGGGGTTTCCAGTAGCAGGAGACTTGGAGTCGCGGACTCGCGAGTCGCGAAGTCCCGGCGTGACGTGGCAGTGTGGGACCCGGAAGTGAGGGGGGAGACACGTGGAAGCATCTCGGAATATCGGTGTTCGGGGTTTGAAGAGGTAAAGGAACGAGGCTGTGAGACTCGCGATATCGCGAAGTCCGATCTCCCGAGTCCCGAAAGGAGAATCGCGCGGAAGTATATCTGTGGGTACATCATTCCCGAGGGGAATAGGAAGGGCCTGGACCCTTCGGGCCTACGTGAGAGGAGGTCCTGGTGGAGCGACCGCGCCAGTGAGGGCAGGTGGCGTCAAGAGTGGTATCAGAGCTTGAAGTCTTGTCTGTATATTGCAGGCGAGAGAAGAGAAGGAGAAAGAGGAGCACTCTGATACTCACGACTTGCGTCAAGGTCCTGGTGGAGCATGCTGCTCGCTGAGGGGCAGGTTTGCGACACCTTGCCTTGATGACTTTTGTGTCTCTATATGATGTGGATGGCGATATACAACAAATGTAGGAATTTTTTCTTTTTTTCTTCAAATCTACAACACTTTGTGCCTTTGAGTCAATGACCTCCTTAGCTTCCTGATTATTTCCTTCTTGTAGTTTTTCTTTGTCTCCTTATGTAGACTCTGCCTCTGATTCAACTTCAGACTGGGAAATAACTTCTTTGTTAGCTTCCATGGGTCCATCTTTCTTACTAAGAGACACATCCTCCAATGTGATTTTCTATTTCTTGTACCACAACTTTAAAAAATTCTTTTGCACATTAATATTAATGGTACCCACTGATTCTATCCAAGGATATCCCAAAACAATATCCACTTCATCCATATCCATAGCATAAAAATCTGAATGCAACACATATTTATCCATGGTAATCTTCAAATATTTAAAAATTTGAACATTTTCACCCTCAACCTTTGTGCTTTGAATATTATTTATTGGAACTTGCAGCCAATTAACCAACTGAACATTGATAAAATTATGCATGCAACTAGGGTTAATAGAAACAATGATATTTTCTTTATGAATACAACCATGAACCTGTAATATAGATTTTTCACATGAAAATAAACTCTTGGTTCTCTCTTTATCCTTATTTTATCCATGAGACCACTTGTCTAACAATATTTTTTCAAATTCTCCATTGGAGAGTGTCATCATCTCCTTATAATCAAGCGATTTCCACCAAATGGCAGCATCACCTTGCAATTTGAGATCTACCCAATGGCGCCAATTCTCTTCCCATGATGAATTTATTTATTTAATGAATGATTCAATACTAGGGCCATCATATTTCCCTATAAAATACATCTTTCTATGAAAAACCCCAAAAAATAGAACACTAAGTTACGACAGAAAATCGTGGCTTTTTCCGGAAAAACCCTGAAAAAATGTTGAACTTAAAATGCTCATAACTTCACTTCCCAGACTCCGTTTCGGCTGATTTTTTTTTTGAAATTGGGTGAAATTGTGAGAGGAAATCATATCTGTAATTTGTGTGGGAAAATTAATCCTCAATATTCTACAAAAATAAAAAAAAATCACGCCACCGTCCACGGAAAACCCTGAAAATTTGTAGATTTTGAAACTTCAATATCTTGACTTCCCGAACTCCGTTTCGGATGATTTTGTTTTTTAACTTGGGTGTTTTTTTGAGAGGCACTCAGATATACAACCCGTTTTTGTAAATTTTGTATATAAATATACTGAAAACTTCTGGAATGTCGCGACCCTTTTTTTTCTTCTCCGAAAAAAAAATATGCAACAATAAAAATATTTGCCCACAATGTCTGCCAAGGAAAGTGCTCTGATACCAATTGTTAAGAACCAAATAGCTGAATACAAAATATAAAAATAGATCCAAAGATATTTGAACACAATCACCACACAAGATATATGAAACCATATAGAAAACCACAACTTTATTATAGAAACCCTTGAGGTAGGGTAATACCATATATTAATCCTTATGGAAGGATAAAACTCCTCAAGCAATCCTTGCTTGTACAATCACAATATTATTCACTATGTTTCATTACATTGCCTACACTTCTTTATACAGCTTTCCCTATCTCCTAGGAAGCTTCTAGAGAGCCTTCTCACATTTATTACATCCAACTACCATAGTGGGCCTTTATTAATATAGTGGACCTAGTCCACCTTACATTGAATGACCACATTCCCATATATTAAATGACTTCCACTAATAACACGTAACTACATTCCCATTGGGTACCTCCCTAGGTACCCCATATTACCTCCCTAGGTATAGTACAGTTGTGGATCGCCTTTCCAAGTATGCTCATTTCTGCGCTCTTCAACACCCATTTACTGCATCCACAATGGCTCAAATTTTCATGGACCAGGTCTTCAAGCTTCATGGCATGCTACACTCTATTGTTTCTGATCGTGACCCAACTTTCACAAGCAATTTTTGGCAAGAACTATTTAAGCTACAGGGCACCCAATTTCATCTCAGCACAACTTATCATCCCTAGACTGATGGTCAAATGGAAGTTGTCAACAAGTGTTTGGAAACATATCTGAGGTGTTTTTCCTCTGAAAAGCAAAATCAGTGGGCTCAATGGTTACCCCTAGCTGAATGGTGGTACAACACTTCCTACCATACAGCTACACGCATGAATCCTTTTGAAGCGGTATATGGACATAAGCCACCTTCAGTTCTCTCATACTTACCGGGTACCTCGAAGGTCCAGGTGGTTGACCAAACACTTACAGTTCGAGAGGATATTCTTCGTACCCTTAAAAAGAACTTGGTCATGGAACATAATCACATGAAGCAACAAGCAGATCAAGGTCACTTTGAACGTCAATTTGCAGAAGGGGATCAGGTGTTTCTGCGACTGCAACCATACAAACAGACTTCCCTCAAGGCCGAGCATTGTCAGAAGCTAGCGCCCAAATTTTATGGTCCTTATACAGTTCTCAAGCATGTGGGACAAGTCACCTATCAGTTAGCTCTGCCTAGTTAGTTGAAGCTACATCCTGTTTTTCATGTTTCATGCTTAAAGAAGGTGATTGGAACTAGGAGCCAAATTCAAACCAACCTTCCCGAGTTAGCTGAAGAAGGATCCATTTGGCCACAACCAGAAGCAATTTTGGACCAGCGTGAGCGTCACCTGCGTCAAAGAACCATCAAGGAAGTGCTAGTCCAGTGGAAAGATACAACTCCATCATATGCCACTTGGGAACCAACTACCATTCTGCAGCAGTTTCCACATCTCAAGCCTTGAGGAAAAGGCTGTTTTTAAGGGGGCGAACATGTTAGGGTCCTACCCCGCACATAGGTAGATCAATATATTCGGATATAATAAAGGTCAATATTAATAAGGCCTTTCAATAAAATAGAATAAGGCAGATGTAAGAAGACCTAATAGAAGCTTCCACTTCTAGAAGGATCTTCCTCTAGATGCTTCTGTTGATAGACATATTTAGTATAAATAAGGGCCGAGGGTGAAAACCCTAGCTTGGAGATTATTGTAATAGAGCACTGCTGGACTGGAGGTTGCCCCCTCGAAGAGGCCCATGAACATTGCTTTCTGAATCAAAGTGCTATTTCTGTTGTTATTCTTATATCATTTCTGTGTTATTGTGGAGATTATGCTAGTTATATTACTGTTATTCTTCCATTTCTAGTATTTTATTTCTATTCTGCATACTTTTTGTATCTGGTATATTACACAATTGTATAGGATCCCAGAGGTAGGTCCGCCTACTTCTATTTCTTTAATATTTGGTAAACAATGCAGTAAGGTCATTTCACAGACCAGGAAGTTTGTCTTCTTTGTGATCCATGCTCACAGTAAGAAGAAGGTCACTGCCACATCCATGGCCTCTACACAACACCTCTCTTTGCAAAAAATAAAGTGGATGGGATCATGGAAGAATACAAAGACATCTTCTCCTCACCCACAGGGGTACCGACACATTGCGAAGTCAAGCATCCAATTGATCTAGCCCCTGACACACCTTTACTTAATGGACCATTCTATTGGAGCTCACTGATGGAGAATGAAAAAATCAGGGGTTAGATCCAAGAGATTCTTAAAAAAGGGCACACCATACCTAACTCCTACCCTTGCGGAAGCCCGATTGTATTGGTGTAGAAGAAGGATGAGACATGGCGACTCTGCATTGATTACATAGCCTTAAACAAAATCACAGTCAAGAACCACTACCCCATTCCCAGGATTGATGACCTTCTTGACCAACTCAAGGGGGCCAAGTTATTCAACAAGATTGACGTAAAGTCTAGCTACAACCAGGTTCCCATCGAACCAATTGATGTATGGAAGACAACCTTCAAGTCTAAAGAAGGTCTCCACGAATGACTAGTCATGCCCTTTGGATTAACAAATGCACCAACCACTTTCATGAGGTTGATGGATGATGTATTGAGACCCTTCACCAACTCCTTTGTGGTGGTATATTTGGATGACATCCTCATCTTCAACAGGACGTGGGAAGAGCACATGCGACATATTCAACAAGTTTTGAGCACTCTACGACAACACAAGATGTATGCCAACTTGGAAAAATGCTCTTTTGGCATGACCATGGTCCAATAATTGAGATACATTGTTGATGAGAATGGGGCACATGTTGATCTAGGTAACATCCAAGTCATCTGTTATTGGCCAGCCCCGACCACACTGACCGAGCTTCAGTGATTTCTGGGGCTAGACAACTTCTACCGACGATTCATGTTTGGATTCTTCCATATTGCATGGGCACTCAGATAGGTAACCAAGGGTGATGGTATGGCCAAGTTCGTGTGGGGGAAGGAGCAAAAAAGAGCATTCAATGATCTGAAGAATCGCTTGTTCTAAGGTCCGATACTCTCCTTGCCCAATCTACAACAACCATTCAAGATTGAGATTGATGCATCTGACTATGATATGAGCGTAGTTCTCACTCAACACGGGCATTCGATGACATACCATAGTGAGACACTCTTCGATACTGTCAAGAAATACCCCACCTATGACAAGGAAATGTATTCCATTGTACAATCCTGTCGTCAATGGAAACATTACATTCTGGGGAAAGAGATGATCATACACATTGATCACAAGCATGTGCATTTCATATAGATAAAGGAGAAATTGCAGAACGATCACCATCAGAAGTGGTCCACCTACATGAAACAATTTCATCTCAACATCAAGTATAAGACAATTATCTCCAATCATGTCACTGACTGCCTCAGACAACCCCCTGTGGCTGCACTGACCATTGTGCTCCATTACTATGGACATGAAGCCTCTGAGTGGCCCCAAATTTATCAACAAAATATGGACTTCTCCACCACATATAAGTTCTTGGGTACAAGCGCAACTGTCATTGATTTTCACATTCAGGACGAAATTGTATGCCACCCGGGCCATCTCTGTGTTCTTACAAGCGAGCGTGCAAAGCTGATTTGGGAGGCCCACTACTGTCAGGTGGTAGGACATTTTGGTGTAGAGAAACCCATGTCCATTCTTCAGAAACATTTTTATTGGCCAAAAATTCGGCAAGATGTCAGCAAGTATATCAGATATTTCACTGCCTGTGCCATTGCCAAGCCAACCATCAAGAAGCAAGGCTTATATACCCCTCTTCCTATTCCTGAGAAACCTTGGGAATCCATCTCAATGGATTACATGTTTGACTTTCCGTCCACCAAGCAAGGAAATGACTGCGTGTTTGTGGTCGTTGATCGGTTTTCAAAGATGGACATCCTCATAGCCTGTAAGAAGACTGTCACAATGACAGAGACTACCAAGCTCTTCTTTGAGAGAGTGTGGGTCCACTTTGGGATACAACAGACCATTGTCTCTGACCGAGACAATAGGTTTCTCAACACCTTTTGGTCGAGTCTCTGGTCTCTATTGGACACCAAGTTCACAAAATCCATTTCTTTCCACCCCATACCGATGGCCAAATTGAGGTTGTCAATAAGATGATTGTGTACATCCTGCGCATGTACAATTATAAGCATCCACATACATGGGACAAGAGTATTCCCTATGTCCAACACAGTTACAACATGGATCTCCATAGTTCCACCGACCATAGCCTATTTTAGGTGGGTCTGAGATTCCAACCCTTGGGACCCATTGATGTTGCACCCCCTCTTGCCATCGCACAGACAAAATCTTCCCCTGGTCAGTCTACGATCAACAAAGCCACCAGATTCATTGAGCAGATTCAACACATCCGCCAACAGGTCCAGGAGATTTTGCAGAAATCCAATGATAAGTACAAGCAGCGCCATGATCAACACAGGGTACCACACAAGTTTCAGGTTGGTGAAAAATTCTGTTTACATCTGCAGAAGGAGCATATCACCGGGCCCTATAGGAAGCTTCACCCACTTCTTTATGGGCCTTACACTATCACGAAGGCTATGGGTAGCAATGCTTTTGAGCTCAACACTCCATCCTTCCTTGTTCTGCATCCAATATTCAATGTGGACCTACTTCGGCCATATTTTCCACCATTATTGGACACTTCTAAGATCGTAGAACAAATAACACCAACAAAGCTCAACCCTGACTGCATGGAACAAACATCCACTGATCATATAAAAAACACACAAGTCAAGGGCACTCACCAACAATCGATCTAGCTTTATCGGGTTGTCAAGGCAGGGAAAATCCTACACCAAGGAAAGTGGCTCACCTAGGGAAAAATCCAGTAGAATTTTTCTCACCTGATGGGGGAACTCAATGCAATGGATACCATTACTTCCTAAGGGGGGAGGATTGATCCAGGTGGATATTGGTGGCCACCCACTTATTCCAACTGGCTCCTCGTGTCCATTTTTGTTCAACACGTTCTTCTGTATTTATTTTTAATTGTGGGTTCTGCACTTCTGGGGCTGTCAGAAGCCCCACACATCCTCCAAGTGGATACAGGTGGCCTCTCGTGTAATCCAACTGACTTATTTTCTATGTTTTCATGTCGGCACATGTTGTTGTACTTCTGGGGCGGTTTTGGGGTCCTAAGCGTTTTTTTTAGCTCGCCACAGTCAAACTGTAGATAGAGTTAAAATTGGATGGAGAAATGTGTTGTTCTTTGAAATACATTTCCAATGGGCTATCACACGCCTAAAACATAGGTCGTATGCAAAATTTATGGCCCTAGGATGTTGAGTTACCAAATTACACCAAATTACCTATAGGGCCCACATAACTTTTATCGTTTCACCTTCTAGGGTTAGGTTTTTGGATGTCTATGGTTTTTTCATTCATGGGTAATATAAAAAAGGCCTATGGAGCCTTATTGTAATCCATTCTACTCAGACGGATGTGCATATAAACTACATCACTTCTCAGAGATAGCTACCACCATTCGAGCAAGTTTTCAGTTCTGCAGTTTTACAGTTTCAACCTATTTCATTATTTAATAGAAGATATTGTTCACTGGATATTTGTGTTATTATCCATATCTTTGTGTTTATTGTATTCGATTTGTTAATCAGTTCGTTCCACTCCTAAATCAGGATCATTAACACAATATATATAATACATATCCTAGTTTAGTTCAGATACTGTTGATGTTTGGACAACATTGGGAAGAAATTCTTCCATATATATATATATATATATATAATATCATATAATACATGACATGATATTTATAATACAAGGTATAAATATATATAATAAATAAGTAGTTATTTATTATCCACGGGATGCATCCTTTCATGGATGGTCACCATATTTTATCTATATATGGAAGACTCATCATTGTAATAATACATCAATCATATATCATCTCATATGAAAAATCAACATGGTATCAGAGTGGGACTGGGCTTGACTCCCTCACTGGAGGGCCCAGGAAAATGAGAGAGCCAACTTATGTTTTGTTACAAAAAATAATATTCCTTCAACAAAATTCAATGGAGATCATAGATTGGACGACATCCGTGGTATGTGAGAAGGATGTTCGTTGCTGGAGATATTTGAGGTTTCTGTTGGAGTTTATGGTCCCCTACTGTGGCTCATCCTACCAATCCATGGATGGTGGCTCTATTGAAGGCCATGACATCTCAGAATTCTCCCTTGACCCAACAATTATGAGCACCATATTTGGCTTCAGGAAAGGCCAAATGAGTTTATGTATTCAAGAAGACTGTCATGAACCTAATCTTATCGTCCTGGAATTTTCCATGTCGACCTATCTATTATCCAAGGAAATGAAATACAATCTGCTAAGTATTTCTCTGGAGTGTGAAGAAGAGAGCACCCACGATGGATCTTTGTTCTTGGTCTATGTGTGGACCATGTATTGCAATGGATGCAAGGTGGGTTTTGCAATAAAACACAATGTTACAGAGAATGCCCAAGTGATATTGTAGGTGATACAATCGATATCTACTGGGGTAGGAGTTTTTCCGACTGTGACTAAGGGAGATGAAGGCAAGCTCATGTATATGAGAGAAACTTATGAAATAGTTGTTGGTTCTTCTGATTCAGAGTCCTTTCATACGATCAATCCCGAAGGAAGCATCGAGAATCGGCTCAACGTTGTTCTTCTCCGGTATTGCATGTAGTATGTGTTCTTAATGTGATCTTGAGCTTCCCTCATGGCGCATATGTTGTTCTACAGTATTGAGTACCTCACTCTTAAGGAGTGTGTAGATAAGAGGAAGAAGGCATTTGTTGAAAATTTGCTTGCAATGATTTTATCTACCAATCGATAAGCCTATATAAATGGAAATTTAGGGAAGAGATCATTGAATGATGCAAAACATGAAAATAATGATATGCTTAGGAGAAAGATTGACATATGGTGAACATTTAATTTTTGGGTGAAATATTTTTCCATAATGTTGTCTAAGGTTTGTGACCTAAAGTGAAGCACTAACACTTTGAGAATGAGAGAAATTACAGTTGCTGCATAGTGCCTTTGTGTCTTTGTGAGGGAGAAGCACTGGTCAATTGCTTCCCATGAGATCGTATAGACTATTGACAAGGCATAGAGAGAGACAAAACCAATAGAATTGATCCCAGTTGTGTTCACCGATTGTTATATAGGTTCACCTAAATTATTTGGTTGCTCGATGCACTCAATGTGAGATCTATGGAAATTGACTATAACTTTATGAACCTAGAGATGTTTGATGCAGGAGCATTTCTCCACGCAGCCAGCCAGCCAGCCACGTCAGCGCGCATGCATTCAAGGATGAAAGGGAGGCGCAGCCTCATTTAAATATTTGTAATGAATGTAAATTAAATGCTTAGGCTGTTGAGCCATGGGAAGCCGTGATTTATGCAGGCTGTAGATAGGATCGGCTTTAATGCCAGATCAACTGAGATCTAGATCCATACGCTGGACTAGACAACCATTGAATGTAATTTATTAGAGTAGGTGAACTTGGAGGGAAGCGCTCGATTGAGCCCCTCAGGTAAAAGAGATTTTCATATCTCATTTTGAGTTAGTGATAGTGGTTGTAGATGAGCAGAGTTAAGGAGAGACAGAGAGAGCTCGAGAACACATTGTAATTACGGGCATTTGCCATTGTTAATATAAACAGAAGCAATTTTTCCTGCATGTCATTCTGTGTTATATGGGTGTCTGTGCGTGTTCTTCTATATGCTG
Organism: Picea engelmannii; assembly: GCA_009831015.1. NCBI lineage: Eukaryota > Viridiplantae > Streptophyta > Pinopsida > Pinales > Pinaceae > Picea > Picea engelmannii. The sequence goes on from ML776976.1 coordinate 190,222, forward strand.
CGAATGTATGTTATGTTGATGCATTCTGTAGGAGTGTGTTTGATTTCAGGGTTGAAGGTCTTTGAGGCTTCACACCAGGAGGGTGTGACAGAACGCTGTGGGTTCTGAGAGCCGTGCACTGAGGATGCACTTCTGAACACTGCGGGTTCAGACAAGGACGTGCTGCGGCACATGAACTGGAGTCAACAACTCGGAGGAAGACCTCAAGGTTTCTGAATACCTTGGAGGCAGGGTTGTGTATCTGAGACACAGTTGCAGACAGAATCAATGAGGATTCTGTAGGAGCTCTGCCAGGTGGGCATTGAGCGTAAGCACGAGGTGCTGAAGAAGAACTCGACCGTGAGTTCAGAAGAAGATAGAATCTCTGAGGAGTTCTGTAGAAGCTCTGCCAGGTGGGCATTGAGCAGGTGCAAGGAGTGCACAGGTGAAAGGGACAGAACTGTTGAACGTTCTGTGGAAGAGGAGAACTCTGCCAGAAGGGCACCAAGACGTTGTGCAGATAGGCACAGGGAAGAAGAGAACTCTTTGAGTTCCATGAATTGAGGAAGTATCCACTGAAGGATCTTCACTGGGTTGCTGAACATCCAGAAAGACTCAACAAGAGGTTGCTTGAGCAAGATAGTCAGGAGGGCATCCATTTTATTTCTCCATCTGCAGGAGAAGGAAGGAAAAGTCCCCCAAGGGGTCTGAGTGTTTGTGAGAAGCTCGGGATGGATAGCACCAGCGAGTGCATCTGAAGGCTCTGCAAGGAGTGGAGGAGTCGAAAGAACCCTTCAAGGATTCGAAAGGGAATAAAAGCTCAGGAAGGGCAGTGTTTATACATGCATGGCGAGGACTCAAGGACGAAGAGTTTGCTGAAACGAAGTAAAGGCTGAGACCTTAGAGAAATTGGAATTCTTCCAGGTGCAGGAAGAAGCACGCAAGCTCAGGAGAGGAGAAGATCTGGACCGTTAAAGAAGCAGCTAGAGAAGCGCGTAGGAGAGGAGAAGATCTGGACCGTTAGATCTTGCTCGGGATACCCAACAGCCGTCAGACCTACAAGGAGTTGCATGGGAGTTAAACCCCCTTGACAGTAGAAGAGAAATCCCGAAAGAAGGATGGAACCGTCGGGACATCAACACATCGGATGTCGGAATATCGCGAGTCCTGAGGACGAGACGCCTAGGACATCAGAACTCACGAAATTGCGAGAGGAGATCTAGACCATCCATCTTGCAGAGGACGCGTGGCAACAATCGGAGCCATCAGGAGGAAATCCCGGAAGGCATCGGCACTTGGTATATCGGGGATATTGAGGACGTGAGGAGAGTCACTCGACACCAGAAACCCTGAAGTAGCGAGGCTTGATCTGGACCGTTCATTTGGAAGCGGACACGTGTCACGAGATTACCCACATCGGGAACTCGGGCATCGAAGGTTGGAAGAGGAAGTCATTCGACTTCAAAAGTGGTGAAAAGGTGAGAGCTCCGTGTGGTGGGGCCTAGCTGACATCACATCGGTACATCGCCGATCGGGATATCGGGAGTCCTAGGGCCAAGGAAAACGTTGCAACGGGAATCACGATATTGCGAAACACGATTTCCCGACAGGCAGAGAACCGTGTGGGGCCACAGGAGTTGGTGGCGTGGACAGGTGACGCGAGTTATGGGGATTTCGTGAGTAGAAGGGCTGAGATCTTGGTGTCAAGAGTCGCGAGATGCGAGGAGTGAGGAAGAAGGGTAGCCATTGGATCTGGTTCGTAGGAGAACCGTCAGATCTACACATGGGTTCGTGTATCGGTGTTTCGTAGGTTGAAGCCCGTGATCTTGGCAACAGAAGCTGTGAAGTCACGAAGCGCGATATCCTGACGAGATCAGAACCGCCCATTATTTGGGATGCGTGTTAGTATATCCTGAGGAGTCGGGGATCGGAAAATCAAAATTTTCAAAGGTGTGAAACTCTTGCATGTTGGAATCGCGATCCATGATATCCCAATGGGGAGACATGTGGGCCACTGCAGGAGATAGTGGAGGACAGGTGGCAGATTTTAGTGACGGGTGAAGGGACCATTGACAGGTCAATGACTGTAAGCCATCGATGGGAATCAGGAATTGGAGAGGACAGTGACTCTCGACAACAGGAACCCCGAAGCCCAATAAACAGTTTCCTGTGGGGAAATTGGTTACGGTCCAGTGCAGAGGCCATGAAGGGTAAAGAAGGACCTATGGATCAGGTGTTTGAAAAGGATTCCACTCCGGAATCTAAAGAGCTAATTCGGCTCAAAGAGGGGATTAGAGATGATCCTGTGAGCAGGCGAGGAGTTGTCGGAGGAGCTTCCTCGCTCTTGCATCAGGTGTCGGAGGAGGTAGCTCACTCGTGCTTGCATCAGGTGGTATCAGAGTGGGATTCTATTTGTATATTGTAGATAGAGGAAAGCAGGAGGAAGACAGAGCACTGGAGGACTCTATAAGGACTTGTTTGCAGGTAGGCAGCAGTCCATAGACAGTCAGGGAGACTGTAGGAGGATGAAGCTGGAACACTTAGGGATGCAGAGTGACAGCAACAGGTTTTCTAGGAGAGCAGACAGAGACAACACCATGGTTACTGAAGACCATAGGCATGCTGGGAGGAAGAAGAGCAAGGTAGAAAAGCTTGCAGAAATGGATAGAGAGATGGATAGATACCTCTATGAATTAAAGGCAGACATAGAGAAGCTCGAACTGCGGATGCGGCAGGATAGGAGGAGGAGATGGATGCATGGATTGCCCATGGAGAAGGCAAAAGCGAAATGGCCAGTCAAGCAACTGATGGTCATGAGACAGCGCAGGCTGTTAAAAGGATGGCTGAGATATGCTGAAAACCTCAAGGCCACAGAGGAAAAGATGATTGATCACTGTGAGTCAGAGACTGGAAAAGGTCTCGATGATTGGGAAAATGAAGAAGATGAATTGGGATCGTCTGATGATCTCAATAACTTCCAGATGGACAGAGAAGAAGAAATTCCATATTTCCAGGAGGGAAATGAGTTGAGATCAGCTGAAGATCTCACAGAATGTCAGGAGGACAGCCAGGGAATTTCACATTGCCAGCTGGGCAATGAAGGGAGATCACTGCCGGATCTCAAAGACTGCCAGGAGGGCAGTGGAAGCATCTCAGATTTCCAGGAGGACAGAGATGAGAATGCGAGACCATCTGAGGGTCTCATGGACTCAGAGAAGAGTTCAATTCAGCAAGGAGTGCTGATGAAGATGGGATCAATTGATATCATAGTCTACCAGGAAGGCAGCGAAAGCATCCCATATTGCCAAGTGGGCAGGGATGAGAAGGAGAAATTTGATCAGCCAGAGGAGCTGACCAAGCAGATGAGACTATTTGAGGGTCTCATAAATTCAGAAATAAGTTTGGATCAGTAGGTGCAGCTGACAGCGGAGGATTTGAGTCGTGTGATGATTGGAGGAATTCAAATATTCCTGCCATTTACCCTAGAGGAGGTAGAAAACAGTGTTGCGGATGATGCAGCAACAACAGAAGAACAGTCACAGCCAACGATGATTGTCAAAAGGGAATTGGAGCAGACATTTGAGACTGCCCAAACAGATGAAGGGAAGAATGAGCATTCTGAGGAATGACTCAATGATTTCAGCCAGCGAGCTGAGGAAGCTGTAGCGTTGAAGCTGACAGCCGAAGAAGCCGAAGCAGACGATGAGGATGATGAGCATTCTGAGGAATGGCTCGATATTTTCAGCCAAGAATCTGAAAAGACTGCAACATGGGAGGTTGCAGAAGTAGAGGAAGAAGAAGCAGGCAACATTTTCTTTGCTGACCTATGGGATCAAATTGAAGCCCTGGACGAGAGGGTAAAAGTGCAGGGCATGCACATCCAACAGGTGAAGTTGGAAACTGAAGAAGGAGGCATGGGGGATCATGGTGATCTGCCCATGTGGCCAAAATTTTTGTAGCTGAGGAGACTGCATGAGAAGAACCAGCCATTGGAGCAGCTGGATGCAGTGATCGAGGAGATCAGAAGGCTGATGGTAAAGTCAGCAGAAACTGCCAGCAAGGAGAGACTGAGCAGAAAGGGAGTAGCAGCAGCAACAACGCGGAAGAAGCAGAAGCAGTAGCAAAAGTGAGTAGATGAGAAGCTCCAGAGACTTATTTGGGATCCAGGAGGATTCCAATAGCTTAGAGGGGAAGCACATGAGCAGGAGCTCATGATTTTTCAGCTGAGGAGTTTGATGCAGGAGCATCTCTCCACGTAGCCAGCCAGCCAACCACGTCAGCGCGCATGCATTCAAGGATGAAAGGGAGGCGCAGCCTCATTTAAATATTTGTAATGAATGTAAATTAAATGCTTAGGCTGTTGAGCCATGGGAAGCCGTGCTTTATGCAGGCTGTAGATAGGATCGACTTTAATGCCAGATCGACTGAGATTTAGATCCATACGCTGGACTAGACAACCATTGAATGTAATTTATTAGAGTAGGTGAACCTGGAGGGAAGCGCTCGATTGAGACCCTCAGGTAAAAGAGATTTTCATATCTCATTTTGAGTTAGTGATAGTGGTTGTAGATGAGCAGAGTTGAGGAGAGCCAGAGAGAGCTTGAGAACACATTGTAATTATAGGCATTTTCCATTGTTAATATAAACAGAAGCAATTTTTCCTGCATGTCATTCTGTGTTATATGGGTGTCTGTGTGTGTTCTTCTATATGCTGTGAATGTATGTTATGTTGATGCATTCTGCAGGAGTGTGTTTGATTTTAGGGTTGAAGGTCTTTGAGGCTTCACACCAGTAGGTTGTGACATAATGTTGCGGGTTCTGTGAGCCGTGCACTGAGGATGCACTTCTGAACACTGCGGGTTTAGACAAAGACGTGCTGCGACACAGGAACTGGAGTCAACAACTCGGAGGAAGACCTCAAGGTTTTTGAATTCCTTGGAGGCAGGGCTGTGTATCTGAGACATAGTTGCAGACAGAATCACTGAGGATTCTGTAGGAGCTCTACCAGGTTGGCATTGAGAATAAGCATGAGGTGCTAAAGAAGAACTCGACCGTGAGTTCAGAAGAAGATAGAATCTTTGAGTACTTCTGTAGAAGCTCTGCCAGGTGGGCATTGAGCAGGTGCAAGGAGTGCACAGTAGAAAGGGACAAAACTGTTGAACGTTCTGTGGAAGAGGAGAACTCTGCCAGAAGGGCACCGAGACGTTGTGCAGATAGGCACAGGGAAGAAGAGAACTCTTTGAGTTCCATGAATTGAGGAAGTATCCACTGAAGGATCTTCATTGGGTTGTTGAACATCCATAAAGACTCATCAAGAGGTTGCTTGAGCAAGATAGTCAGGAGGGAATCCATTTTATTTCTCTATTTGCAGGAAAAGGAAGGAAAAATCCCCCAAGGGGTCTGAGTGTTTGTGAGAAGCTCAGGATGGATAGCACCAGTGAGTGCATCTGAAGGATCTGCAAGGAGTGCAGGAGTTGAAATAATCCTTCATGGATTCGAAAGGGAATAAAATCTCAGGAAGAGCAGCATTTATACATGCATGGTGAGGACTCAAGGACGAAGAGTTTGCTAAAACGAAGTAAAGGCTGAGGCCTTAGAGAAATTGGAATTCTTCCAGGTGCAGGAAGAAGCGCGCAATCTCAGGAGGGAGCAACATCGGCAGTTGAAATAGCCCAAAAGATCTAGATCGTCGGTTTTCGTGTCCAGGGAGCAGCTAGAGAAGTGCGCACGAGAGGAGAAGATCTGGACCATTAGATCTTTCTCGAGATACCCGACAGCCGTCGGACCTACAAGGAGTTGCATGGGAGTTAAACCCCCTTGACAGTAGAAGAGAAATCCCAAAAGAAGGACTGAACCATCGGGACATCGGCACATCGGATGTCGGAATATCACGAGTCCCGAGGACGAGACGCCTAGGACATCAGAACTCGCGAAATCGCGAGAGGAGATCTAGACCATCCATCTTGCAGAGGACGCGTGGAAAAAATCGGAGCCATCAGGAGGAAATCCCAGAAGGCATCGACACTCGGGATATTGGGGATATCGAGGACGTGAGGAGAGTCACTCGACACCAGAAACCTCGAAGTAGCGAGGCTTGATCTGGACCATTCATTTGGGAGCGGACGCGTGTCACAAGATTACCCACATCGGGAACTTGAGCATCGAAGATTGGAAGAGGAAGTCATTCGACTTCAAAAGTGGTGAAAAGGTGAGAGCTTCGTGTGGTGGGGCCTAGCTGACATCACATCGGGACATCACCGATCGAGATATCGAGAGTCCTAGGGCCAAGGAAAACGTTGCAACGGGAATCGCGATATTGCGAAACACGATTTCTCAACAGGTAGAGAACCGTGTGGGGCCACAGGAGTTGGTGGTGTGGACAGGTGACGCGAGTTATCGGGATTTCGTGAGTAGAAGGGTCGAGAGCTTGGTGTCAAGAGTCGTGAGATGCGAGGAGCGAGGAAGAAGGGTAGCCGTTGGATCTGGGTCGCAGGAGAACCGTCAGATCTACACGTGGGTTCGTGTATCGGTGTTTCGTAGGTTGAAGCTCCATATCTTGGAAACAGAAGCTGTGAAGACGCGAAGCGCGATATCCTGACGAGATCAGAAATGCCCATTATTTGGGACATGTGTCAGGAGATCCCAAGGAGTCGGGGATCGAAGAATCGAAATTTTCAAAGGTGTGAAACTCTTGCATGTTGGAATCGTGATCCACGATATCCCAACGGGGAGTCGTGTGGGCCACTGCAGGAGATAGTGGAGGACATGTGGCAGATTTTCGTGACGGGTTAAGGGACCATTGACAGGTCAACGACCATAATCCATCGATGGGAATCGGGAATTGGAGAGGATAGTGACTCTCGACAGCAGGAACCCTGAAGCTCGATAAACAGTTTCCTATGGGGAAATTGGTCATGATCCAGTGCAGAGGCCGTGAAGGGTAAAGAAGGACCTGTGGATCGAGTGTTTGAAAAGGATTCCACTCCAGAATCTAAGGAGGTAATTCGGCTCAAAGAGGGGATTAGAAAAGATCCTGTGAGCGGGCGAGGAGCTGTCGGAGGAGGTAGCTCGCTCGTGCCTGCATCAATGTTTGAGGCAACAACATGAGACATTCTCCCTGGAGGGTCCTGTGTGAACTAGTATGGGGGAATGTAGACTTCATACTGACGTGCCTCATATGGTCAGATGAAGAAACCAAGACATTGGTTTAATGAGGAAACCTCGATATGTCTTGGAGGACATTGGCTCCATGAGTGAACGTCGATGTGTCTTAGAGAAGACATTGGTTCCACAAGGGAACCTCGATATGTATTAGACATGTGTTCCATGAGATGTCTAGTATGGAAACCATTCATGAGTGAAGCTTGAGGTTGGACATTTCAGGATATTTGGGCGTTTAGTATAAATTCATGTACCGAAGGAGAAAAGGACCCAGCTAGAACCTTCATGAAGAAAGGGTACATTTGTGTGGTACAATGAGTCTTCAAAGGCATACCGGATCTACATCCTTGGTTAGAGACAAATTGAGGTGAGAAAAGATGTTACCTTTGAGGAAAAGGTAGCCTTCAAGATATACAGAGGATCTAACATGGATATTGATAGTGAGAGACATGAAGAGATGGTGCTTTCTTCTCCTCACCCTATAGCATTTCAGAGGGAGACAATTGATCCTATTGATCCAATTGATCTTGTTCATCCTGTATCTCCAGTTGATGTTCCCAAATATATTGCAGTAGGTTGGAAGAGACCTTCATGGGCCTCTCAGACTCTGCAGGAGGAAGAAGGAAATGCAATTCCTTGTGGTACCTTCCGAGAGAGAAAGAGACCTTAGATATGCTCATGCTATGTTGCATATATGAGCCACATAATTTATTATGAGCCTTCCTGTTATGAGGAGGAATCTATTCAACCATTATGTTGAGATGCCATGATAGAGGAGTATTAGTCCATCATGAAGAATGATGTATGGGATATTGTTCCGAGACCTGAGGGGAAGTCAATAGTGACTTCCAAGTAGATATATAAGATCAAACACATAGCTCACAGGAGCATTGAGAAGCAAAAAACGAGATTTTTTTCTAGAGGATTCTCTGAGGGGGAGGGAATAGATTATGAGGAGAAATTTGCTCCTTTTTCTCGATACACTTCTATTCAAAATATTATTTCCCTTGCAACATCCATGGGTTGGAGACTACATCAGATGGATGTGAAGACAACCTTTCTCAATGGAGAGATTGAGGAAGAAGTATACATCGAGAAACCATATGGTTTCATGATACATGAGAAGGAGTCTCATGTGTGTAGGTTGAAGAAGGCCCTGTATGGACTCAAGTAGACACTTCGATCTTGGTATGCGAGGATTGATGGACACCTTATGAGTTTGGGATTCAACAAAAGTGTTGCTGATCCCAACCTGTACTACAAGACTGTTAATGGTGAGTCCTTGATTTTGGTACTCTATGTTGATGATTTATGCCTCATCGGTACAAAGAGACTTATTGTTGAATGCAAGTATGCTTTGGCCAATGAGTTTGTGATGAAGGACCTTGGTATGATGCACTACTTCTTGGGACTAGAGGTATGGTAGAGAATTTATGAGATATTCCTGAGTCAGGGGAAGTACACAGTTGAGAGATTGAAGAAGTTTAGGATGTTGAACTGTAAGCCTATGGCTACACCAATGGTGATGAATATGAAGAAACTAAGTGTGTCTTATTCTAATTCCGATGATTATGATCTGAACCTGTACAAACAACTGATTGGATCATTGATGTATTTGCTTAACACCAGGCCATATATTTTCTATGCAGTGAATGCACTTAGCCAGTTCAAGATTCAACCGAGACAGACACACTTGATTGTTGCAAAACATGTGTTGATATACCTATGATGCATATTTGGACATTGTATGAGATATACTTCCAGTATTGACATGAGATTGCAGGTATATAATGACTTTGATTGGGAAGGGAGTGTAGTGGGCAGGAAGGGCACCTCCTGGTGTTTCTTTACTTTGGGATCTTCCATGGTTTCCTGGTGTAGCAGGAAATATGCTTTTGTGGCTTTGAGAACCATAGAAGTAGAGTACATTGCATAAAGTGTGGTAGTCCGTGAAGCAGTGTGGCTTCACAAGCTCCTTGAAAATTTATTTGGAGACGTGTTGGATTCCATTGTTATTCATTGTGATAACTAGAGCTATGTGAAGATCTTAGAGACTCCAATGTTTCATGAAAAATCAAAACACATTGATATCAAGGACCATTACATCTGAGACATGGTGCAGAGGTGTTGATTAAGGTTGGTTGTCATTGATGTCAACCCTTGAAGAAATCTCTGTAGCACAAAGGTTTGGGTAATAGACCCAATATTGTTTGATGTAAATATGACTCATTATTGTCTTGTCATGGTTGATAAGAAGTAAATATGGATGAACTCCAAAGTGGTCCCCTTATGGTGAAAGCCCTCACGGGAAGACGCTTTGTGGAGTAAGAGAACCCATGCTTAATTGTGGAATAATGAGATGAAGGACAATGAATTTGTTAGGTAAAGTATCCTATATGGATAGTGCTTGTCATTCCATTTCCGGTGGTATGTGGAATGTCACATAACTCCTCACGGTTAGAGAGTTATGGCCATGAGAAGTTGGAGACCCCAGGTTTCGGTAATGGACCCAAGTTTGTTTGATGGATAAAGGTACGAGTTATGATATATTTTCAGATAATACTATTCTATATGGATAGTACATGTCATTCCATTTCTGGTGGTATGTGGAACATCACATAACTCCTCACGGTTTGAGAGTTATGGCCTTACGAGGTTGGAGGACCCTCATATGTCATCTAGAAGCCCCAAATGGTCAAAGTAGTGAAAGTGGTTTAAGAGATTTTAAAAGGTAAATAATAAAGTGAAGTAATGAGTGTATTATAATTCAAAGGGAATACAAAATAAATTATTTCAATAATAAATTTAATGGATAAATTAGAAGTGGGTTAACCCTAAAATAAGGAAAGTGGGGCCAAGTGACCTAGAAGATGTTTTTAAGGAAGCTACTTGGAGAGTATAAATAAGAGGCAAGGCTCTCTCATTTTAATCAAACTTAAGCATATTGAATATCTATCGATGTCTTAGGTAACCAAGGATATATAAGCCAAAATTCTGAGGGAAGGTGCAGAAAAGAAGGCCGAAATGCAAGGAAGGGTAAATTCGTTTGATGGTGCTTTCTAAGGTGTTTCAGATAAAAACATCATAAATTATTCATAACATATCCAAATTCAGCGAAACCAAATTTGTTGGTTAGGGTACAGGTTGTAGTATGCTGTGTAACAATTTCAAATCAATTCAACAAATATTCCGTGCGGGGCACGCTCTACAAGGTCACTCTCTAGAATAAGCCATAATTCAGCAAGGTATGCCATTTTTTCTATAACTCCTTTTTTGAGAGGTTCCAAGCAGTGACACCTGGAGGAATTTCATAAAACACATTGAAGGACATTGTGTATTAGTTTCATATCTTCATATATTACAGGTACAAATTTATGATTACTTCAAGTTAGGGTTGTTGACTAATCTAAAACTAGGCATGTGAGACTAAAGAAAAGTTTGATGAAAATGATAGTATCTTGTTGTTGAAGTTAAGGAAGGTTCGCAGGGATGTGAACATATACACTAGGTATATTACAGATCTAAAAATTAGATTTGGATGATGAAATTGATGAGGGATTTTGGTTGAGGTACATGTTGAGTACATGTTTGAGACAAGTAGTTGATGAGTTGACACATACATGAGGTGTATAGTTGATGATGTTGGTACATATTGATGATTCATAGTTGATGAGTAGTTGACACATGATTGCTACATACTTGGTACATGGTTGGATGCACTTGTTTATGGTACAGGTTGATTACAGGTTATTTGGTACAGTTTGGTGCATGGTTGATGCACTTGTTTATAGTACATGTTGAGGTATAGGTTGATGCATGGTTCAGATTTATTGGTACAAGTTTACAGTGGTATATCTCATAGTGATAGGTTGACAATGGTTCCTGTTGGAAATATGGCTATAGCAGAGATGACGCAGATGGTCAAGGTTGTCATTGATGGCAATCGGTCAGATGGTCAAGGTTGTCATTGATGGCAATAAGTTGGTTATAGAGCACGCACAAGAGATGCTGGAAAACAGAAGCTGAAACACAGTGCTGAAACAAAGCTGGAACACAGAAGCTGAATCACAGATGCTGAAACACAAATGCTGGAACACAGATGCTGGAACGCAGATGCTGGAACGCTTATGCTAAAACACAGCGCTAGGCCGAAACACAGTGCTGAAACAGAGCTGGAACATAGAAGTTAAATCACAGATGCTGGAACAAAAATGCTAGAACGCTTATGCTGAAACACAACGCTGGGCTGAAACACAGTGCTGAAACAGAGCTGGAACACAGAAGTTAAATCACAGATGCTGGAACACAAATGCTGGAACGCTTATGCTGAAACACAGCGCTGGGCTGAAACACAGTGCTGAAACAGAGCTGGAACACAGAAGTTAAATCACAGATGCTGGAACATAA
>ML776976.1:234702-252581 GCA_009831015.1 Picea engelmannii
AGTAAAATACTTAGCATCTTTCAATTGATCAAGTAAATCATCAATTCTAGGAAGAGGATAGTGATTCTTTACCGTAATCTTGTTCAAGGCCCTGAAATCCACACACATATGCCATGTACCATCTTTCTTTGGCACTAACACAATTGGAGATCCACATGGCGATGTGCTTGGCATGATGACCCCTTTGTCAAGCAACTCTTGGATTTGTTTTTTGATTTCAGCATTCTCCATTACTGACATCCTATACATACCAATGTTTGGAAGAGGACAATCTTGCTGCAATTGTATTTCATGTTGGATACCCCTTTTTGGAGGTAATCCCTTTGGTTCCTGAAACATCTCATCATATTGGTTAACAACCTCATATAGATCAGATTTCAACTTTGCATCACAACCTTGGAAAACTTCTTTTTCAACATTATCTTTGGGTTTAATCATCAAGAGAACAAAATTCTTACTAGCATTGACTAATCTCTTCATTTGTCATGCATTTACAAGTGACAAATTCATCTTCTTTGAATGTGCTCTAACAATGTACTCAACTCCATTTTTAAACAAGTGATACATATTCTCATGATGATGAAAAATGGCTCTTCTATCATATAAATATGGGCTTCCCAACTTGATACCACAGATATCCAAAGGAATAACATCAAGCTCTACCTCATCTATAAAATTTGCAGTGATGGCAAACCTAAGTTTACACCTTCTTGTCACCTGCAATTTAGCATTATCACATATCCAACCAAGAGGGTATGGTTTAGGATGTGGAATAGTTTCCAAATTTAATTTCTTGACAGTGTCTTCAGATATAAGGTTTGCTTGAGATCCAGTATAAAAAAGAGTATCTATCTTGGTATGTTTTGAAACAACCCTTATGTGAAAAAGTTCTATTCTTTCTTTTTCTTGTCGAGTTTCATTGAAATTACTATTACTTGAAGAACTAGTACTTGCAATAGAACCCTTACTTTGATAACCCATGGCTGTAATTTTTGTTTCATCACCCGAATTAGAACCTAAATCATGTTATATGGTTGCAACAGTCTTTGACTTCCCTTTGTTGCCAAAATTTTTGGGTCTTCTTTCAGGATGAAGTTTCCAACAATGGTCTTCATCATGGCCATCCTTTGAGCAATGTTTGCATGTAAATTTTTCTCCCTCTTTCTTAACAGCAACATTCTTTTTTCCATTTCCCTTGAACTTCCTCTTTCCTTTGTCTCCATGACTGAAAGGATTCTTGTTACCCTCATGAGTTTCATTCATTCCTCTGGCTTCCAAATGAGTTTCCTGAACACAAACTTCATCTAGATTTGAAGGGTTAAACATGAGTATTGTATGTCTCAAGTAACTATGTAAAGCTCCAATGCATTTGAGTAAAGTTTCTTGAGAAGACAAATCTACTCCCAAAACCAAATCTCTTCTCCTAAATTCTTGAGTAAAGATTTGCACATTTTTCCCTTTATCTTGTCTAAAATTTTGCCAATCCATAATAGCTTTTTGCATATATGCCAATGGGTAAAATTGTTTTTTAATTGCAACAATAAAATCATTCCAAGAGGTTAAAATTTTACCATGTTTCTTCATGTCCTCTTGAGTCTTGGCTTCCCACCAAATGAGTGCTGCACTATCCAATATTAAAGAAGCAAGCTAAATCTTAGTTTCATCATCTTGATTTTTTTGTATCCTACAATACACCTCAATCTGATGAATCCAGTTATCTAATTTCTCAGCATTTACCTCTCCATTGTACATTGGCAAATCAAATTTAATATCAAGCTTTAACAAAGGAATTTGTGGAGGAATTTTACCATGTCCCCTTGGAGAATTTGGAAGAGGTTGTGAACTGGTAGAAGAAGAGGAAGATGGAGGTGAGGGAGGTGGAGAAGCACCATTCCCTCCATTTCCTTTTGGAGTTTTATCACCACTGTCTCCCTTGTTCTTTGAAGGGTTGGAGCCTTCACCTTGCAACCTTGTATTCCTTTCTTCCATCAAGAATTTCATCATTTCTCTCATTTCCATGAAATCCTTTCTGAGATCTTCATCTTCTGTAGGAATATTTTCATGACTCTCTTCATGAGCCATACTTGGTGAATGCCTCCTTGAAGCTTGAGGTGATGATATAATCTTTCTTCTTGAAGGATGAGAACTTGGCTCTACAAGTTGACCTTCTCCTCTTGTGAGTTTCAACTTTGTGAGCATCAGAAAACAAAACACTTGCAAATAATCAATCCTTCAAAAACCTAAGCTCTGATACCAACTTGATCTGAAAATGATAAAGGCTTGTATTCTTGAAAATATTTGCAAGTTTTATTTAAGTGTTCTGATGAAAAAGGATCAATTTGCAAACACAAATTTTATAGAAATTACACATTCAAGATGCAATAATAACCAACAAAATATAGTGAACAATGAACACATAACACATCAAATGATAAAGGAGTTCACCCCTCTCTTTGGCTACATCTCCTGGTCCAGCTTCCAATGGATCTTTTATATTATTTTCTCAAAGTGATAAAATATGTGCTTTACAATGCTCAAAATGAAAATAGATGGCTCCAATGGCTTCAGAACGTCCAAAAACCCCTAGCTGGGATTTTTCGGCACTTGATTTGGCCAAAAATTGAAGAAGATAGGCTTCCTGGAAGTTCCCCTTCAAACTTGCTGTCTCTGGATCGCCAAATGCACCTATGTGTGTCCAACCTAGCCTCTGCGCTCATTTCTGTGCTAAAACCTAGCACCAGGCACACAACCACAACACACGCGCAACTGTAGAACAGTTAGGGAACCTAGCCCCCTAACCGCCAAGTCGTTGGGTGTATGGCCATGTGACCACACATAAAAGGCTGGGGCTAACCATTGTTCAAATCAAATGGACATACGACAAGTGTCGGCGTGGTTTTAACCATTGGAAAAACTCCCGCACAATTAATCATCGGTCATATGTATTGTTAACATAATTGTGGGCTGGGGCTAAGCCCCAGCCCGACCCCCGCGCCAAACTATACAATAGTCAAACTTAAATAAATTTTAACACATATACATATTAAGAACTAATGCGTGGGCTATTGGTAGCCCACGCCGTGTGAAGGTGCTCCACCTTGGCGGGAGGTCCGAGGTTCGATCCCCATGGACTCCATATAATTTTGAACGACCAATCAAATATGGTGCCACGTGGTAGCCCATGTCTGGGCCATGTGGCACCTTCCCACTTGTCAATAATGTGCCACGTGTCGAGATATGATTCAACCTCACAACTTCCAATTGTTTGCCAACTCAGCCCTGCCATGTTAGCTTACAGCCCTGCCACATCATCGTACGACCCTGCCACATCAGCAACTGTACGGACTGTACAGTCAGTAAATTGTTTTTACCTGTTTGACAATTTGAACAGAACACGATATCTCACTCATCCGATGTCCGTTTGAACCCGTTTGAGTTGCGTTGGGTTCATGATGACGAGGCCTACACACCTATTTGATTTGAAGAAATTATGAGAACTTTGAATTTTGAGCAAAATTTGATCCCCTGGATCATATATTGTGCATGGTGTATTGTGATGTATTGGTGTAACTCTTATACTATTGTTCATTGCTCATTGGATATAGTTGAATGGTTTAAGTATAAGTTGAAAAAGGTTTTAAATTGTACTTGATACTGATTCACCCCCCTCTCAATATCAACAAGAAAAGCTCATTAAACTTATGTGTTATGTGTTAGTAACTTGATCCAATTACCCAAACACATAACATTTTTACACTTGCAATTTAAAAGAGATAAGTCTTTTTCATTTTAAATATCTATTGGAAACAAATCCATTCCATTTTCAGATTAGTTGGTATCAGAGCATAGGTTTTTGAAGGCTTGATTGCATGCAAGTGTTTTGTTTTTCTGATGCTTACAAGGTTGAATATCATAAGAGGAGAAGGTCAACTTGTAGAGCCAAGTTCTCAACTGTCAAGAAGGAGAATTATCAAATCACCTCAAGCTTCAAGGATATATTCACCAAGTATGGCTCATGAGGAGAGTTATGGAACTCTTCCTTCAGAGGAGGAAAATTTCATAAAATATTTTTATGATATGACTGAGATGGTCAAAGTTTTTATTTATTAAAGGAATTCAAGATTGCAAGGTGAAATATCCAACCCTCCAAAGGGAAATGGAGACAATGGTCATAAAAATCCAAAGGGAAATGGAGGGAATGGTCATTCTCCACCTCCTTCACCTCCATCTTCCACCTCTTCCACCATTTCACAACCACCTCCAAATTCTCCAAAAGAACATGGTAAAACTCCTTTACAAACTCCTTTTCTTAAGCTTGATATTAAGTTTGAATTTCCTATGTACAATGGAGAGGTAAATGATGAGAAATTGGATATCTGGATTCGTCGGATTGAAGTGTATTGTAGGATACAAAGAATCATAGATGATGAAACTAAGATTCATCTTGCTTCTTTAACATTGGACAATGCAACACTCATTTGGTGGGAATCCAAAACTCAAGAGGACATGAAGAAACATGATAAAGTTTTATCCTCTTGGAATGATTTTATTGTTGCAATTAAAAGGCAATTTTATCCATTAGCATACATGCAGAAAGCTATTATGGATTGAAAAAAATTTAGGCAAGCTAAAGGGAAAGATGTGCAAAGTTTCACTCAAGAATTTAGGAGAAGAGCTTTGGTTTTGGGTATAGATTTGTCTTCTCAAGAAAATTTACTCAAATACATTGTAGGTTTTCATAGCTACTTGAGGCATACAATGCTTATGTTTAATTCTTCAAATCTAGATGAAGTTTGTGTACATGAAATTCATTTAGAGGCAAGAGGAAGGAATGAACCTCAAGAGGGAAACAATAAGTCTTTTTCTAATGGAGGCAAGGGCAAGAGGAAATTTGAAGGAAATGGGAAGAAAAATGCTTCAGTCAAGAAAGAGAGAGAGAAACTCTCATGTAAACATTGTTCAAAGGATGACCATGATAAAGACCATTGTTGGAAACTTCATCTTGAAAAGAGACCCAAAAAGTTCAACAACAAAGAGAAACCAAACATTGTTGCAACTGTACAACAAGATTTAGGATTTGATTAAGAAGATGAAACAAAAATCACAACCATGGGGTTTCAAGGTAAGAATTCTATTGCTAGCACTAGTTCTTCAAATTATTCCATCAATGAAACTCAACATGAAAAAGAAAGAATAGAGTGTTTTGACATAAGGGTAATTTCAAAACATACCAAGATAGATACTCTTTTTGATACATGATCACATGCAAACCTCATTTCTGAAGACATTGTCAAGAAACTAGATTTGGAAACTACTCCTCATCCTAAACTATACCCTTTAGGTTGGATATGTGACAATGCCAAATTGCATGTGACAAGGTGTAAACTGATATTTTCCATCACTACAAACTATATAGATGAGGTAGAGCTTGATGTTATTCCATTGTATATTTGTGGTATTGTGTTGGGAAGCCCATATTTATATGATAGGAGAGCCATTTTTCATCGTCATGGGAATAAGTATCACTTGTTTAAAAATGGATTTGAGTACATTGTTAGATCACATACAAAGAAGATGAATTTGTCACTTACAAATGCTGGACAAATGAAGAGACTAGTCAATTCTAGTAAGAACCTTGTACTTTTGATGATTAAACCCAAAGAAAATGATGAAGAAGAAGTTTTCAAAGGATGTGATGCAAAGTTACGATATGATTTTTATGAGGTTGTTAATGAAAATGTTGAGATGTTTTTGGAACCAAGGGGATTGCCTCCTAAAAGGGGTATCCAACATGAGATTCTACTGCAACAAGGAGGTCTTCTTCCAAACATTGACATGTGCATGATGTCAGAAATGGAGAATGTTGAAATCAAAAAACAAGCCCAAGAGTTTCTTGAAAAAGGGGTCATCAAACGAAGCACTTCACCATGCAGGTCACCAATTGGTTTGGTACTAGAGAAAGATTGTATATGGCGTATGTGGGTAGATTTCAGAGCCTTGAACAAGACTACATATATGATTGCTGAAGGAGACACATGGAAGAAACATTTGAAAGCAAAGCAAGGTCCATTGCATGCCTTGACAAGATATGTATTCCACTTGGTGATAAGGTATAAGAAAGACATTTATGACAAAGTTGCTGATATGCTTACTAGGCCTATTGTTAGTGCTTCAATATTTTTTAAGCATCATCTTATCATGCATGAGAGATATTTGGAACAATATTCTTTAGATGCTGATTTCATAGATGTTTATGCAACTTTGTGTCGTACTAACCAAGTTGAGGAATTGGATTCCTATGTGCATGGTAAAATTTGTATCTTGGCAAGCTATGTTTTTCACAGGGTGAAAGAGTCAACATGATAAGGGAAGCACATTCTTCTCTTGTTGCTGGCCATTTTGGTGTGGGCAAGACGATTGCATGAGAATATACACTAATTTCAGCATGCTTGTAACCAGGCCAAGAAGTTCATTGAACAAGTTCAGTTTGTGCATCAAACCGTTCAAGAACAGTTGAAAAAGAGCCAAGCCAAGTACAGGACAAGACATGGCAAGTTTTGTGTTGTTCTTAAAGGGACCAATCCAAGAAAGGCCAAGTGGGTTGAGGTTGGGAATGTGAGGGAACTATACCCTCATCTTCGGATTGACTAAAAGTAGTCTTTTGGAGGTCCAAAAGCTTCCCAATGGGGAGGTGTGATCCAGGGGATCAAATTTTGCTCAAAAATCAAAGTGCTTGGAATCACTTGAAAATGGACACATGCGTAGTTCTCATCCTCACGAACTTAACATAACTTGAACATGCTCAAATAGACGTCGTATGAGAAATATATCATGTTCTGTTCATTTTACCAAACACGCAAAATTTTACCGACTGTACAGTCCGTATAGTGCTGATGTGACAGGGTACAAACCCACATGTGGAAAGTGATATGGCATGGTCGTACAGGTGATGTGGCATGGTTTTACAGTCTTAGAGGTAGAAAAGTGGACAAATTTGGTGTTGACACATGCCATCTATTGGGCAAGTGTTATGGTGCCACGTTGCCCAGTCGTGGGATGCCACATGGCACCCTCTTCAATGTGTAAAAATTGGTTTTGTGCCCACGGGAGTTGGAACCCATGACCTCCGGGGGGGAATCATCAAAGACTTGGTAGGGATGGGCTACCATCCCACCCACATGCTATTGCTTACCTGTATATGGTGTTATATTTATTTGAATTGGAATTAAGGATCGAACGACGGTGTAAAGGGTTGGGGCCTAGGCCTTAGCTCCCGTTTTTATCCACACCACATAACAACATCACATAACCGTTGGTGCATGCAACCGTTATTCTTGGTTCATCCTCCGATTCATACCATAATGTATACTACCATTACACATGACCCTATCCATTAACCTTGTGTGTAGACTAGTGCTATGTTGTATAGCCCTGTAGCATATCCATACACCCATTCGTTATAACCGTTGGCTTGGGAATAATACTTGGAGTTAAAAACCCCCAGTTCTATGGAAATATACCACATGACCATACACCATAGTGCAGAGGAGCTAGCTGAGGGGCACACGACTATTAGGTCATTGGCCACATGGGGCCATATGACCGAGTTCTCCGCCGAAGTTTGGGGGCTGACGCAAACGATCCTACATTTTTCGCTCATTTTGTGGGATCGTGGCATGTGCTTGGTTTTATCACAAAAAACACATAGATGCTGGGTTAGTCTGTCAGTGGGCACAATTTGGTGAGCATATATAACAAGCTTAAAGGGGAAAACTTCCAGGAGGTGTAACTTCTTCATTTTTTGGCCAAACTAGGTGCCGAAAAAGCCTAGCTAGGGGTTTTTGGACATTATGAAGCCATTGGAGCCATCCATTTTGTATTCAGAGCACTGTAAGAGAAATTTTTAATCATAATGAAAATGATCCAAGGGAAGTTGGACCAGGAGATGTATCCCAAGAGAGGGGTGAATTCCTTTATCATTTGTTGTGTTATGTGTTCATTTTTGATGGTTTTTATATGTATGATATGCTGCTCATGATTAATAAAAAATCATTAAACGTATGTGTTATGTGTTATTAACTTGATCCAATTACCCAAACACATACCATTTTTACACTTGCAATTTAAAAGAGATAAGTCTTATTCATTTTAAAGATCTATTGGAAACAAATCCATTCCATTTTTAGATCAATTGACCTTGACGTCAAACACTATGGGGAGTTGAATCTAATGTTTCTAAAGGGAGTAGACTCTAAAAGTCCACATGGGAGTGCCATGTGTGATAGACCTTTTGCTACTATAGTGGTTGTATACCACTAACAGAGACTGTGTGTCTTTGGAAAATAGTTGTGTGCTACTACAATGGTTGTGTACCACTAGCAGTAACTGTGTGTCACTAGACAATAGTTGTGTGCTACTAGTTGATTACAAAGCAGTTAGTATACTACTAGATGAAGACATCATAGAAAGATACCTCCCTAGATAGGTGGGAGTGTTGATGTTTCAACATCGAGCATATATTCTCCCAGGATTGGTCATGGTGGTTTGACCAATGGTGAATGGCCCAAGCGTAGTATTCAAAGAACAAAAGATGTGATGTTCTAGTTTTCCTCTAGTGTGTGGAAACATCAAGCAGAATTTCACCCACAAGGTTGTACCTATAGTGAATGTCCCAAGTAAGCATCATGCGTACCTTCACCTAGATTGGGCTGCAAACCAAGGGAGATAGGATACATTTATCACAAAGGTGTACTTGTGGTAAATGGGCCCAGGTGTAGTCCTTCCTTGATCATGACAAGGAATAATATGGACTCAAGGTAATTGAGGTGCTTTCCCCATGTCAGTTATCATTAGTTTGACATTCACCCACATGGGTGTACCTGTGGTGAACGACCTTGGTGTAGTCTCTTTCCTAGTCATGAATATTTGAAAAGGAATGGTAACGACTCAAAATGATAGATGCTATCACATGCAGACTCAGAGTGAGTCTGATCTCAGAGAGAGTCAATTGGCTTAGAGGGAGAGCCACATAAGGAGTTTTCCCTCGGTTCAGGTGGGAGAGAGACATATCTCAAGACTGACAGACAAGTGTCATGATTCTAGGGTGAAGTTTGTATACTTCAGAGACAAACTTTCTCAAGATGAATAATGTCTCCCTTGTTGAGAGGGAGTGTTGATGTTTGGAAAAAATCGAGAAGAAATAATAAATAACTAATTATTTATTATATATATTTATACCTTGTATACTTCAGAGACAAACTTTCTCATGATGAATAATGTCTCCCTTGTTGAGAGGGAGTGTTGATGTTTGGAAAAAATCGAGAAGAAATTCTTCCATATATATATATATGACATGATATTTATAATACAAGGTATAAATATATATAATAAATAATTAGTTATTTATTATCCAAGGGACACATCCTTTCATGGATGGTCACCATATGTTCTCTATATATGGAACACTCGTCATTGTAATAATACATTGATCATATATCATCTCATATGAAAAATCAACAGATCCAAGGTTGTTAAACCAAGCTGTGATACCACATGTTAGGAAATGAGGAATACTTCCATGTTAAACCTAGTAGAAGAGAAGAAGAAAGATTTAATCAAGAAAGTAAATGAAAAAACAAACACACAATGAAAAAATATTTTACCTTGGAAACCCAAACTGAGAAAACCAACATTCCTCGAGTGTTCTACTCTCTTGTTTTTTTATTCATTTAAAATAAAATGTTACATGTCTAACCTTGGTCCATACCTAAGACACAATAGACATCAAGCCCTCTTTATTTACACAAGAACAACCCTGTAGCCAATTTAGATTACATCTATATGACCAACGACCTCTACGATTGACCATTAATCATCCTTTACAACATTACAACATTACAACATGTCTTATTTATAGGATTTACAATAGGCAAAACCATAAAGAAAAGGCACCCAATTTTTTTTTACGGATATACGCAGATCATTGGCTACAAATCCCATGAATCTCAGGATTTTGTTACAGTCGACTACCGAGTCGGATTACCAGTTGACTACTATTCGACCTTCATTCGGTCTTTAGTTGGTTGTCACATTCTCACCTATCGACCGATTGTTGGTTGACCTCTTCGATTTTCTGTTGATGTCTTTACCACCTTGAACCACCTCGACCTTTGACTTCAAATTTACGTAGTTGAATCACCTCGACCTTTGAATTGAATTTACCCAGTCGAACCTTGACCTTCGACTTCGACTATCAATTGATCCACCTCAACTAGAATTTCACTACAAAGAATATAATGACTGAATAGTCACCCTTACAAATGCTACAAGGGAATTTTGGCTTGTGACCTATGTTGGTAGGATTTTCAACATTATCAACACTCATGACAGTGGATGGTTGATTTACCACTTGCTTATTTTTCTTCTTCTTGTTCTTCCTTTTCTTCTTCTTATTAGCCTCTTGGTTACTAGCATCAAGGCTTTCACAAGGTGAGGAAGAAGAAACAGAATAAGACGTGATGGGTGAAGAAGGAAAAGGGTCAACAAGAGGTTGATGTCATTGAGGTGGAGAGCTTGCTTGGACACCAACAAGGGAATTCAATACCATGGGAGTGGAAAACAACCATACTAGTAACCCCTTAGTGAGTATGGGAAGATTCAATGTAGCGATGTAGGGAGGACCAACATTTCCAAAACAAGGAAAAACATAAGGTTCCCTGTGAAAAGGTGTCCCTTGGTTGGTAACCTTAGGAACTGTTTCCATGGATCTAGATTCAACCAAGGGTCTTCTAAACATCAAAGAGAACACACTTTCAAAGAGTAAGAAAACAACTCCTTTATGACAGGGATAAAGGAAGTAAGTATCTTTCAGAGAGATGAGATGAGGCCGTAAACAAAGAAAAGAGAAACAATTACGACAACGTTCATGCATCAATCCCCCAACATACAAGTAAGAACCCATAGGTAAATACCCTCCTGGATCACTGAAGTGGAGATTGAATGTCTGTCGTAGGTAGTACAAGGAACCTTCCTTGTAGATGGAATCCCCCTCGTAGTCACCTTTGTGGAATCCTAGGAGAGGTTACTATGTTTACCAATTCATAATGAATGGTTTGGGGGGGGGGTGGTTTACATTAGAAAATCAATACTAGCAAATCAGTGTGGGAATTTCAAACACAAATCCATGACCAAAATATAAGAAGAAGTGGCATCACCCTGAGTATCTACCATTCTTCAAAGCCTCAAAATTTGATAGTCCCACTGGGCGAATGGAAGAGGGGAAAACTCACCTGATCACTTTGCTTGACCTCATGTTTGACTCCCATGTAAGAGGATATTTCTCAACTAATGTTAATTTTTACTACATGATTTTACATTCTCTAGTATACTATAGTCTCGTTCTTATGGCCTTGAAGAGTTAGCTCTACACCCTACTATCAAGGTCCTAAAATCCTAGACTTTTTGGTTTGATATCAAAGACAAAAAAGTCTAATTGATTTTAGATCATGTGCCTCATTCCTTTTAATGGTTGTTTATTACTAAATAGGGTAAGCATAAGTGGACTAGATGGTGTTATGACTCGATTCTAAACCATGCAAAAAATGAAATGCAAATATTTTGTTTTTGATGGATGCTAGTCATGGTAAAGAGGAGAGTCTTTTGATTTCCAAGATGCATATTCCCAATGCAATTTAATACTTTCTAAAGTGTGAGCTTGACCATGCCATTCTAGAATGCAATATTTTCTTTTGTTTGTTTTTCAAATGCAATGAAATAAATCCAAATGCAACTCTTTTTTTCTTCCTTACTTTGAAACAAAATAAAATAATTCAATGACGATGCAAAGAATCACAAAGAAAAAAGACGCAAGTAAAACATGCACTCAAAAAGTTGACAAGAACTCAAAGAATTCAAATGCAAGAACGCCTCCAACACACATTCAAACAAGAACCCAAAAATATAAAGTAAAGGAAAACCACTTTTTGAAACCTCAAAATTCAAGTAGCAAAGGTCAAAGATCAATGCAAAGTTGCAGCAAGGCGAAAGAGTTCATGAGTGGACTCAAAGGATCAAAATTTTTCCCAACAGGATAAGAGTGAGAAACTCAACAACAAGATTTAATGAAACATTTGGAATCCCCAAATCAATGAAAATGAATCCAAAAGAAAACAAGTAAAACACCTACTAGGCCTTTGAATCATGGTGACATAAATTTGAATTCCTTCAAATTACAAGGATCAGACTACTGATGACATAGACTTTGCCAAAGGATTGAGTTAACCTAGGATAGTCATGTACACTTCACAAATTGAGAGGATATGGAAAGTCAAAAGAGGAAACACAAATGTGACAATCACTAAACTTTAATCAATCAAAGACACAATAATGCATGAAGGATTTTGATTCAAGGTTCTGATATAGAAAGTCAAACTCAAAATCCACTCAGAGAGAGGATTATCACCCTTGTAACATTGCAAACAGGGTGATGATCAAGGTTTCATCGCTCCCCAAGATACTGAGAGTGGGATAATCAAGATTTTATCGCTCCTGTAACACTATAGACATGGCGATTATCAAGGTTTCATTGCTCCCAAAGACACCAAGAGAGGGGGATGATTAGGATGTTATTTTCCTGTATTCCCTTATAGGGGGGATGAAGTCTAGAAAGTGGTGAAAAGACACAAACCTCACCCATATCAGAGAAAGGGTTAGGTTCTTGACTCAGTAAGCTTCCCAATGATGATGAGGGAAGGGGGGAATTCAAGGAAAATGCATACAATCCAAAAAGATCAAGCAACAAACAAAAATCAAAGGGATAGAAAACATTAAAGAAATATAAAAATGATCAGTCTCCAGTGGAGTCTCTAGTTTCTGTTGTGGAAATGTTCCCCCTGTAGATAAGTGAAACCCCCCTTGGATAAAGACTCCTTTGATCCAATACAAAAGGTAAAAAATGGTTCCATACTTTCCCCTTAAATCTATTCTATATGCCCACAAACAAAATGAGAAGAGAAGATGAGAGAATGGGATAGATAAACTACCTCCTTTCTGTCGGTTTTCCTTCCTACACCAACACTTGATATTGATGTCCAATCTCTTGGTGCAAGAAAAGTCCCGTAAAGAACAAAGAGATGCTTCCTTCTTCCACAATATAATGTTAAGAAAAATAGTTTTATATATATCAAACTAGGCAAAAATAGACATGCATACAATGAACAACATAAGCATGAGGGTAATAGGCCAAGTTATATTATATGGAAAACAATAAGTAATGAAGCATTTACAACCTTGATGTTGATGTTGCAACAAATCCTTCAAGCTCTCCTTTCCAACCCTTCAAATGTCACAAGGTCATAAGTGTGGTGCTTTGAAGTTCTCTTCCCTCCCCTTTTCACCCAAGAATCACCTCCATTATATAGGAGTTGAAATGTAACAACCATAGGATAAATTTGAGGAGAGGATAGGATAAAATGAGGATTTTAATGAACATACAAGATTGAACTTTACTTGGATAGAGGGTATCTCAAACCAACCCCTAACCAACTGAAACCTTCTGAAACAGCCCCTCAAAATAAGGCATGATGGTTGTAACCACTTCATTTCCCCCCTAGAACTGAGAACATGGAAATAGTATCGCTCCCCTTGAAATGAGCAAGGATAAATGACAAGGGTTCATCCTCCTCTACATATGGGAAAGGGAGTGATGTTACTCAAAAAAGGCCAAAAAATCAAGGTGAAAGATAGTATTTCGACCTCCAAATGATAAATTTCTCCCCCAACATGTCTAGGGATGATGACAAATATTCCCACACTATGATGAAATTTTGACACTTAATTGCGACACTTGGTAGTGTGACACTTAGGTGTGTAACAATTGTAAATGTAGTATGTGTTCAAGTTCGAAAGTAATGTAATATGTAAATGATGTAAATTGAATTTAATGAAGAGAAATGGAGATTTGGGGGCTAAGTATCCATAAGATAGAGAAGGGGTCCAAGGGGGAGAGTTTACCCATGCCTATTAAACCAAAAACCCATTTCTTATTTCTTTCTAAATTATCCTTACCATGAACCTTCCATTAGCTATTGATTATTCTAGAGCCCGATAATTAAATTCATGTAAGAGAGTTGGTGTGAGAGTCACTTCCCATATTTATCGAGAGCATGGGGGATGAGTACAATCAGCTTGGGGAAGAGTGCAAGTCAATCAAGTAAGAAAAATATAGGTAATTCATATGGGAAGTGTTAACACATATTATTGTAAGGGGGGTTGTTTTCCCTAAGGAAGTGGCACCTTGGTCAAAATGCGAGAAAAGGGGCTTAAAAACCCACAAATTGTGTTTAGCCTAAGTTGGGGGTATGATTTGATATTTTGGCACCCACACAGTCCCAATCATATCGTCAGCTCCCTATCATCAGTGTCCACATCTGCCTGCCAATTCCTCCCTACAAGCGTCCAACAATGCTTTAGATGGTGAAGTTCAGAGTGCGGCCCATCCTAATCCCGATGCAGATAGTTCATGAAAGCGAGGCAGCAGTGTAGACATCATCTCACCGCATAAATGGAAAGATAGAAAGGACTGATAGAGCAGAGCTTGCATCTGATAGGGGAAGGCATGTGCAGAGGAGACTGCATGCACAGTCTGACTGAGAAGACACAAACGTATGGCATTGGATGAGAAGCTCGAGCATGCCTCTATTGGGTGAATTTTTGAGTATATGTATGTAGTTTTGAGTTTTATTAGAGGTATTTGGTTGAGCAGAGCTCCCATCTATAATGTTTATTCTGCTAGAGCTATTCTCTGGTTATGTAATTGATTTGAGAATTTCATGTTAATAGAATTTAGTTCTCGGTTTCCTTTCATTTTTGTCTGTTAAAACTATTTAAAACACTCGGGCATGGATGATCCAGTCGAGGATTGTTATGCTTCTATAATGGAGGTTTGATTATAGCAGTATCATGGTCAGTTTTATTCATTTCCATGTGTATCTTTTCCTTCTTACATTGAATGGCTTGTGCATGGAAGATCCAGTCGAGCTGTTACAGTAGCATGATGATGGAGGTTTGATCATCCTGTTGTTGTAATTGTGTTTCTTGCAACATATTTTAGTGTCTGGAGTTTGATCTCAAGACTACTCTTGAGTTTGATTTTTTCATCTCTGAGCTACTAGAAGGTCGGATGCCCATAACAGTCTCATTCACCTTTCTCACTAAGTCTTCCCTCTTCTCTCACTTTAACTCAATTTCCTGATTGAAGTTAATGTGGCCCTCATGTCCCTCTGCATTTCCTGTCCAGTCCTGTGTTGAACATCATTAAGATTCTGAGTTTTGTCCATTGACCTTCATCCATACAAAACAACATCCACCATATAACTCTGATCGATATTAGGCTTTCCTTTTCTGCAATCTAAAGGTGACTTACGGTGCTAACATTTTTTGGCGCCGCTGTCGGGGAACGAATTTGATGCAGGAGCATCGTTGGCAAGCGCGCAGAGGCAGGACCACTCAACATGTGTGATTTCTTCCAGAAATTCAACGTTGACAGTTGCAGCCAATTTTGAAATCCACCTTCACTCAGTGCCGAAATTCACCTTTGGAGGCACGCTTGAACCGATGCCGAATTTTACCCTTTGAGGCACGTTTTGAAAATCGTAAACAGAGAAGGAGTTTCCACTACAGCTCTGGAATACGACTGAACTAAGATAGCATAGGTTGAGTTTTAGAGTAGGAAAGTAGCCAGGGGAAACCCTAGAAACATTTTTTGAGTTATGTAGAAGTTTGTACAACAAGTTAGGGAGAGCTAGAATACATAGATAAATTAGCTGTAAGAGAGAACTGCGAGTTAGCAGGAGACCTCAACGTTTTTGAGTTACTGTAATTTTGAATGTATTATGTAGCTAGTGGGCACTTGTGAATATAACAGAATGGAAAATTGATCCAAATGTATGGTGTGTGGACTGTGTGCATTTTCTTGTCATTTTCTATTTACATGAACAAGTGGATGGAACTGTGAGTTATTCCAATTTTCAATTGTTTCTCTTTATTAAATCTCTACAAGGTATGCATCAAGTGAGGAGAGAACACCAGGAGATCAGGAAGAATCTCTCTGTGAGAAACCCCTTGGATTTGAGCTATCGGAATCCCTTAAACGTAAGGAGTGCACGAGAATCCGAGGCCTACACAAGGTTAATCTCGGGAAGGATAACGCTTTGGAAAGTGTTATCGAAATCCAGGAACTCATTCCCTGGAAGGTGTTACAGGTATGAACTAACTGAGAGGGGGGGGTGAATCAGTTAGTGTAGATTATTAACAATTTCCCTTGTTTTTACTTTGAATCAATAATCGTAGTGGCAGTGAGTCTTTACTATGAAATTCAGAGTTATGAACATAAAGCAAATAACATAAAGAATAACAATCACACACAACATTCACTCACAAGTATGAGACACAGATTTTTCAAGAGGAAACCCAACCAGGGAAAAAACCTTGTCTTCTTAGGATGTTAAGCAAGCTCCAACTGCGTTACATCTCATCTTTTATGAGCACCAACTCATAGAGGCTACAACCTCTGATTACCAGCACCAACTGACTGAGAGCACCAACTCCCACAGAATCCCAGCACCCACTGGGTGGAAGCACCGACTTCCTTTTTACTTCAGCACCAACTGAGTAAAGGCACCAACCTTTAGATTCCTTTCTCCTGATCTACTCTGCATTCTTCACTGTCTCTGATCTACTGCTCTGCTTCACTATCCTCTGCAGCCCATTCTCAGCTTCTTCTCATGTCACGCCGATTCTCCTCTTCCTTTTCTCACATACCAAGCTCTCTCTTTCTCTCACTTTTAACCAACTCCTACCATCTCTGTTCCAGCGTATTATATTGTTTTTCCACATGCAGAGGTTTTCCTTTCTTTTCTCAACTCCAACTGCAGTTTCCCTTTTTTTCATTCTTTCTTCTGCTTTTCGCATGCCAGCATTCTCCCTGATTTTATGAACTGGCTCTTTGCATGCCTCCTCTACGCATGCCACATCATGCAACTCTGTGTTCTTTCTATCTTAACAACCAGTCTAATTTTAGACTGAAAGTCCTTCCACCGTCCAGAGTGATTAGAGAAACCCAACTGGAAAAATCTTCCAGACTTGTCAAAGCAGATGAAGGACCCCCGCAAAACTCTGGATTTAGCAATGTTAAGCTCCGTTGGTTGTGCATTATATCCATTTGATGATGGCCACACCAATCGCCTTGTGGATGGCATCATTCGTGCATTTCTTAAAAAAAAATGATTGGTAACTGCTGTTGCTAGTCATGGCCGTGGCTAAGGGAGAGCCAACGTGCAATAGACGTATCCTTCTTGGTTTTATCAGCGAAGATCCCCATGGGTGAAGGCTGAACTGGAATGCCAATTGGGTCGCATCTATCTTCGCCATTGCCTCTGTTTCTGTTTCAATGGGGGCGCTTGAATCGACTGGAGCTTTCCTTCAAACGTTTCAAATGGGTTTATTCCCTCTTTTTTCTTGAAACATTTCAAATGGGTTTATTCCCTCCTTTTTTCTTGAATAACCTAACGCAATGGGTCTCCTCTTGTAGAACAATTCACTGAGTGGAACCCAATCTCAACATCCCCACATGGATAACCTAACGCAATGGGTCTCCTCTTGTAGAACAATTCGGAACCCAATCTCAACATCCCCACTTGGATATTGCTCTGTCATCATCTAGATTCTTCTGCCAGTTCTCTTGTGTGTGCTCCATAACCAACCGATTGCCATCAATGACAACCTTGACAGTCTGCGTCATCTCTGCTATAGCCATATTTCCAACAATCTCCCCCTTTGGCATTGATGGCAATATGTCTTTCATTGCTCCCCCTTTGACATCA
>ML776976.1:260191-279389 GCA_009831015.1 Picea engelmannii
GGAGCTTTCCTTCAAACGTTTCAAATGGGTTTATTCCCTCTTTTTTCTTGAAACATTTCAAATGGGTTTATTCCCTCCTTTTTTCTTGAATAACCTAACGCAATGGGTCTCCTCTTGTAGAACAATTCGCTGAGTGGAACCCAATCTCAACATCCCCACATGGATAACCTAACGCAATGGGTCTCCTCTTGTAGAACAATTCGGAACCCAATCTCAACATCCCCACTTGGATATTGCTCTGTCATCATCTAGCTTCTTCTGCCAGTTCTCTTGTGCGTGCTCCATAACCAACCGATTGCCATCAATGACAACCTTGACAGTCTGCGTCATCTCTTCTATAGCCATATTTCCAACAGAAGGAACGAAGACCGAGTCTTCAAAGACTTAGAAAATCTTCTAAGTATGAAGTGATTAAAAGATCAGGAGGAAGAACGCCGTAGAGCGTTGCATCATGGTGGAAGATCCCATGGACCATCCAATTTGAGGGAGAAGTGCAGGCTTTATTGCTGCATAGATCTAGGAGAGGAGATCTCGAAGATCTGAACAGACGGTTGAGAACTCTCGAGGAGAGTCGCGAAATATCACAAACCGTTGGATCAAGTGGAGTTTCGAGGAGGACAATGATGGGGGAGGAATTTGACCATAGATCTGGAGGGCGTTGTGAGTCGTTGATCAAGCGCCTCAAGATTTCAGCATTTCAGCATTTCAAAATTTCAGCAACTGGGAATCCAAAAGATAGAGGAGCGAGACCCTTGCATCGCGATTGCCTGAATCGTGAAACCCCGAAAGACTGAACGCCAAGACTTTTTGGCATTTCGGTATTTCAAAGATCGGGAATTCGAAGGACAGGGGAGCGGGGGAACACCTGCATCGCGATTAACTGAATCGTGAAAGCCTGTAGTGCTTTGTTGTTGACTGTGATTTCGACATTTCGGGACCTGGGTGTTCAAGAGGCTAGGAGTCGGGAGACGTAGAGTCTCGACTTGCGAAATCATGAAACACCGAAACCCTTCGAAGGAATAGTATGAGCCTGAGCTGTTAATCCCTTTTCGACATTTTGGCAACTGGGGATTCCAAGGAGAAGAGATATCCCTTGCATTCTGATTTCGCAAAACGCGAAAACCCGAAGGAACCAGTGCTGGGACATTTCGGCATTTCGGCCACTGTGGGTTCGAAGAACGAAGGGATGGGACACTTGACTTGTGAAGTTCTGGTCCCCGATAAGTTCCTTTTTGGCTTAGCATAAGGTCACGGCTCTTGGTCGTGTGCCATGGGAGTTCATGCTTGGCACCTGGAAAATCCAACCGAGCATTAGTGAGGGACCTATGTGTTCGTTCGAAGGGTTCCAGTTTGGAACCAGAAGGGCCATTTCGGCCCCCGAACCGGAAGATCCTAACCAGGAGATCACGTAGCCCTGAGGAGGGAGAGGGGGTCTACCTGATTCCCAGTTGCCAAAATACCGAAATGCCGAAAAGTATTGGCGTTCACTCTTTTAGGGTTTCATGATTTGGGGAATCGCAATGCAAGGGTCTCGATCCTCTGTCTTTCGGATTCCCGGTTGCCGAAATGTAGAAATGCCAAAAGATTGAGGCACTTGATCAACGGCTCACAACGCCCTCCAAATCTATGGTCAGATTTCTTCCCCGTCACTGGCCTCCTCGCAACTCCACTTGATCCAACGGTTTGCGGTATTTTGTGACTCTCCTCGAGAGTTCTCCACCGTCCATTCAGATCTTCGAGATCTCCTCTCCTGGATCTACGTGGTGTTAAAGAATGTGCTTCTCCCTCAAATCAGATGGTCTACGGGATCTTCCGCCGCGATCCAACACTCTACAGTGTTCTTCCTCCTGAGATTTTACTCACTTCAGACTTAGAATATTTTCTAAGTCTTTAAAGACTAATTCTTCGTTCCTTCTAGGGATTGAGTTCCTGGATTTGGATAACACTTTCCGAAGCGTTATCCCTCCCGAGCTTCACCTTGTGTAGGCCTCAGATTCCTGCACACTTCTTGCATCTAAGGGATTCTGATAGCTCAGATCCAAGGGGTTTCTCACAGAGAGATTCTCCCAATCTCCTCGTGTTCTCTCCTCGCTCGATGCACACCTTGCAGAGCTTTAATAGAGAGAAACAATTGAAAACTGGAAAAACTCACAGTTCCATCCACTTGTTCATGTAAATAGAAAATGACATGAAAATGCACACAGTCCACACACCATACATTTGGATCAATTTTCCATTCTATTATATTCACAAGTGCCCAATGGCTACAAAATACATTCAAAATTATAGTAACTCAAAAACACTGAGGTCTCCTGCTAACTCGCAGTTCTCTCTTACAACTAATTTCTCTCTGTATTCCAGCTCTCCCTAACTAGTTGTAAAAACTTCTACATAACTCAAAAAATGTTTCTAGGGTTTCCCCTGGCTACTTTCCTACTCTAAAATTCATCCTACGTTATCTTAGTTTAGTCGTATTCCAGATCCGTAGTGGAAACTCCTGCTCTATTTATGATTTTTAAAATGTGCCTCAAAGGGTAAAATTCGACATCAGTTCAAGCGTGCCTCCAAAGGTGAATTCCGGTGCTCAGTGAAGGCAGATTTCAAAATCGGCTGCAACTGTCAACGTTGAATTTCTGGAAGAACTCACACGTGTTGAGTGGTCCCGCCTATGCGCGCTTGCCAACGATGCTCCTTCATCATACTCCCCTTGACAAAAATTCATGGACTTCTGTCCATGAGTTCCTCTACTGATTTTCCCTGCTTCTGGATAACAACTTCATTTTCCCAACTGACATCTTCTATTGGGTGTCCCTTACATTTGACCAGATACTCAAAATAATTCTTCCTCCTGGTCTTTTTTACAATCCTCTGATCCATAATTTTCTCCATCTACGGATTTTTTGCCACAGGCATCTGTTTCTCCCACTGAACTTTTCCTTGAGCTTATGACCCTTCCGTTTCATATTTCCTACAAGGGTACAGGTCTGAGACATTGAATATGGGTGAAATTCCCACACCATTTGGCATCTTGATCTCATAGGCATTTGCATCAAACTTCCTCAAGATCTTACAGGGTCCTATCTTCTTCATCTTCAATTTGTTATATGTTCCCCTAGGGAACCTTTCCTTCCTGAGATGTGCTAAAACCTAATCTCCCACTTCAAATTGAAGTTCCCTGTGATGTTGATCAACTCTATGCTTGTATTTTTGGTTAGAACTCTATAATTGTTCTTTGATCCGACTATGGAGTCTCTGCATTTCAGTAGCAAAATCCTTTGCTCCAGCGCTTCTAATATCTCCCTGTTCCAACTCCCTTAACTCAGACACTCCCATGGGTTGCATTCCATAGAGTATTTGGAATGGACTCCTTCTAGTGCTCCTATTTGGTGAGTCATTGTATGCAAATTCTGCTTGTGGCAGAATTTGATCCCACTGGTTATGATGTTCAACAACTAGAATGAATAAATTCACCAAACTTCTATTTACCACCTCAGTCTGCCCATCTGTCTGAGGGTGATAAGATGAGCTGAAGGAAAAATATGTCCCCATATTCTTCCACAACGTCCTCCAAAAGTGACCAACAAATTTTGTGTCTTTGTCTGAGACAATGCTCCTGGGTAGACCGTGAAGTCTCACAACTTCTCTGAAAAACAGATTTGCAACATGTGTTGCATCACTGGTCTTCTAGCATGGGATGAAATGTGCCATCTTTGAAAACCTATCCACCACTACAAATATTGAATTGAATCCCCTTTGTGTTCTTGGCAATCCCAACATGAAATCCATGCTTATTACATCCCAAGGCCTCTCTGGTATTAGCAATGGTTGATACAATCCAGTGTTCTATCTTTTCCCATTTGCATGTTGGCAGATCCTACATCTGTTCACAAATTTTATCACCTCTGTTCTCATACCTGGCCAATAGTATGAGATTCTCAACTGTGCAAATGTTTTATCATGGCCGAAATGTCCAGCCAATCCTCCACTATGCTTCTCCTTCAGAAGATTGTCCCTCATTGAGCATCTTGGTATGCACAATTGATTTCCTCTTAACAACAATCCTTCCTCAACCATATACTCTTTCCACTGACTGCTATCTCTCAGTATAGGGCTTGTACATGGTTTGTAGGCCACCTTGAAATCTATATCATCACAATACATATCCTTAAGGTGTTCAAACCCCAAGGTATCCACCTGGAATTCCTGCAGAATTAAACATCTCTTGCTTAACGCATCAACAACTTTGTTAGCATTCCCAGCAATATGTTTTATGACAAAAAGTAAAATTTTGCATAAATTCAACCTATTTTGCATGCCTTTGATTCAGTTTTTCTTGTCGGGTTATGAATTGTAAAGATTGGTTATCGCTGTACAAGACAAACTCTTGTGGGACAATATAATGCCTCCATCTCTTTAATGCTTGAATTATGGCATAAAAATCCTTGTCGTATGTGGAGTATTTCCTCTTAGTCTCATTCAGCTTCTCACTGAAATAGGCATTAGGTCGATTTTCGTGACTCAGAACTATTCCTATTGCAACTCCACTTGCGTCACATCTTACCTGAAATGTCTTTTTGAAATTCAGCAAGACTAGAATTGGTCATTCCGTTATCTTCTCCTTTAGTATATTGAAGCTCCTTTCGGCCTCCTCTGTCCATTTAAAAGACTTGTGCCACTTCTTTACTGTATCCATCATGGGTGCACAAATCCCACTGAAGTCTCTAGTGAACTTTCTATAAAAACTTGCTAAACCATGAAATCTCCTTACCTCGAACATGCTCCTTGGCGACGACCATTCCTTGATCGCTTTCACTTTTTATGGATCCATATTCAGTTCATTCAAAGAGATTCTGAAACATAAATAAATGAGTTATGTCTTCATAAAAGAGGAATTCTTCAAATTGATCAGCAACTTCTCCTGCTGTAGCCTCATTACTAGCATTAGGTGCCTCAAATGCTCCTCTCTAGTCTTGCTAAAGATCAGTATATCGTCCAGATATACAACCACGAACTTGCCAATGAAATATTTCAGAATTTCATTCATGAACCTCATAACAGTACTCGAGGAATTCATCAAGCCAAATGGCATAACTATCCACTCATACAGACCTTCATTTGTCTTAAAGGTTGTTTTCCACTCATCACCTTCTCTCATCCTGATCTGGTGATATCCATTTTTCAGATCTATCTTAGAAAAGACGTTTGCTCCACTTAAGAAATCCATTAAGTCATCCATTCTCGGTAAAGGAAATCTGTACCTGATGGTGATCTTGTTGATGGCTCTCGAGTCTATGCACATTCTCCATCCTCCGTCTTTCTTTGGGCTTAACACAGTTGGTATTGCGCATGGGCTCAATCTTTCTCTGACTAAACCCTTATCCAACAACTCTTAGACTTGGTTCCTCACCTCCTCATTCTCTTGAGGTGTTAATCTGTACACTGCTTTGTTTGATAGGCTTGCTCCTGGTATCAAGTTAGAATGATGATTGATACTCCTGATGGGTGGCAATGAGTTTGGCAGCTTATCCACCACTATATCAACAAAATTATCTAGCAGCTCCTAAACTTCTTCAGGAAAATCATCCATTGACGTAATTGTAAGGATGACTCTGGGCTTCCTCACCATAGTGAACTACATCTCCTGTTCTTCCTTGACTTCTTTCAAGAGTTCCTTCCCACTCATGAGAAGTATGCTTGTGTTGGCTTCCTCTTTCCCTCTCTTCTCCTCCATTGGCAACAACATATGCATCCTACCATTCTTCTCCAATGTATATGTTTTCTTCCTTCCATCATGAATGACATTTCTGTCAAACTACCATGGTCTTCCCAACAGAATGTGGCATACTTCCATGGGAATTACATCACATAGGATTTCATCTTTATATCCTCCTATTTTAATTTCAACCATGCATTGTTTAGTGATCGTTACCTGGTGTCTTTTTTGCAGCCATGAGACTTTGTATGGCCTTGGATGTGCAGTTGTCTTCAGCTCCAATTTCTCCACCATCTCTGTGGATACTAGGTTGACAGTACTCCCACTGTCAATGATCACCTTGCATACTTTATCCTTAGTCTTGCAAGTTGTCCTGAAGAGACTGTTTCTCTGCACTGGTTTTTCAATTTTTTCCTCCGGCTTCAAGAGAAATTTTCTCAACATTAGGGATGCTCCATCCTCTACTCCTTCTGCCTCAACATCTCTTCGTTGTGCTTCTGAAATGTGAGCTTCTCCTCCTTCCTTCTTTTTCTTGGGACATTCCCAAGACATGAGCCCTATCTTTCCATGGTTATAGCACCTTACTCCTCTTCTGCCTCTTCCTCTAGAAGAGTTTCTTCTGCCACTCTGTCTCCCTCATGAACTTCCTCTTCATTCGATGTGATTGTGTGGTTTCTCAGCCTCATCCTTAGACTGATGTGATTTGTCACAGTTAAATCCCTTGCTTTTGCTTGGGACTGAGCTTTTACCTCTTCCTCAATGGTTTTGTTTTCTGGCCAGCTTCTCCTCTGCCTTTAGCGCAAACTGATAAGCATCTTCCATAGTCCTGACTGACATCATGATGAGCTCGTCTTGGATGTCATATCTCAATCCATTTATATATCTGGCGACTTTCTCCTCGTCTCTCTCCCATTGTCCAGTTCTGATGTTCAGCTGGTAGAACTCCTCGGTGTACTCCTTGACTGTCATCCCTTTATGTCTCAGGTTCTATAACTTCCTGAATAGATTGATCTGGTAGTCTTTGGGTATGAACTTAGCCTTCAGTTTGGCTACCATCCTGTCCCAACTCTTTATCCTCTATTTTCCTTTACTTCTCCTCTCAGCGTCCAGTTCGTCCCACCACAGTGTTGCATGCCCTTTTAGTCGGGTGACTACCTGCTTCACCTTCTTCTCCTCATCGACATCTTCATAGTCGAAGTGTTTGTCCATGGACCTTACCCAGTCCAACAGTTCTTCAGCATCTAGATTTTCCTCATACATGGGAACCTCTATCTTAGCTCTACCTCCCAATCTGGCAACTGCTCTCAACAAATGTTCTTCTACAACATCGTCTCCTATAGCTTCTTCAACCTCAACCTCTTCACTTTCTGCATCACTGACATCCCCAACGTCAGGTGCTCTTCTCTGTTCTACTTCCATTGTTTCCAATCAGGCGCAAAGCTCTCACATCACCCTCTCTACAACACGGTTGGCTAAAGGTGGCTCTCATATTCTTGGCGGCATTATGTCGACTATCTATCACACACAGAGTACAGCTCTGAGTTCTCTATCTCCTTCTTTTCCTCCTTTGCCTGAAGTCTACAGATGAAAAACTGATGCTCTGATACCACCTGATGTAACCCCCTCTCCCTCCTCAGGGATGCGTGACCTCCCGGTCAGGATCTTCTGGTTCGGGGGCCGAAATGGCCCTTCTGGTTCCAAAATGGAACCCTTCGAATGAACACACAGGTCCCTCACTAATGCTGGGTTGGATTTTCCAAGTGCCAAGCGTGAACTGCCATGGCACACGACCAAGAGCCGTGGCCTTGTGCTAAGCGAAAAAGGCACTTGTCGGGGACCGAAACTTCACAAGTAAAGTGTCCCGTCCCTTCGTTCTTCGAACCCCCGATGGTCGAAATGGAAAAATGTCCCAGCACCGGTTCCTTTGGGTTTTCGCATTTCGCGAAATCAGAATGCAAGGGATATCTCTTCTCCTTGGAATCCCCGGTTGTCGAAATGTCAAAAAGGTCTTAACGGCTCTGCCTCATACTATTCCTCTGAAGGCTTTCAGGGTTTCGCGAGTTGGGACTCCACGTCTCCCAACTCCTGGCCTCTCGAACACCTGGGTCCCAAAATGCCCAAATGACGGTCCACGACAAAGCGCTACGGGCTTTCACGATTCAGGAAATCATGATGCAGATGTTCCCCCGCTCCCCTGTCCTTCGGATTCCTGGTCGTCGAAATACCGAAATGTCCCGGCGCCTATTCTTTCGGGCTTTCATGATTTGGGGAATCGTGATGCAAGAACTTCGCTCCTTTGTCTTTCGGATTCTCGGTTGCCGAAATACTGAAATGCCAAAACTGATTGGCATTAACTCTTTCAGGGTTTCGCGATTCAGGGAATCATGATGCAAGGGTCCCTCTCCTCTGTCTTTCAGATTCTTGGTTGCCGAAATGCTGAAAGTTCGAGGTGCTTGATCAATGGCTCACAATGCCCTCCAGATCTACGGTCAGATTTCTTCCCCATCACTAGCCTGCTCGCAACTCCACTTGATCCAACAGTTTGTGGTATTTCGCGACCCTCCTCAAGAGTTCTCCATTGTCCGTTTAGATCTTCGAGATCTCCTCTCCTAGATCTACGCAGCGTTAAAGCTTTCACTTCTCCCTAAAATAGAATGGTCCGCAAGATCTTCCACCGCGATCTAATGCTCTACGATGTTCTTCCTCCTGAGCTTTTACTCACTTTAGACTTAGAATATTTTCTAAGTCTTCGAAGACTCGATCTTCATTCCTTGCAGGGAATGAGTTCCTGGATTTCGATAACACTTTCCAAAGTGTTATCCCTCCTGAGCTTCGCCTTGTGTAGGCCTCGGATTCCCATGCACTCCTTTTGTCTAAGGGATTCTGATAGCTCAGATCCAAGGGGTTTCTCACAGAGAGATTCCTCCCAATCTCTTGGTGTTCTCTCCTCACTCGATGCACACCTTGCAGAGATTTAATAAAGAGAAACAATTGAAAACTGGAAAAACTCACAGTTCCATCCACTTGTTCATGTAAACAGAAAATAACAGGAAAATGCACACAGTCCACACACCATGCATTTGGATCAATTTTCCATTTTGTTATATTCACAAGTGCCCAATGGATAAATAATACATTCAAAATTACATTAACTCAAAAACAATAAGGTCTCCTACTAACTCGCTGTTCTCTGTTACATCTAATTTCTCTCTGTATTCCAACTCTCCCTAACTGGTTGTACAAACTTCTACATAACTCAAAAAATGTTTCTAGGGTTTCCTCTGGCTACTTGCCTACTCTAAAATTCATCCTACGCTATCTTAGTTCATTCTCATTCCATAGCCGTAGTGGAAACTCCTGCTCTGTTTACGATTTTCAAAACGTCGCTCAAAGGGTAAAATTCGACACTGGTTCAAGCGTGCCTCCAAAGGTGAATTCTGGCACTGAGTGAAGGCAGATTTCAAAATTGGTTGCAACTGTTAATGTTGGATTTCTAGAAGAAATCACATGTGTTGAGTGGTCCTGCCTCTGCATTCTTGCCAATGATGCTCCTGCATCAGAATTGAAGACATTTCCCTGGGTAGAACGACAACGAGCTTCTAATTCTGAAGGTGCATCATATATCAGAACCATTGAAGATTGCATTTGCACCTGGCGACTCCGCTATGGTGACTCGAGTGTCTCGACTCCACGATTTTAGTGTGGCATCCTATGGCTACAATTATAGCCCTTGGGAGAACATAATGATCAGATCTGGTCTTTGATGGTGAACAAAGACCAGACACACTCATTTTGCATATCATTCACCCGACGACTCCATGGTTAAAGAATTGATTGGTGACTTCATTAGTCTGAAATGGAAAAAATCTTGGCTCGAAGGTTTTCACCCTTCAATTTTTCTAATGTTCCTGGTTTTCCTATTGTTGTTCCTACTCCAGATGAGTGGGTTGATTATTTGCCCATATTTAAAGAGCGTAAAGAGGACAACCCTGCTCAACATCTTAGTGAGTTTCATGAACTCATGCATCAGTGGGAGATACATCATGAGTATGTATTAATGAAGATGTTCATATTCTCGTTAGCAGGGGATTCTCGTGAATGGTATCATTCCTTACCTCCTGCTAGTATCTCCTCCCTAAAGGAATTTCGTGCAGCTTTCAATAGGCACTGCCAAAAGTTTTATTCCTCTAAGTTTATCTGTCATAATTGTTGTGAGGAATGTGAAGACAGTGATCAAGATATGGATGTTTCTAATGAAATCTATGAGGATGAGGACCATGCGGAGGAAGAAGATGCCCTGGATGAGTTGGTGGGATTGGTAAGATCACTTGGCCGCTCTTATGAAGAAAATATAGAGGATATTCTGGTCTCAGAAACAAATGTTATTGGTAGCCCTGCGTATGACGAAGAAGTGATGTCAGATGCTGACCAAGAGAAAACAACTTTTGACGGATATCCCAATGAAAACGATGAAGAGAAACAACATATATCCACACTACAATTTGCTG
The DNA here is from genome assembly GCA_009831015.1 of Picea engelmannii. NCBI lineage: Eukaryota > Viridiplantae > Streptophyta > Pinopsida > Pinales > Pinaceae > Picea > Picea engelmannii. The sequence goes on from ML776976.1 coordinate 270,413, forward strand.
ACTTGGGGAGCAACCAACTTGATTATGACAACTATGAATCTGCTTCCGATGTGGATATGAAGGATTTCCAAGACCATAATATAGAGCCTTTTACTTTATACATTAAGGAAGAGCATTGTGTGGAAATAATTCATCTTGGGCCCGCAAAAGACACCAAGCAACAGTTTGAAGAGAAAATCTTTCCCACGGTTCTTGTTTATGACGATTATGAATATGACCCTTGCGAGAGCCATGAAGAAGAAGAGGAGCAACATAAAGGGCATTTTATCTCCTGTCCAGAGCCTATAAGTGAGTAGCCATCATCTGAGGTTAGTCAACCTACATCAACCTCTCACCCACCTGAGCTTGCCAGAGAAATCCAACAATGTGTGAGCAGCTGTGTAGCAGAGAAGGCTACCTGTTATAAATTTTCTGTAGTTTTCCACTTGTCCTATGAGTCTGTGAAGGAATACATGGAGTTTTATTTCCTTCATGTTTTGAAGCCACCCAGCTTTATCCTGACCTCATCATTAGGTGGAAAGATGAAGAATGTAACCGTTCTACTGTCACGGTTGCATTCTCTGTTATCAATCATTGATAAAATAAACAAATTCGTAGCTAGGAAGTTGCTTGAGTGGCTATGGTGGAAGTTTTCTTTCACCTAGCACTATGTAAAAATTAATTAGTCTAGGATGTACATAAATAATCTCCTTTAGATCCCATGTGTTTTTCTTTCGTTTTTAAAATAGTGTGCTTATCGGCTTATATTTCCTCAGCAGGATGTTTTGAGCTTGACTCCATAGCCTAATGCAGAAGGTGACTGAAACTACTGAAGATCTTAGAGCCTCACAAAGACGAATCTATCCCCCATGGAGTCTAATGTTAACAAATATTATTGTAAGGGGGGTTGTTTTCCCTAAGGAAGTGGCACCTTAGTCAAAATGTGATAAAAGGGGCGTAAAAACCCACAAATGTCATTTAGCCTAAGTCGGGGGTCTGATTTGATATTTTGGTGCCCACGCAGTCCCAATCATCTCGTCAGCTCCCTATCATCAACGTCCATGTCTGTCTTCCAAGTCCTTCTTGCAAGTGTCCAACAAAGCTTCATATGGTGAAGTTCAAAGTGTGGCTCGTCCTAATCCCGATGCATACAATTCATGAAAGTGAGGTGACAGTTGAGACATCGTCTCACCGCATAAATGGAAAGCCAGAAAGGACTGACATAGCAGACCTTGCATCTAGCAAGGGAAGGCATGCGCAGAGGAGACTGCATGGGCAGTCTGAATGAGAAGACACATGCGTATGGCATTGGACGAGAAGCTCGAGCACGCCTCTATTGGGCAAATTTTTGAGTATATGTATGTAGTTTTGAGTTTTATTAGAGGTCTTTGGTTGAGCAAAGCTCCCATCTGTAATGTTTATTCTTCCATAGTTGTTATTTGGTTATGTAACCGATTTGAGACTTTCATGTTAATAGAAGTCAGTTCTCTATTTCCTTTCATTTTTGTCTGTTAAAACTGTTTAAAACACTCGGGCATGGATGATCCAGTCGATGATTGTTATGTTTCTATAATGGAGGTTTGATTATAGCAGTATCATGGTCAGTTTTACTCATTTCCCTATGTATCTTTTCCTTCTTACAATGAATGGCTCGGGCATGGAATATCTAGTTGAGCTGTTGCAGTTGTAGGATGATGGAGGTTTGATCATCTTGTTGATGTAACTGTGTTTCTTGCAACATATTTTAGTGTCTGGAGCTTGAGCTCAAGACTTCTCTTGAGTTCGAGTTTTTCATCTCCAAACTGTTGGAAGGTCGGATGCCCATAGCAGTCTCATTCACATTTTTTACTAAGTCTTCCTTCTGCTCTCGCTTTAACTCAATTTCTTGACTGAAGTTAATGTGGCCCTCATGCCCCTGTGCATTTCCTGTCCAGTCCTGTGTTGAACATCATTCAGATTATGATTTTTGTCCATTGAACTTCATCCATACAAACCAACATCCACCATATAAATTTGATGGGTATCAAGCTTTCCTTTTCTTCAATCTGAAGGTGACTTCTAGTGCTAACAGGAAGGAGACCAGATTTACACATTTCACATTTTTGGAGAGAGACTTATCTTTACATGGAGTGTTCTGGCCAACGATGGAGTTCTGAGTGTTGAATCTTGAAGGTAGTTGTTGTGGGAATGTTTGACAGTTGTTTGGAGCTGTAATTTAGTGGAGAAAGAGGTTGCATGCATGTGAGTGAATTTTTGTTCAAAATTTATCCAAGGAAGCACATGTTTTTCTGCTGGGTGAATTTGTGTTGTAGTTGTAGAATTCCCAAGGTCCCAACAAGTAGAATTCCTAAGGTCCCAACAAGTAGAATTCCTGAGGTCCTAACAAGTACAATTCCTGTTCAGCTTATGCTGGAATCCTTGGAGGGGAGTGGAAAGTCCCGAGGGACTGTGAGGAATGAAGGAGTATTCGATGCCTTGCATTATGCAGGTTGAGGGGAAGAGATATGGTGGACTGGAATTAGTTGCGAGTTTTGATTGATGAGAGGGGAACAGTGGCCAACCTTAGGGACCACCATCTCTCGTGGACTCATAGCCCTATCTCGGGGGTGTCTTGCTATTGAGAACTAGAATAACAAGGCTAGGTTTGGGAGGAACATCTGTCCTCTGAAACATGTTGCATATATTTAAGATAAGTGTTCTCATTTGATATGTTAATTCATGTTAAATTCCGATATGGTTGTTGTGCAAATTACTCTGAGTTATCTTGGTTAAATGCTACTTGCTGTGAGTAGAATTGATGCATATAAATCTATATTTTGTGGTAGAGCTATGCTATCTTCACTTAGTGGTTGTTGTGCACATTTAGAGTAGCTGTATTTATGTTTTTATTTACTATGGATAACTGAATGAGCTTGAATGACATGTTGTGTATTATTTATTCATTTTAAATTGGTATCCAAAATTTTATTGAGTTGTTTTAGAAAGTGATGTGAATCAGTTGTGGGATTGGTACATTACTTTCCCAATTTTGGTTGGGGATGGATTTATGCTATAGAAGACCATGATAGGGATAAATTTCCATCTTATTGCATTGACGAGTGTCACATTTGACTATAAATTTCTCAACATCAACCTTCATTTTTAGCTAATAAAAGTTATCATAGACAATTATATAGGTTTTGTGAAAAACCACATGATCAACCAAGTGCATTCCCATGTCAAATATATTATGTAATAAGATGAGATATAGGCCATAAGTAGATGCGATTCTTAAAGAGGATGGAGCCATTCTTGATAGTCTAAGGTTGGCCCTTATTTCCATCAAGAATGTCCTATTGACACTAAGATGTGGAAAGATCTAGTGTGAATTCTGTGAGAAACTTCGATACCTAAGCATGAAGAGTAATTGATATGGAGTTAATGTGGATAGTTCATCCCAATCAAATATGGCATCAACATTGATATTCTCCTTACCCTTCTTATAGATAATTTCAAACTTAGAAACTTGGAGTTGGAAAATACACTTTTGTTGTTCCTTTGTTAAAATACTTTGTGTCAATAAATTCTTTAGGATGAAACACCAATTTTAATGAATAACTTGGTACTTAATAGAAATTGATGCCACTTAGCCATTGCATGAGTTATGACCAACATTACTTTGTAGTATGTTGACATGCACCTTTATGTGGCAATGGGCTTCACATCCTATAATAGCATTGCACCAAGACCAAACCCAGAAGAGTCATACTCAATATTGAGTCGTTGACTGAAATAGGGAGTAGTAAGCATAAGCACTAAAACAAGGGATTATTTCAGGTTATCAAAAACTTAGTATACCTCGGTGGATAAATGAAATGAATCCTTCTTTGTTAGATCGGTTAGGGGGAAAGAAATAAAAATAAATTGTGGATAAATTTCTAATAGAAGTGTGCTAAACCCATAAATCCTTGAAGCTTCTATAGGGCGGTAGGCATTGGAAACTCTTGAATTTCTTGGATCTTGGAAGGATTGATAAGAACACCCTTTGCAAAGATAATATGGACTCCAAAGAAATATTTGCAAATTCACACTTGTAATCCTTTGCATAGAGATTATGTTGGGATAAAGTATCAAACACAATATCCAAATGCTCTATATTCTTTGTAATTGTTTTTCTATATATGAGTATATTATTAGAGAAAACCAAAACAAAATTGCAAAGGTACTTTCCAAAAATTTTCTTTATTAAAGGTTGAAAAGTAACATCAGCATTATAGAGGCCAAATGGTATCACTTAGAATTGGAAGTGACCTTTGTGATACCTGAATTCATTCTTTTCTTGTTCTTGGCGTTGGATATGTATTTGGTAGAAATAACTAAGAATTGTGTAGCTCATCCATCAAATAATCTATGCGAGGCGCATGAAACTTATTCTTTATAGGATGTAATTAAGTGATCTATAATCAATGTAGAGGCGACAACAACCACATTTTTTCCTCACTAAGGGAATTGGAGTAGCACAAGCTCTCTCATTAGAAGTTATGATCCATTCTTCGAAGAGGTATTCTACAAACCTTCCAATCTAAGAGTTTTGAAAATGACCATATTGATAGGGGCACACCATTGTGGGATCAATGGTGGGGTACAACTCAATAACTTATTCCATCCCCTTGTTTAGAATGGTGTCAAGTAGGCATCTCTTATAATTCCATCGCATACTTGTAAAATAATATATTGAGAGACATGGAACATAAAATCAATAAGGAGGAGTTGCCTCCATCTAGTGAGAAGTGTTCCATGATACCAAAGTGACCCTTAATCAAAATTTTAGACATGTTTGCAGTCCACATATTGGATTATCTTAGGTTCAAGTACTTTGATACTCACTTCATGACTATCTTGGTGGAAAGAGAGGAATTATCATGATGGTTAGTCGAGTAGGTACATATGGAAATAGACATTGACTAACCAAAACAACATTTACTCCTCCAACATTTGTGACATAAAAGTCATCCTTGAGGCTATATTATTCCATAACAAGTTCCACTTTGTGCACCACATATTCACAGTTAATATATTTATGCCCCCAGATACTGATGGGAAAATGTTTAGAAGTATCTAAATGGAGGCCCAAATTCTTAACTTGTTTCTTATCAAGAATATTTCGATTATATTGCTAGGATAAATCATAACAAGGACTTCATGTTTTTTTAAAATGGATATAAAACTTGAAGGTATCAATTCTACCTAATCAAATCATTTTTGGATGAAAAATTGAGGGTTCCCTTTCTTCTAATGTTGGAGGGAATTGGTCTTGTGGAATAGATCCATTACCAGGTTCAAATCCATTACTAGGTTCTTAGGAGTGTCCTTTTCATATTCATATTACAATTCACATCGGTGTAGATCTTCAACCCTAATTTTCTTTTTGGTTGTTATGGAGATGTCCCTTAGATTGAAGTCGAGAGCATCTACAATAAGGTTCAATATGTGAGGATTAAGTCATTGGTTGGTTTGATGAGTATGAGTTTTGATTTGTGGCTTCTAAGAGTTTCCCTTTTCCTTATCCCTCCCATCATAACTTTAACCCTTTTTCCTGTTGGCATGTTTTATAGACAGTGTATGCTTGTCATTGATGGCAAGTACAACAACAAAGATGTCAGCAAACGTGCAAAGGATTGTAGGCAGGTCATTGATGACAAGATCAGAGTAATCATAAATGAAAAACAGGAACAAAGTAAGCTCAGGATTAATTAGCGCAGAGTCGATCGCAGTTCCTAAGCTCGGGAGGAGAAGCATCAGTGATCATTGGACCCCAGTTAAATTCCTGAAAGAAGGAGGACCATCAGATCTGATTGTAAACAAGAAGAACGCGCAGAAGAGGAGGATCGATATGAGGTGTCAGATCTGAGTGTAAGATCTAACCATCGTTGGATCAGGGAGAACCATCGCGAAGTGGAGAAATCGTGAGAAGATATGGGTTGTAGGATCTGGGGTATCTACGAAGGATCAATAGCCGTTAGATATGCTGAAGCTGCAAGGCGGATAAGTCCAAGAGTCATCCAACTCTCCAAAACTGTAAAGGAATCCTGGCCGTCCATCGAGGACAATCATGGACCGTTGGATCAAGAGGACGCATGGTGAAAGATCAAAGCACCACAAAGACTCCATTTCGGAGTTTCGTAGGTTGTAAAATTCAAACGAAAGAGGTTCAAACTCGTGATATGCGAATTCACGAAAATATTTTGACTGTTAGATCACCAAGAATTGTGGACCGTTGATCATGCATAAAGAAGGTCTGTGAAGTGTTGAAATCACGACAAGATCTGGACTGTTGGTTACATAGGACACGTGGCAAAAGATCGTTATGTCGCTGACTGGAAAGTCAAAGGAACGGGGTTCCCTAACCTCTCGAATTTGCGATATGCGAAATCGCGAAACAATCTTAACCATCAGATCGAGGTTTGATCTAGACCGTTGATCAGACTCCATCTCAGAGTCTCGGCTATTTTGACTTGGAGTGATGAGAACCTCCATCTAAGGAACAGAGAGATGTGATATCTCAAAAAGATCAAGACCGTCAGATCACCAAGAACGTGGACCGTTGATCTGAGCTCCATCTCAGAGTTTCGCCTATCGCGACTTGGAGTGATGAGAACCTCAATCTAAGGAATTGTGAGATGCGAATTCACAATGAGATCTGGACCGTTAACTCATTGATATCGTGGACCATCGATCTGGTTCGATGAAGGTCATAAGTTCATGAAAATACTGAAAAGGTGAAATGGATGTAGCCTATGGTCACATCGGTGAAAGATGGGGGAAGGAGCTAGTGCAGACAAGCTCCTTTTCGAAGTTTTGAGGATCGCGACTGGGAGTGTCGAGACACTTGGTTACACGAATGCTGAAATTTCGAAATGAATGCAAGATCCCATGGATCCAATCCAACGATGTAGGTGAATTTGAGTATGATGGGAGGGATAATGTTTCTCTTCACAGTGTAACTGCTAGAAACCATTGATGGTTTCTGCTAGAAGATTCGAAGAGACTTCTATGTGATCCCCAGAGGAGCTGAAGAGTCTCCAAGCTTCTTCCAGTGAATGAAGACTATTCTTAGAGGGGATTAACAGATGGATGAGAGTTGAAGTCTGTAACTGAAACAGAAAGGATAAGTTCAACTGTGCCAGAGAAGACAAGTAGTCTCAACTACTAGAGAGGCTGAGGAATCTCAACTGAACACCCAGTGATGTTGGACGCATAGTGGGAACCACCAGAGAAGCTGAAGAGTTTCGATGATCAGGCAGAGCACTCGAGATGTGGAGGAGATCGGTGCGGTTTGAGCATGCAGAGGAATTGCACACATTACATGCACAAGGTGCATAGAAGCTATAAGTACACGATACAGAGAAGAGATTGTGTTGCGGTTGTGATGAGGGATTCAGGAGGGCAGAAGGAGGAGAGTACAATAGCTGAAATGCAGAGCAGAAGAATGGTGGATCAAATGGAGATGGCACACAGTGCGTAACGTGAGAAGAACATAAAGCGTAGAGGAGTGTGCAGAAGACACTGATGTAGACAGAGTAGCGCATTATAGCAGAACAATGATAAGTCTGGTAAGCCAATGATAAATTTTGTATCACTGTGATAAGTTTCATTAGCAAAGATTTATATTTCTGGGTGGTAGGGTGGTGCAAGGGAGGAATGGTGTCCTCAGAGGTTCAATTGGGAGCTTGAACACAGGGAGTTGGTGCATCCTTCTAGTTGGTGCTAGAGAAACCAGGGAGTTGGTGCTTCCTTCTAGTTGGTGCTAGAGAAACCAGGGAGTTGGTGCTTCCTTCTGGTTGGTTCTAGAGAATCCAGGGAGTTGGTGCTTCCTTCTAGTGGGTGCTAGAGAAAAATAGACATGTGGTGCTCTCAGCAAGTTGGAGCTTGCAAAACAGAGGTTGTAGCTGTTAAGCCCTAATATTGGCTCATTACCCCTTAATTGGGGCATATTAGATTAGTAATGCTATTTTATTTATGTCAGATTTAGGCCATTAGTTGTAATTTGGATTAGTAATGTTATTTTAATTATGTCGGCTTTAGGCCATTATTTGTAATTATACCTCCTAGTCTCCTATATATACCAAGGAGACATTTTCATTTTGAATGATCTTGGACTTGAACATTTAAGTGGGGTAAAAGGAGGTTGCCCTCTCGAAGAGGCTTATTATCTGAATTTATCTCTTTTCAAGGCGTTGAGTACTTTTCCTGAGGTTTTTCTATGCTATATTGATGTTTGGTTCTTAACATATGGTATCAGAGCTCAAGGTCTTGGGGTTTCGCTGCTACATCTGAGACACCGTGAAATTTTCGCTATAACTTTTTTTCTACAACGTTTCAGAAGGAATGGTTTGGAGGGTATTTATAAGACGGATCAAGGTACGTTGGGTTAAAAATTCAACTCCTGAGGCTTTATGATTTCGGAGATACAACCTCTACAAGATAGGGTTATGGAATCATCCTGAAAGGAGTCATTGCGGAAGTTTCGCTATAAAAACCTTTCTGTAACGTTTTAGACCCTGAACTCCAGAGGCCATTTACAAAAATTAGTAGTGTATCTTTGGTAAAAATTTCAGCTTCTGGGTCATCATAAATTTGTATATACACCTTGTGTAAGATAGGGTATCCGACTAGTCCTATTGACTAGTCTCAAGAAGGTGTTCCAAGTAAAACAATCATAACTTCTTGCTAGAGTATCCAAATTGAGTGAGACTGGTTGCATTGGATTGTGGACAGTCTGTAGTATTTTGGGTGCGAGTTTCAAAATTTGATATCAATTATTTTGTGTGGGGAATTCTATACAAGTGAGATCTCCTGAAAAGGCCAAAAATCGACAAGTTGTGAGGAAGTTACCGTAAATTCCACTTGGCACATCCAATTTTGATCAGACCTGTGGAATTGCAGAGAAGAAATATCAGAGAACTACCTAAAAGAAAGTTTCATACCCAGAAGGGCCGAAACTTGGGAGATAGAACAG
>ML776976.1:290093-308213 GCA_009831015.1 Picea engelmannii
ATAAAGAAGAAGAGGTTTTTACCCTATATGGGTTTCCTCGAGAAAATATTTGTCTATGTGTTTCTCATATATGTGACTGATGCTGAATGTGCCATTGCTTATTTCCCTGCATTATTGTGATCATCATTGAGTGCCTTGTAAAGAATTTAAAAGAAACATAATTGTTTAAGACGGGCACAACTAATTCACCCCCCCTCTCAGCTGTGCAACATTTCCTAGGAGCCAAGTATTTTCTCTTAATAGCGTAAACATGACTTCAAATGATTCTAGTATAATAATGGATTTTCCTAAGTGTTAGGTTCAAACATATTTACCTTAGTCCATATTTGTTATTGTAAATTAAACATAAATGTCCCACATTTTCTCTATAGGGAGTTTGGCCTTACAATTGAAGATTCATACCTTCAGTAAATTCTTCAATGGACATGGATTTTTGGAAAAAATGTCCGAGATGAATGGATTAAGGCTCATCTCAATTATTATAAGCTCTCTGAATTCATTATTTGCATAATTAGTCAAATTCCCTCTTGGTTTTTTAGCATTCTATATTTCTCCATAGTATGGGATTCCCTATCCAGGTGTTGCACATGCAGTGTGGGAATAAAAATTAAAGGTATCAAGTCTACCCAACTCAATCATTAATGCAAGGGAGATCAAGGGTTCTCTTGTTTCTAATGGTGGAGGGGATTAGTGTTGTTGTTGGAGTCATTGTAGTTTTTCTTCAAGAAGATTATCCTCCACAATTTCATATTTTGAGTGAATTGGTGTAGATCTTTGACCATAAAAAAGTTTTTTTTGTACTAAAGACATGACCCTTAGAATAAGGTTGAGATTATATGAGACAAGGGCTTGATGTGGGGTGATTAGGGTGTTGGATATGTTTATAAGTAGGGGGTTTGATTTATGGCTTCTCAAACTTTCCCTCTTCTTTGGCTCTCCTATCATTTGTTTAACTCTTTTCCTAGAACCAAGTATTTTCTCTTAATAGTCTCAACATGAATTTGAAATGTTCAAGCTATAATAATGGTTTTTTCAAAATAGTTTGATTCAAACAATTTCACCTCAATGTGGATCCCTCATTGTAGATTTCCCACACCTAATCTATAAGTATTTTGGCCTTATACTTGAGAACTTGGAACTTATAAATAAATTAGTCAACAATCAAGTCGTTCTAGAAAGATGAATGAGATGAACTTCAGAAGTCCTAAAATCCCCTTTAGGGTTTTTGGAATTCATCTTGCCCCTCAACTACAAGCTGCACCATCCAAATGATGTAGTGTCAAATTCAAGTTATCCTCTTTGCCATACGTGTGTTGCACCTTGATTTTTAGCTTGAACTTACCTAGCCATGTATGAACATCCACTTCTTTGAAAAAATCATAATGAGGGATCTTCATTTGAAGATTAAAATGGGTATTTAGTGGTTTTGTATCATTGGTCTTGGAGGGCTATTTTCTTTCTTGTGAAAATGGTTTAGATCATTGTCCTCCACATAGAACTCATGATGATCAAATGGGGATTATGGGCCATGTTCCATGGACATTTTACCTATCATCTTCTTGATTTCCATTGCAAAAATAACGAGTCTTTCTTGTAATTCTACACAAATCACATATTGAAATTCTCCTTTTGACATTTTTTTCGTTTGTTTTATTTTTAATTATTTTTCTTCTTGCAAGAAAAAAGAAACATACAAGGGTGAAAGATTCATTAATGATTTAATACCAACTTGTAGTAATTTTGTATCCAAAAGGAACCACTATTGAAAAAAAAATAGAAAAGGAACAATACATACTAGGAACAAGAAAGAAACAATGGGGGAACATGCACACTTAAGGGGTATTGCACTCACAAATCCAAAATAATAGAGGAAGTCTGGAATAAACAAGAATATTTGGTTGTTTGTATTGAGTAAAATGATATGAGATACAAAAGAGAGGGGGAAATCCCTACTTATAATAATAAACTAGGAAAAATCCTAATAAACCCTAACTTAGTGGTTAAGTCGCTAGTAAGAACATTAGGCCCTTATTACATAAAGTGGGATTTTTACAAACAAAACATTATAACAAAATTCATGAGCATATACATAAAATATCTCAACATAAAGTTTAATACCCACTAAATATTTTATGTTTAGTCAAACAACATAAACAAAACACAAAAAGTGCATTGGCTTATGCCAACAACTTTGATACACACAAATGAAACCATATATAAGTCCAAAATAACTTAAGGTCAAAAGTAACAAAAATCATAGGGCATAAAGCCCAAGAAAAAACACTAAATGACCCAACCAACCATTGGCAAGGGATCATCATGATCATTTGGGGCTAGACCTCAACCAATAACTTAAGGATCAATGTCAACAAGAAGTTTCTTCCAACCACCATTTGTTGGCTCAAGGGGATTTAGAACCTAAAAAATGGCTAGTGTCAGAGTTAAGAATTTGTCATTATGTGTTGAGGGAGGAGGCCAATGGTGTTTGCATCCTTTCCCGTCACAAACTTGTTTGCTGGCCTTGTGATAGGCCCTGCTATTGCCATATTGAAAATGTGTTGGTTGGGCATGAGAGGGACTAGATGGATCCCTACTCATATTGCAAGGGTTCCACTCGAAATTCTAGTATTTGCAATAAATATTCCATTTTCATATGAATCTTTTGCATTTGTATAATAATCCATAAGGAAACAATGACACAAATTAGCATTTTCATAGCATGAGAAAGTACATGAAGGATTTTCTTATTAAAAAACGAGTTTGTTACATTTCATCTACAAATATTAAAGCAATTAAACTAGAACAACCATCTAAGAAAAATGAAACTCTATACTCCAAGGAATATGGTCTCCTAATAAGGATTTCATCCATGTAATGGAGGCCAAGAGGTATTGACAACATCTAGAATTTGCTTAGGCCCAAGGGGATGAATCCAAAGAAAATGTTTTAGGCTTTTGGATTTCCCATAGTGGGGGTGTTGTTGATTTTGAACTCCTAGGTACATGAGTATTTTATATATAGGAATACCCCCATCATTAAAGATAGAATAATAATAAAAACAACTTTCTTTGGCTCCAATGCTATCTCCTAGAGGCCAATAAACCAAAATAATGGGAAAGTTTGACTCTCGTGTGGACAAAGGAGTACTTGTTGGTTACTTAAGTACAAGGAAAGCATGCCAGTGTTACAATCTAAGATTGAACAAAGTTGTGGAAAGCTTCAACGTAACAATTGATGAAACAGGCAAACCAGAATCAAAGGAAGAAGAAAATAAATCAATGGAACAACTTTTCAAGGAAGAAGAAGCAAAAGATGAAGTATAAGAGAAAGATGAAGAGAATCTGACAGAAACCGAAGAGCAAGTTCAACAAGTATCTCCAAAGAAACCTAGCAAACGAGTACAGAAGAATCATCCTTCAGATCAGATTATTGGAAACAAAGATGTAGGAGTTGAGACTAGAAGAAAAATCCATTCACCAGAACAAACACACCTAACACTCTTATATACAATTGAACCAAATTGTTTTGAAGAAGCCAACAAGGATGAATTTTGGAATAAGGCCATGAATGAAGAATTGGATCAAATAGGGAAAAATGACACTTGGGAACTGGTTCCAAGACCAAAGAATAAGAATGTGATCGACACAAAATGGGTTTTTAGGAATAAATTAAATGAAGATGGAAAAGTTACAAGGAACAAAGCTAGATCGGTATGTAAAGGATATGCATAGATTGAAGGAATCAACTTTGAAGAGACATTTTCCTTAGTTGCCAGAATGGAAGCAATCCGATTGCTTTTAGCCTATGCATGCTCCAAAAATGTTAAAGTATATCAGATGGACGTAAAATCATCTTATCTGAATGGGGAACTTGAAGAAGAAGTCTACATTGAACAACCAGAAGGATTTCAGCTATCAGAGAATGCAGATTATGTGTGTAAATTAAAGAAGGCCTTGTATGGTCTAAAATGGGCTCCTAGAGCATGGTACTCTAGATTGGATAAGTATCTACAACAGGCAGGGTTCAAAAAAGGAAGTGCAGATAGAAACCTCTACATCAAGGTAAGTGAAGGTAATATTTTATTAATTGAAGTTTATGTTGATAATATTATTTTTGGTAGTGATGATGACATGTTAAGCCATAAATTTGCAAAAGATATGCAGAATGAATTTGAAATGTCGTTACTTGGAGAACTATCCTTCTTTTTGGGACTTCAGATACGTCAAAGAAACAAAGGAATCTTTATTTCTCAAACCAAGTATATCAGAGAAATGTTAAAGAGGTTCGGAATGGAAGATTTCAAACCAGTTATCACTCCCATGCAAACCGGTTGCAAGTTGAGCTAAGATGATGATTCAAAGTCTACAGATCAGAGGCAATACAGGTCAATGATTAACAACCTACTATATGTGACAACATCCAGATCATATGTAATGAATGCAGTTGGACAAGTGGCATGATTTCAAGTAGCACCAAAGGAGTCACATGTGTTAGCAGTGAAGAGGATTTTCAGATATCTCAAAGGAACATAAGAGTTTAGATTATGGTATCCAAAAGGAAAGGATCTATCACTTATTTCCTACACAGATGCAGATTGGGCAGGTTGTATTGATGACCGACGAAGCACCAGTGGAGTATCGTTCTACTTGGGTGAGTGTTTAGTATCATGGCTAAGCAAGAAATAACATCATGTTGTACAGATGTTATTTGGATGAAACAAACTATGAAAGATATACAGGTTGAGCATGATGAGCCCATTCCAATCTATTGTGATAATACAAGCACCATCAATATCTCGAAGTACCCAGTGATGCACTCCAAGATGAAGCACATTCTAATAAAGTATCACTTTATACGGGAGCAGGTTGCAGAAAAGAACATCAGAGTTGAGTATGTGGGCACAAAATAACAAGTGGCAGACATCTTCACAAAACCACTTCCATGGGAATCCTTTGAATATCTTCTCCAGAGACTTGGAGTTATTTCTAGTCCAAAATGAATGATTTTTGAATGCTTATCTTATATGTCTTATATTTACACGAGGAAGCACCATAAGAGGACAGTTCAGTAAGGGGGAGCAAATCCGGATGGAAAGATACCTTTTCCATTGATGACAAAGGGGGAGAGATTTATCAGATGAATATGCAGAGGATAGAGGCATGGTTCCAGGGGGAGCATGAGTGATATGATTTCAGTATTGCATAAAAGTTTTTCCATTAATGCCAAAGGGGGAGATTGTTCATTAAAGTTGGTTGTCATTGATGTCAACCCTTGAAGAAAGCCTCGTAGCACAAAGGTTGGGTAATAGACCCAAGATTGTTTGATGTAAATATGACTCAAAGATGTTTTTAAGGAAGCTACTTGGAGAGTATAAATAAGAGGCAAGGCTCTCTCATTGAAGACACACTTGAGCATATTGAATACCTATAGGTTTTTGAGGTAACCAAAGGATATTTAATCTGAATTTCTGAGGAAAGTGAAGAGAAGAAGGCTAGAATTCAAGGAAGAATAAATTCTTTTGATGATGTTTTCTAAGGTTGATTACAGGTTGAGGTACCGGTTGATGCATGGTTTAGGTTTATTGGTACATGTTTACAGTGGTATATATCACATTGATAGTGTGACAGTGGTTCCATCTTTCTACTTCTACTTCAGGGTGGTTGGACAGGGCAAGGACAAGTGGTTGTAGCCGAAGAACATAGGGGGTTGTAGCCTCCTTCTAGTTGTAGCCAGAGAATTGGGGAGTTGGAGCTGCCCTCAGGTTGTAGCCTGAGAAACTAGGGGGTTGGAGCCTCCTTCCAGTTGCAGCTGGAAAACAAAGGAAGTTGGTGCTTCCAATGAATGTAATTCTTCAAGACATATAAGATAAAGAATTCTGTGGTTTTCTCTCGATTTGGGTTTCCACGTAAAACACTGGTGTACTGTGTATGTGTGTGATTGTTCATTTCTTATTGATCATTATTGGACAATAATTATATTTTGATATAACACTTGGATTATTTGGAGAAAAAGGATTATAATTATGCTATTACTGATTCACCCCCCCTCTCAGTAATCCAACAACTAGTTTGAAAAATAATTTAGTATCTATTTCTTGCTTGGAAGACAAAGAAGATAGAATAGCCTTTGTCAATGGAAAAGTTATTGTATGGTATAAAGATTAAAAAATAGAATATTCTAGAGTTATTGGGATTCATGAAGGAAGATTATATAAACTCCTAGGTTAGAATGCTCAAACTCTTGTACATGATGAAATCTATCCTAGTGAGTTATGGCATAGAAGGTATTCTCACCTTCATTATCAAGCATTTCCATCTCTAAAACATATGGTTTTAGGCATACTAGAACTACAATTAGTACACAAAGATGTTTTTAGAGGATGTGCACTTGGGAAGAATATTAAGAAGCCATTCCCAAGCAGTGAGAATAGATCCAAGGAGATATTGGATCTAATACACTCAGATGTATGTGGTCCTATGCTAGTGAAGTCTCTAGGAGGCTCTCTTTACTATGTGACGTTCATAGATAACTTCTCAAGAAATACCTGGATGTATTTGTTAAAGACAAAATATGGAGTATTTAGGAAATTCTAAGAATTCAAAACTAAAGCGGAAAACTTGATAGACAAGAAAGAATGGAAGGAAGCTATGATGGAAGAATATCAATCCATAATGAAAAATAATATATGGGAAATTGTGCCTAGACCTGAAGGAAATTCTATAGTCACTTCAAATTTGGTTTACAAGATAAAACATATAATAGATGGGAGTATCAATAAATACAAGGCAAGATTTGTGGCTAGAGGGTTATCCCAGTAGGAGGGAGAAGACTATGATGATACGTTTTCTCAAGTTACCAGATATACATATATTAGAGCCATCATATCTCTTGCAACATCCATGGGTTGGAGTTTACATCAGATGTATGTAAATACCACTTTTCACAATGGGGTAATTGAGGAAGAAGTATGCATAGAGAAACCTGAATATTTTGAGGTACACCCAAGAGAAACCCATGTATGCAGATTAAAGAAGGCCTTTTATGGACTCAAGCAAGCTCCAAGAGCTTGGTATGCACGAATTGACAGTTACTTGACGAGACTTGGATTTTCCAAGAGATATGCTGATCCAAACCTTTATTACAAGGTTATGAATGATGCACCTATGATCCTACTACTATGTGTTGATGACTTGTTTCTGACAGGTGCAGAGCCTCTCATTATTCAGTGTAAGAGGGAGCTAGCCTATGAATTCGATATGAAGGATATTGGTCTCATGCATTATTATTTGGGACTAGAAGTATGGTAGAAACATGGTGAAATATTCCTATGGAAAGGGAAGTATGTTGTAAAGATCCTTCAGAAGTTTGGGATGATGGATTGCAAATCCATGGCCACTCCCATGGTGATAGATATGAGGAAGATGAGAGACTCTCATTATAATCTAGTAGAATTGTCCCTATATCGGAAATTGATTGGACCATTGATGTATTTGGTTAATACCTGACCATACATTTTCTTTCCTGTGAACACGTTGAGACAGTTCTAGGTGGAACCTAGACATGAACATTGGATAGCTACAAATCACATTTTGAGATATCTTCGTAGGACGCTAAATTATGGTTTGAGATATGTCTCAAACAATGACATACAACTGCATGGATTTACTGATTCAGTTTGGGCAGGGAGTGCAGATGACATAAAGAGTACTTCTGGTATATGTATCAGTTTGGGCTTTGCTATGATATCATGGGATTGCAGGAAACAAAATTTTGTTGCACTCAACAATGTAGAAGCAGAGTATATTGCAGTTTGTGATTCTTGTACGGAAGCAATATGGCTCCATAAGTTGGTTTATGGAATATCTTGATCAGATGTTGAGTTCGACTGTGATATATTGTGATAATCAGAATTGTGTGAAGCTTTCAGAGAACCCCGTGTTCCATGATAGGTCGAAGCACTTTGAGATCAAGTACTATTTTACCTGTATTAAAGGCGAGAAGGGAGAAGTGGTTCTCCATTACATATCCATTGATGAGAAGACAACTGATATTTTGACAAAGCCTCTATCCAAGATAAAGTTTGAATACTTGAGTGACAAGATGGGACTTGTGCAGATTTCTCCCTTGGTTGAAAGGGAGGAGATGAGTTCCTTGGTTTGGAGGGAGTTCTAATATATGGCATTGTGGATAGTCAGTGTTCTGGTGGACATAAATTCTCCAGGTGGAGGATGGTCCAAGCATAATAGATTGCTGGTGGACAAACATTCTCCCTATAGAGGATGGTCCAGGTTAACAGATTACTAGTGGACAAAAATTCTCCCTATGGAGGATGGTCTAGGTTGAAAGATTGTTGGTGGACATACATTATCCCCGTGGAGAATGGTCCAGGTTGACATATTGTTGATGTACCATGGACAACTATTCTTCTAGGATGTATGTCTAGATTAGAAGAATGGTCCAAGAAAACTATTCTTATACGACGTATGTCCGAATTAGAAGAATGGTCTGTATCCCTGAGTTCACAGTAGTGACCAAAGTGGGGAGATCGGTACAAGACATAAATTTCTCCCGCGTTCACAGTAGTGGTTCGAGGGAAAATGGTCCAGGACAATTATTCTTCTAAGATGTATATTTGGATTAGAAGAATGGTCCTTGTAGCCCATGGCATGGATTTCAACATCTGGGAGGACAACTATTCTTCTAGGACGTATGTCCATATTATAAGAATGGTCCTTGTATCCCATTACATGGCTTTCAAAATCTAGGAAGACAACTATTCTTCTAGGAAGTATGCCTAGATTAGAAGAATGGTCCTTGTAGGTCATTGTGGGGATTTCAACATTTGTTGGGATAATCATTTTTATAGGATGTATGTTCGGATTAGAAGAATGGTCCCTATATCATTCTATTGAGTGAGTGAATTATGTAAGACACTCTGTTGAATGTGTTGGTTCCAACCCATGACTTATTCAACATCATTCTTGACTACTCAGATGGAGTATCGCCTTAAGAGATGATGCAGACGATGATACGATTTGATGCCATGAGACTATTGTACTGCATGGTGATATATTGTGTATCTATTAGTTTATTGTAGTGGAGACTGTGTGTCTCTAGACAATAGCTATGTACTACTATTGTGGATGTGCTCCATTGGTAGTGGTTGTATGTCACTAGATAGTAGATGTGCGCTACTAGGAGTGGTTATGTACCACTTGATAATAGTTTTGTACTACTAAGGATATACATTGTTGTGATTTATTGGATGGAATTGTAGTAACTGTGTACTACTACTAGATTTCCATCGAGACTACTAGTAATGTTGAAGGTGTTTCCTAGGTTGGTGTGCCAACCAATAGGGTTGGAGGTGATTTCCAACTAGATGGATAGTGATGATGATGCTCATGACATTATCTGCATGATCATGATATATTCTATTTGGCTATGATGATGCTACCTATAGATGTGTTTGATACCATTACAATTAGTACATCCCTAACTAGGAGGGAGTGTTGATATTATGGTAGATGCGGGAGGTATCAACCTCCATGTGTAACCTCTGACTAGATTAGAATATTACAAAATCTATAGAAACCATAAACATATGTGTAATAACCCTAGAAGACACGTCGACTCAGTAAAATAATTAATATTAAAGTATTACCCTCCAAAATGAGAAGTCGACCTAGACATGTGACAAAGAACACTATAAATAGAGGGTTGTTGGCACAGGGGCAGACCCAGGGTTCAACGCTACAAAAATGCACCAACAAAACCCTAACTACCGGCCCTTTCGGAAACACCTGTGAAGCAGATGAAGTCTCACCTGAGGTAGAGGCAGGGGTGGTTGCAGGACTCCATTGTCTACAACCTTAGCTGGGACACATATATGTGATTATAATACTTAATAGGGCACTTAACACTATCAATTCATTAATATTTAACCAATATCTACTTTGTAGATAATACATATCATCATAACATTCACCCTGACGTAATGTATTTAGGAACTTAGCATAAATAAATGGATCAGATCTAGCAGATTCAAGCACTAAGAACATTCACCTATGTTAGATCCAGTATCCAGATTCATCATAAGCACAAAGCATAAACATATATATCTATCTATCTACATCAAGCACTTAGAAAATAACACATAAATACACCAACACATTACACAAAGTAGATCAACACAATGTGTACGTGGTTCACCCCCACCTTGGGGATATATCCACCAACTCTTCTTCTTTATTAGCTTGTTCAATAGGTTACAAGCACAGAGCCTCAAAACCCTACTCCGCATAGGACAAAAGATCTGCGCAACTCGCTAGATCCTTCTTCCTTGCATTACATCACAAAGCCTTCCACAATCTGTTACAACCACTTGCACTTAGCTCTGAAAGGCTCTCACAGTATGCACAAAGCATCTACAAACCTTACTTGCACTTAGCACAAGATCACCTAGATGCACTTCTACTTTCTTACATGGCCTAGCCTTCTATTTATACATTAAAACAACAGGCCTAAACATGGGTAAACCCATGGGATGACATCCCATACCCTTTACATAATCCCAAAACCCAAAAAGGACCCAAAAAGGGGTCGAGATCCAATGATATCTGCTTCGTCTTGTGCTCCTTCTTCGACAGGATTTCAAAGTTCCAAAATAGGTCAAACTTGACCAAGGACCTCCCAAAACTTGGTCAAGGGCCAACAAGCCCCCAAAACGCACCTATGACTCATCCCGAGTCACTTTGGTCTAACTAGTTCTGCTTCGAATGCCTCGATCTTGGCTCTAGTTGCTTAAACTTGTTGTTGTGCCATAACCTCCTGTTCAAAAAATTCTTGGATGACTGCGTCATTGACAGGTCCTTATAGGCGTTGTTCAGCTATAGTGACAACCTGTTCTAGTTTTGTTCCTCTGCCTTCTATTTCTGTAAACAATTGGTAAGCCTTGTCTTGTACAGGTTGGAGCCTTTGAATTACTTCCATAAATTTTCTCTGTATAGCGTGGATCTGCTATTGGGTGGTGCGTTGCTCTTGAGATCACTTCATTCTTTCCATAGCTGACATGAGCTTCATCTGTTCTTGTAGTGTCTCTGCTTATTTCTTCGCTTCCTGGAGCTGCGATTCCAGTGTCTTTAATTCTGGATTTTCAACAAGTTTTTCATATGTTAGGGCACTACGGTCACTTGGTTGCTTGCATTCCATAGCAAGGGACTTTAGTCTCTCAACTGCGCTGCAAGAAGTTGCTTCTCTTTGATCCCTTATGTTCTGTGGAGTCTCAAGCACTGCGTGGAGCTCTTAGTCTGCTATGCATTGTTGTAGCTGCTAGATAGCCTATGTGAGTTGTTCTACTTGCTTCATAACTTGGTCCTCTGCCTTTATTTCTAATACTGTCATAGAGTGAAGTGCTCTTTTGACTACTTCCTTCACTTCAAGTTGCTCTGCGAGCAACTGTTCCTTTCCTTGTTGCATTTGTGCTTTCTCTTCATCGAACTTCACTTGGAGAACAATCTTTTCCTATCCTGCATCACTGTGTTTCTCTACAAGTATGCCTTGCACTTGCTTCAAGGCCTGGGTGGCTTGTTCGATTTCTTCTTATGCTCGTCGAAGGTGTGCTTCGATTGTATCAACTAATTTGTGGAGTTGGGCTGGCTCATCTCCCAACTCAAGTTCTCTTGATGGCAGGGGTGCAATGGAGACTGCACGGCTAGACTGTAGGGACTATTGTACCCCTCGAAGCTCGACCTCAATTCTATTGTACATCTCCTCCTGCTTAGCTTCTTGTTTCTCTGTTATTTCCAACGAAGCATCGTTCATGGCTGCTATGATGAAATCAAAATCATTAGAGGTGAGGATAGTCTGCATCTTGGTCATGGTGGCTTTTGATTTCTTCCGCGAAGAGGGTCTCTGGGGAGAAACCTTCCTCTTCTTCAGGGGGTCAGTCTCATCTCTCAGCAGTGTTACTTGGCCTTTCTTTTGTTCAGCTTCTCTGTCCTTCATCTCTTCTACGTTGTCATCACCTCCTTACTCAGGTGATATGGAAGAAGTATTCTCTGAGGCACTGCTTAGGTCTTGGACCTCTTCAGTCTTCTTCTTTTTGCTGGGTCCGGGTGTATTATGTGTATTTTCTAGGCTGTCTATATCGGATATCTCCCCAGGGTCTATTGGAATAAGGAGGTCCGCCGACCAGTCCTTAGTGATCTCCTCTAGGTCCTCCTCTGTCAGCTTGTAGTAGGACTGAATTTCTTTCTTATGTTCGTTGGTGCGAGATGTAATATATATGAAAAGTCAATCTACGTTGAACTTCATCAAAGGCCTGAACCGATGTAGAGTGTTTAGAGTCATGTGAGGCTCATATTGTATGGCTATCTTCAGTTGATTGTAGTAGGTATGAAAAAAAACATTTGACTGCCACTATTTATTCATATCGCTTGAATACCACAGTGTATTGAACTTCGCGACCAACGGTTCAAATGGCTCGATGTTGGGGAAGGTTGCACCTTCCGGCATCTCCCAGGTGATGAATCGGATAAGGATCAAAAGCCAACTAAAGTGGAATTTGTAACCTTCATCTTGCGCTTCTATGCAATCAATTTCCAATTGGTTCACCAGGTACTTTGCCCAGTTCATCTGTAGGCCTTCCGTGCACTTCCCTGCGAGGTCACCTACAAAGCCAGTGACTTGGGTAGGTCGGTTCTTTCTTACTAACTTCCCTACAATTAGTTGATAGGAGAGGAATACTCCACCACTCTGGATAGAAGATACCTTGTAGCCTTGTGTCCCCTTCTTGACATCGTCGTAGGTGTCCTTGATCCTTTGTGCTAGAAGGCGATCGATGGATTTTCCTGGGTAAAACTCCTGTGGATCAGGTCCTTGCATACTCAACCCTGTGATCCAATTGATCAGCGTCGGATCAACTATGATATGACGGTTTAGCCACAAATATCCGCCATGGTAACAAGAAAGAAACAACTTGACACATGCATTGACTTCCTAGTGTCTACCAAAGTGTGGAATCTTCATGACACAGAGCAGGGTGGACTGCACGAGGTTCATCGTCCATGACTGGGGGATTATCTTAGAATTCTTGCCTTTCGTCTTGGTCAGGTATTTGTATGGGGTGAGCATGTTATAGACCTTTCAATCTCCGAGGTTGAAGTCGCTAAACTTCAACGATGCAATCTTGTCCTGGTTTGTTCGAACTACACGTATCCCCTTCGGGAGGTACACCGTAACCAAGGTGTATTCGAAATCTCTAGGCACACTGTCTTGATTTACTGTTCCATTCAGAGGTGGAATATAGGCGGGTAATATGGTCAGTATCAATTTAGCATTTGCTAAGTCATCCCTATATTTGGTTCTCTTTTCATCTGGTGGCCAGGATGGTCCGGCTCCATGAGCACTCGATGAAGACACTTGCACTGTTCTTGTGGATGAATCTTGGACCCCTACAGATAATTCTCTCTCCGACATGACTCTTTCAATCATCAGGTTGAGGAGTATTTCTGTCACAGATTCTTCAACTGCGTTGAGCTCCTCGGACATACATGCTTGGGTTTAATGATATCGGGTTCAAGATTAACTTAGACACTGTAATGAAATAGATGACAAGAGTGCGATGATCACTGTGAAAAATCCACTTAGTCTGCTGCCTCAAACTCTCGGTTAGAAAAAAATTTCTTGGTGCATGGCACGGTGGGATAAATAGGTAACTTGGCAACGGGTATGAAGCCTTCATTAACTCTGTTTTGTTCGTTATGGCGTGGTCCAATGGTCTGGTGGTGAACCATAAATGACTTTCTTCCCATTAGGTGGGTCGACCGAACAATTATATTGGTCCCAATGGCTATATTTCTTCTCCATGGCGAAGTGTCATGTGTTTCTTTTCTGATGTCCCGACGAAGCTCCAATTTTGTAAATTTTCCTTCTGCGAGGTTCCCTTTGGAACCTTCTACAACTTTTCGATCTTAGCTCTCTTCTTACTTAACTTTCTAGCATTCTTCCCAGTGAGATTTGTCTCGGTATGAATTTTTCCATTCTGATTCTTATCTTCTTTTGGCATACTTACTTCGCGCTGATGAGATTCTTTCCTAAGATTCAAGGGTGATCCTTCTTCTTTATCTGGAATAGGTACTTCAATCTTCTATGGGTCTTATAGTGTTCTTGCAACTTCAACATCTGGGTCTCTAGTTTTAAATAGCTTCAATTTGTTCTTTTGTTCTTCAATCAAGTGTGCGATCCTTCTAGTCATGAATTCTTTTAACTCTTGCTTCTTCTGCTCTAAAACTTCTTCTTCTTCTCACCTTCTGGCATGATCTCTTTCAATCCAAGGTTTTCCTAGTAGCATGGTAAATGGGGTGTTGTTCTCAATAAATTTAATATCTCAAAATATTCTTCTGTTGAAGTTCCATTGGCATTCATAGATATCTGGTTGAGCTTTCCACATAGGTTTATCATCTTTCCTCGGAATAATCCTATTCCTCCCAATGAAGGAATCATAGCAGGCCTTCCTATAGCTTCCCAAGTTCTCTCTGTCATGATATTCACCTATGTTTCCTCATCTAGAACACAGTCAATGTCGAAGTCTCCTATTCTTTCTTCAAGGCATTCTTTTTCTTTGAATATCTCTGATAAATTGATATGTCGGTGGTCATTCAGGGTTTCTTTCATATGTAGCAATACTTTTTCTGATTCTTTCTGGGGTTCTGTCATAATCTCAGTTTCTGGATCTTCCTTAGGGTTTTCTTGTCTCATGTTCATTTCTTCAAGATTAGAAATCATTCTAGGGCAATCCAATACTTCATTGTCTATAGATTTGCAACAAATACAACTAGGTCTTTTCCCAGGGCATTCCTTAGCAAGATGTCCCGGTTTTCTGCAACTATAATAAATGGTTAATCCCCTCTTTCTTTTAAATTATTCCCAACTTCTCATGTACTACGCAATAGGGTCATAGTAGCTAACATGCAAACATTTCTTTCTAGGATCCTACATCCACTTGTTAGTCCAAACTTTCTTTCTATGCATAGGTATAACATATCTTTCACTAGTATTATTAGATATACTCATATCAAATCTTCTTTCATCTGTTAAGTCCCTATGATCCAGGTGGATATCGGTGGCCACCCACCTTTTCCAAATGGCTCAAAACGGCTTTCTGGTAATTTTGGCAATTTACTATTTTTAGCAGGTTTTAACTTCCGGGGCCATTTTGAGGACCCAAATGAAGGTTTTTCGAGATCAAGGTTCTCAATGATAGTTGAAGGAATTATTGAGCCCCCAAAATGAATCTCCTCAAGGATACCTTTCCAACGAGCTATCACACGCCTAAAACAGAGATCGTATGCAAAAGTTACGACCCCAGGAAGTTGATGTACTCACATACCCAAACGGGGCCCACATGACTTTTGGCACTTCATCTCCTAGGGTTAGGTTTTTAGATGTTTAGTACTTTTTTCATTCCTGTTTATTGTAAAAGGGCCTTCAGAGCCTCATTGTAATCATCTTCTTGCGAATGAGAGTAGCTGTCACATCTCTTCTCAGAGATAAGCTGCCACCATTCTAGCGAGTCTTTCACTCTGTATTTTTACAGTCTCTGTACATTTCTCTGATTAATAGAAATTGTGTATTACTGTATACCTCTATTTATGGTTGCATCTCTGATACATTTATGTTATATTATTGAATATCTACAATATATCTGTGCATTTCTTTATTATATCTCCGCTCTCATTTCATGCCAAAAATAATCCGGATCACTGGTATCAGAGCAGGCTGCTCTTGATCATTTTTTCAGTGCATGTCCTCGACGAGGTCCGAGTATAGAAAGTTGGGTATCGAGCTTGTCTCTCTTGAAGACAATCTCTCTCGCACACCCAAGAAACCCTCAATGGTGGAAGAAAAGAAAAACAACGGAGTAGACGATCCTATCAATCTGTTGCTTGAGCAAGCTCTCACGCGATAGAGGGACGAAATGATGGAGAATTTTGCCCACATCCTTCAATGCCTACCGATAGCATCAGGTGCATATTCGTCAAGCGACCACTTTGGAGGCACCTTTCCTTTCAAGGTACAAGTTAATTTTGATATTCCTGTATTTGAAGGACAGATAGATGCAGAAGCCCTAGAAAAATGGTTAACTCTGCTGGAAGGTTATTTCTCTGTTCACAATTTTTCCAACAAAGAAAAGATCACCTTTACACTCTTTAAATCTCTCCCTCATGTCAAACATTGGTGGGAAACTTACTGGGAGAAAAGTTCCACAGAGGAGTCTGGAATATATGGGGTCGATCCCACTTGGGATTGTTTTGTGGATGCGGTAAAAGAACAATATTACCCTGTTGGAAACTATGAGGACCAGTACATGAGATGGACCACACTGCGGCAAGAGAGGGGCCAAGCAGTTTCAGAGTTCACCAATACCTTCCATACCTTGCGCACGAAGCTGGGTATCAAAGACTCTGAGTGAAATTTGGTTCTAAAATACCGTGGGGATCTACACAGATACATCCAAAATGAAATGAATTTTCTGGACATCTCATCACTCGGTGCTGCTTATCGATATGCTGTTAAAATTGAGAAGAAATTTAAGCACCAGAACAAACGGAAATTCGGGTCTGTAAATCCACAACAACCAAAGTATGACAAAGACGGCCCGAACAAACACTCTCCCGAAAACCAGTACAAGACACAGGAAAAGAAGAGTGACAGGAAGATGAAGAAGGACACCGGAAAATGGTTCCACAAAATCCCTTGGCACAACACCGATGAATGTCGCTCAAAACAGTCATTGGTGGCTGAGATCAAAGACAAGGAGCCAAACCTTGATTCGGAATCTGATTCTGAAAATAATGGTAAAAGACAGATCATTGACGCAGAGCCCACTGCTATTGTCACGACCGCAACAATTCAACCAGAAGAACCAACAGATCCTAAAGAGGGGGAGCGCCTTTTTCATTCAAATATGTGGGTGAAGGGGACCCCGCTGCATTTTATTGTTGATAGCGGAAGCCAAAAGAACCTCATCTCAGCAGAGGTTTTCAAACAGTCAGGATTGTCAACAACACCACACCCACAGCCATACAACATCGGGTGGCTTCGCCAAGGACGAGATCTTTGTGTCAGCCAATAGTGTCGATTGTCATATGGCATCCAACCCTTCAAGGATGAGGTATTATGTGATGTTTCCCCACTGGTTGTCTGTGATGTTCTCTTGGGCCAGCCATATATGTGGAAGTACCATGCTATTTATGAGCCTCGACCTCGTAGTGTTATTTTCACTTTGGGGGGTCATCTCTACAGAATATCAGAGGTAGTTCCCACTACTGTTCCACCTAAAAAGTGTCGCAAAGTAGTATCTCATACTGCAAAATTTCGCTTCTTCACAATCTGTTCAAAAGGAGAACAGAAGGACACTGCAACCACTACAGCCTCGCCCCAAGCACCTTCTATCCTATAGAAGCAGGTCGACAAGGTTGCAGAAAAATGCAAAGATTCCTTCTGCACAACATCCTCTCATGTAGCCCGACTTGTTGAACAATCTCAACCTCAACGGGTTCATGATAGATTCCACAAACTAAGCAGTGCGGCGTCTCCAACAGGACAAGCAGCTCACCAAGATGCAGATTCAACAAATGCTTTTCCCTCTCCCCCAGGAACTCAACGCAATGGAGAACATTTCTTCCTAAGGAGGGAGGATTGATCCAGGTGGATATTGGTGGCCACCCACCTTTTCCAAATGGCTCAAAACGAATTTCTGGCAATTTTGGCAATTTACTATTTTTAGCAGGTTTTAACTTCCGGGGCCATTTTGAGGGCCCAAATGAAGGTTTTTAGAGATCGAGGTTCTCAATGATAGCCAAAGGCATGCTTGAGCCCCCAAAATGAACCTCCTTGATGATACCTTTCCAACGAGCTATCACACGCCTAAAACGGAGATCGTATGCAAAAGTTATGACCCCGGGAAGTTGATGTACTCACTTACCCAAACGGGGCCCACATGACTTTTGGCGCTTCATCTCCTAGGGTTATGTTTTTGGATGTTTAGGACTTTGGGAATTCCTGTTTATTGTAAAAGGGCCTTCAGAGCCTCATTGTAATCATCTTCTTTTGAAT
>ML776976.1:316068-346215 GCA_009831015.1 Picea engelmannii
AAAGGGCCTTCAGAGCCTCATTGTAATCATCTTCTTGTGAATGCGAGTAGCCGTCACATCTCTTCTCAGAGATAAGCTGCCACCATTCTAGCGAGTCTTTCACTCTGTATTTTTACAGTCTCTGTACATTTCTCTGATTAATAGAAATTGTGTATTACTGTATACCTGTGTTTATGGTTGCATCTCTGATACATTTCTGTTATATTATTGAATATCTGCAATATCTCTGTGCATTTCTTTATTATATCTCCGCTCTCATTTCGTGCCGAAAATAATCCTGATCAGTGGTATCAGAGCAGGCTGCTCTTGATCATTTTTTCAGTGTATGTCCCCAATGAGGTCCGAGTATAGCAAGTTGGGTATCGAGCTTGTATCTATTGAAGACAATCTCTCTCGCACACCCAAGAAACCCTCCATGGCGGAAGAAAAGAAAAACGATGGAGCAGATGATCCTATCAATCTAATGCTTGAGCAAGCTCTCACGCGACAGAGGGACGAAATGGAGGAGAATTTTGCCCACATCCTTCAATGCCTGCCGATAGCATCAGGCGCATCTTCGTCAAGCAACCACTTTGGAGGCACCTCACCTTTCAAGGTACAAGTTAATTTTGATATTCCTGTATTTGAAGGACAGATAGATGCAGAAGCCCTAGAAAAATGGTCAACTCTGCTGGAAGGTTATTTCTCTGTTCACAATTTTTCCGACAAAGAAAAGATCACCTTTGCACTCCTTAAAGCTCTCCCTCATGTCAAACATTGGTGGGAAACTTACTGGGAGCAAAGTTCCACAGAGGAGTCTGGAATATAGGGGGCCGATCCCACTTGGGATTTTTTTGTGGATGCGGTAAAAGAACAGTATTACCCTGTTGGCAATTATGAGCACCAGTACATGAGATGGACCACACTGCGGCAAGAGAGGGGACAAGCAGTTTCAGAGTTCACCAATACCTTCCATACCTTGCGCACCAAGCTGGGTATCAAAGACTCCGAGCGACATTTGGTTTTGAAATACTGTGGGGCTCTATATAGATACATCCAAACTGAAATGGATTTTCTGGACATCTCATCACTCGGTGCTGCTTATCGATATGATGTTAAAATTGAGTAGAAATTTAAGCACCAGAACAAATGGGAATTCGGGTCTGCAAATCCGCAACAACCAAAGTATGACAAAGATGGCCCGAAGAAACAGTCTCCCGAAAACCAGTCCAAGACACAGGAAAAGAAGGGTCACGGGAAGACAAAGAAGGACACCAAAAAATGGTTCGAGTTCCACAAAATCCCTTGCCACAACACTGATGAATGTCACTCAAAACAGTCATTGGTGGCTGAGATCAAAGACAAGGAACCAAACCTTGATTCATAATCTGATTCTGAAAATAATGGTAAAAGACAGATCATTGACGTAGACCCCACTGCTATTGTCGCGACCGCAGCAATTCAACCAGAAGAACCAATAGATCCTGAAGAGGGGGAGCACCTTTTTGATTCACAGATGTGGGTGAAGGGGACCTCGCTGCATTTTATTGTTTATAGCAGAAGCCAAAAGAACCTCATCTCAGCAGAGGTTGTCAAATAGTTGGGATTGTCAACAACACCACACCCACAGCCATACAACATCGGGTGGCTTCACCAAGGATGAGATCTTCGTGTCAGCCAACAGTGTCGATTGTCATATGGCATCCAACCCTTCAAGGATGAGGTATTATGTGATGTTTCCCCACTGGATGTCTGTGATGTTCTCTTGGGCCAGCCATATATGTGGAAGCGCCATGCTATTTATGAGTCTCGACCTTGTAGTGTTATTGTCACTTTGGGGGGTCATCTCTACAGAATACCAGAGGTAGTTCCCACTACTGTTCCACCTAAAATGTGTCACAAAGTAGTATCTCATACTGCAAAATTTAGCTTCTTCACAATCTGTTCAAAAGGAGAATAGAAGGACACTACAACCACTACAGCCTCACCCCAAGCACCTTCTATCCTACAGAAGCAGGTCGACAAGGCTGCAGAAAAATGCAAAGCCTTATGCACAACATCCTCTCATGTAGCCCAACTTGTTGAACAACCTCAACCTCAACGGGTTCATGATAGACTTCCACAAACTGAGCAGTGCGACGTCTCCAGCAGGACAAGCAGCTCACCAAGATGCAGATTCAACAAATGCTTTTCCCTCTCCCCCGGGAACTCAACGCAATGGAGACCATTTCTTCCTAATGTGGGACGATTGATCCAGGTGGATATCGGTGGCCACCCACCTTTTCCAAATGGCTCAAAATGACTTTCTGGCAATTTTGGCAATTTACTATTTTTAGCAGGTTTTAACTTCCAGGGCCATTTTGAGGGCCCAAATGAAGGTTTTTCGATATCTGGGTTCTCAAAGATAGCTAAAGGCATGATTGAGCCCCCAAAATGAATCTCCTCAACAATACCTTTCCAACGAGCTATCACACGCCTAAAATGGAGATCGTATGCAAAAGTTACGACCCCATGAAGTTGATGTACTCACTTACCCAAACGGGGCCCACATGATTTTTGGCACTTCATCTCCTAGGGTTAGGTTTTTGGATGTTTAGGACTTTTGGCATTCCCGTTTATTGTAAAAGGGCCTTCAGAGCCTCATTGTAATCATCTTCTTGCGAATGCGAGTAGCCGTCACATCTCTTCTCAGAGATAAGCTGCCACCATTCTAGCGAGTCTTTCACTCTGTATTTTTACAGTTTCTGTACATTTATCTGATTAATAGAAATCGTGTATTACTGTATACCTATGTTTATGGTTGCATCTCTGATACATTTTTGTTATATTATTGAATATTTTCAATATCTCTGTGCATTTCTTTATTATACCTGCGCTCTCATTTCATGCCAAAAATAATCCGGATCACCCTAGTTTTTAGGCTAGGATGGAATTTATCAAACATACCTAGATCCATACTATTGAATTTTTTTTTTTCACTTATGTTACTTCTAGAAAGAACAAAGCTTTCATATATAAAACTTTTCACTATTCTTACCTTTATCAGAGCACGGAGCTTGCAGATCTTACCTCTTTTTCTGTAGATCTGACCTCTTTTCTTGGCACAAAGCTTCACAAGTCCAGTAGAATGATGTGCACTAGGGCAACAGATCTATGCTTGAATATTTCATGGTTTCAAGTCGAATCTTTGCCCAAAGCTTATTTTTTCTCAGTTCCCAACAATCATAGTTTCGGGTCCTGGCAACAAAACCATTTGTTGGCACAAGGGCAGACCCAGGGTTCAACACTACAACAAAGAACCAACAAAGCCCTAACTACTGACCCTTTCAGCAATACCTGCGAAGCAGATGAAGTCTCACTTGAGGTAGAAGCGGGGGTGGTTGCAGGACTCCAGTGTCTGCAACCTTAGCTGGGACACAGATCTGTGATTGTAATACTTAATACGACACTTAGCACTGTTATTTCATCAATATTTAACCAATATCTACTTCGCAGATATAACAGAGCATCACAACATTCACCCTGATCTAATGTATTTAATCACTTAGCATAAATAAATGCATCAGATCTAGCAGATTCAAGCACTAAGCACATTCACCTATGTCATATCTAGCATCCAGATTCATCATAAGCATAGAGAATAAACATATCTGTCTATCTATATATATCAAGCACTTAGAAAATAACACATAAATACACCAACACATTGCGCAAAGAAGAGCAACACAATGTTTACGTGGTTCACCCCCACCCTGGGGCTACGCCCACGAAATCTTCTTCTTTATTAGCTTCTTCAATATGTTACAAGCACAAAGCCTCAAAACCCTACTCCGCATAGGACAAAAGATTTGTGCAGCTCGCTAGATCCTTCTTCCTTGCGTTACAACACAAAGCCTTTCACAATCTGTTACAACCACTTGCACTTAGCTCTGCAAGGCTCTCACAGTATGCACAAAGCATCTAGAAACCTTACTTGCACTTAGCACAACATTACCTATATGCACTTCTACTTTCTTACATGGCCTAGCCTTCTATTTATACATTACAACAATAGGCCTAAACATGGGTAAACCCATGGGCCAACATCCCATACCATTTACATAATCCCAAAACCTAAAAAAGACCCAAAAAGAGGCCGAGATCTTGTGATATCTACTTCATCTTGCGCTCCTCCTTCGAGAGGCTGTCGTAGTTCCAAAATAGGTCAAACTTGATCAAGGATATCCCAAAACTTGGTCAATGGCCAACATGGGTGCTTGAGTTCATTTGGACATTGTATCCCCTACCCTAGGGATAACTAAGGATATCACGTATCTACAAACCTTGCTTGCACTTAGCACAACATCACCTAGATTCACTTCTACTTTCTTACATGGCCTAGCCTTCTATTTATACATTATAGCAATAGGCCTAAACATGGGTAAACCCATGGGTCGACATCCCATACCCTTTACATAATCCCAAAACCCAAAAAGGAACAAAAGAGGGGTTGATATCCTGTGATATCTGCTTCATATTGCGCTCCTCCTTTGAGAGGTTGTCGAAGTTCCAAAATAGGTCAAACTTGATCAAGGATATCCCAAAACTTGGTCAAGGGCCAAAAAGGGTGCCTGAGTTCATTTGGACATTTTATCCTCTACCCTAGGGATAACTAAGGATATCACATATCAAGGTCCACGGGTCCTAGACATGGAGTACCGAGAGCCGAATGACTTGAGGATGGCCATGGAGGGCCCCTCTTTTCTTCAATGTAGGCCATTTATCAACAACAATAGTATCCATCCCACTGGATTGGTCTTGAAGTAGCATTAAGTCTTGATCCATGAGGTAACGAGTCCAAGTATCATGGTATGTGTCACTTTGATTGTTGAAGCACTTGAATATTTTGCATTGAATTCTTCTTCTTTTCATGACGTTTTCTTGGAAATTATGATATTTTCCTTGTTCATACTTGGAAGGGTGACATGGTGCCCTAGTAAGTTTATCTCCCTCTAGGATGGGTTTCCACTAGGTGGGTCTATGAAAGGTCATCGTCCGTTCCCTCCATACTTATCACTTTCCATCTTTATTCCTCTCATCTCCCCTTACCTTTGTTTGGCCATTGGGATTGGCCACACTAGGAAGGGTTGCACCTTGCCTTGTGGGAAGAAGGGGCTAAAGGCCCAGAGGGTAAAAGTAACTAGAAAGAGTTAAAAGACAATATTGAAACCTTTGAGATTCTTCATCCAGGGATTGTCGAGAAAGCAGTAAAAATCTTCTTAGTAAGAAAAGGGAACCCATAAAGATAAATAAACACTCAAGGTACTAGTTGGTGGATAGGAGGTCTCATCACGAGCCAACCTAGACCATGGGAATGTAGCGGTATGACACTACCATCTATCTTTTTACCAAACCAGGGTAGTGGCTCTTGGTGGCATAGCCAAGAGAAAGGGGGTCTTATCACGAGCCAACCTTCTCGACTCTATGAAATGTTTGTGGATAACACTGTCACCTCTTGACATCAAGCCAGGAAAGTGTCCCTCAACTATTCCCTTGAAGCACAAAAGAAAAATATCAAAAGCAATGAAGATAAGAGTAAAAGGAAATGAATGGGCTAGGAAATAATAACATCTATGACAAGGTGCATCTTTCCGTCTACAAAGGCACCCACAGGTAAGACTTACATTTCCCTGTTATCACTGCAACCTATGCCCAAACACTTACCCCATGCTACATCATACACTTACATGACCTAGATTGGATCCCACCTGGGAAACACCCCAAACTTAAGGAGGGTTAGCCCAATAGGACACCCTGAGACCTTCTCCAAAACTGTCTTGTCAAATTTCATAACGTCTTTGAGCATTTATGTGGGTTAAGGGGGGTTTGATGCACATGTTTTTGTAATTTAATTATTAGATGTGATTTACATGCTATGATCCATGTGACTTATGAAACCCTGGAGGGCGTAACTATTGTTTCTGTAGGACCTTTCCCGGTGGATAGATACACATGAGGGAATGATTATCTCAGACCTTCATGGGGACTTAAATCCCACAGATGGATGTTGTAACCCCAGCTAGGGGCAAGAAGACATCAAATATTTGCACCATTAAGAAAGAAGAATGTTTCCTTTGGAGGCACCCTGGCACCTAGGGGGATCTTGCTCCTCGACATGGACGTTGGCCCTAGAAGGCCCATGACATCACCATCATGACCCTAGATGTCATCCAGAGCTAGGGTTTCTGTTTTGGAGCAATTTATGAGCCTAGTGGCATGTGTGGGCTTCATCTAGGGATTTGGGAGGCCAAGCGCCCTACCTTTCAGGCCCAACGTTCCACCTTAGGGAATCAACGTCACCCTAGAAGGGCATGACGTCACCCTCAAAGATGTCTTTAGATGTTAATTAATTTTATTTATGTCAAATTTGAATTTATTTGTAAATTGGTCAGGTCGGCCTTATTTTGATCTAAAATTAATTAAAGGTCACTTGTTTTGTATAAATAAACATAAAGTATTTTCATTTTACACACAACAAATCCTCACACAAGAGGAGAGGTCTAAAATTTGCGCCCTAGTAAGGGATATTGACTGAAATTGTGAGGCACACTCTTGTATAAGGATGATATTTTCATGTTGGATCAATCTTGGAAGCTTTTATGGTGATCTTGCATGGTATTTTCATGATTATTCTTGGTGCAAGTAGGCAAAATATGCATTTTTTGTCATCATTTGAATGGTTTACGTATGGTTTTATTTGCTCATACAAGATTATGAAAATGCATGTTATACTTAATACTTGAAGTGAGGAACTTAAATTGCTACTTTCATACTTTCTGTTTGCCAAGCTTTTCATTGAATTGATCTAGTGACTAGTGAAACCCTAGAGCCCTAATTTGCTAGCACTATAAGGTTTTGACCTAGTCATCTTTGCCTAAGTTTTTATCCCATAAGAATCCTGAGGAGAGGAAGGTGCTAGGGCCTAGTATCTTGTTTCTTGAGTTAAATGCATAGGGGAACTTAAGTTACTACTTCTCCTATGCATTCACCCTCTTAGACTTTTGTGTTTTATCAAAATTGATTTGCAGCCTTAGAAGAAGCTGTCCACTTGACTCCATAAACCCTAGAAGGCATGAGTTTTAGCCTCTCTCTTGTTGAAGGATTGATAAAAAAACTCAAACACTTTTATCCTAAGCTTCTACTAACTATCTATAACCCTAGTTTAGCCTAGATCACTAACATATTTACTGTTGTTATAAAATATTGCTACAACCATCTAACTGCAGAAAATTTTCTGCAAAACATACCTTTAATGATAGCTAGACACTTCAGAAATTGCATATGACAATTGATTATCAGTTTTCCTATTAAAAGATAGTTTTTCTTTGTCTTTTCAAGAAATTTTGAGGAATATTTCTTGCAATTGTTTTAAAAATACTTATTGTTGTTGTAAACTTTCATATTGCTTCAATTTTATATCAGCCAACTTATATTTAAAAGGTTCATTGTCTTATTGAAGCACTAACATCATTTTGTACTTGAAAACTGTCATATTTTTTGTTTGTTGTCTTGTTCTGGGAAGGTACACTTCATCCATTACTTTTTCTTCATCTCTTAAAGACATACACTTGAGTGCCAATGAGAGGGGGGTATTCTTGCATTTTTGTCTTAGTTCATCATCCCTTTAGGTCACTAGGGATGTCTCCCTTGGGGTAATCTTAACATACTCCAAAACATAAAGGGGTTTCCTATTAAGGTGATAGTGATAGGTTACCCCCTTGTTACACAAATATTTCTTCACTTGCCTTGGGATTTGGGCAAGTACAGATTTTGTGATAACATGACACACGCTCTCACTCAAGATAAGTGGTGCGCAAGTCTATAGGAGGAGTGCAATTGCAACAACTACAGTTGGGAACTAGTTTTTGGTCTGTGGTTTGGGATTTTCTGCTTGGTGTGCTATCTTTGGAGAAAGGTGTGCTCTCTCTTGGTTATCTGTTAGGTTTAGTGCTACTTCCAGAATCACTCTATCTTTTAAATTTTACAGTGCTCAGGGGTGTCTGCATGCCTATGGTTGGGTGACAATATTGTGATATTATCTATGGTTAAACGAGCACATCACATATTTTAACACCCGATGAAATGAAGACACTAGATCTAGTCATGCAAAGAGTATAACACATACCCAAAATTTTCCCACTTGTCATTTTCTTTACATACAAGGGGTTACATGGTTACATAGTTAACAATCCAGGGTAGCAATTCCCATACATCCTCTACACCAAGAGAAATTCTCAGTGCTCACAAATTTTGTTAATGAATTTGCAACAGTCTTCAAAGTGTCCACCTTCATTAGCAACACCTTCTTTTCTTCAACCATGTCTCTCGAAAAGCGATATTGATAATCAATATGATTTTTTTTTGAATGATAAGATGAGTTATTTTCCATTAATATTGCACTCTGACTATCAAAATCTATCCTTATAACTTGCTGTACCAATCCAATACCTGAACACAATCTATGTAACCATATTTCTTCCTTGCTTGCATGAGTGGTTGCCATGTATTCAACTTTTGTAGTTGAGAGTGCCACTACATATTTTCTTTTGCTAATCCAATTGATTGCTCCTCCAAATAGGTTAAACACATACCCACTTGTATATATTCTGTGATCTAGATCTCCGACCTAGTTTGCATCAACAAACCCATGTATGTCCAACACTCTGTCCAATCTTGGTCTTTCTTGGTAGCACAATCCATAATTAGTAGTGCCACACAAATACTTGGAAACCCTCTTTACTATTGTCCAATGCTCCTTCCCTGGTTTTGACATATACTTGCTCCAAACTCCTATTGCATGTGCGATGTCTGGTTTGGTACATACCATTACATACATTAAAATCCCAACCACATTAGCATATGTCTTGGAACATTGATATGCAAATATCTTTACACCTAGAGGAATATGAACCTTGAACGATTTACATTCTTGCATATTAAACCTATGCAATATTGTCTTGACACATTTCCTCTCATTTAACTTGAGTTTCTCGTTTTCTCGATCTCTTTTAATTTCCATGCCCAAAATGAAATTTGCAGCACCAATATCCTTCATGTAAAACTTAGAGGACAACTAAGTTTTCACATCCTGGATAATCTCCTTGTCATTTCCTATTAGCAACATATCATCACATACAAGACCAAATAAATAAAATTATGACTGATTAATTTGAAATACACATAGTGATACGCTTTTCTCCTTTTGAAGCCAAGTCCCAACATATAAGTATCAAATTTTTGATACCACATCCTTTGTGATTGCTTTAACCCATACAAGGCCTTTTTCAACTTGCATACCAACTCTTTCTTTCCCTTGAAAACAAAGCCTTCTGGTTGCTTCATGTAGATTTTTTCTTCTAGATCCTCATGTAGGAATGTTGTCTTCGCATCCATCTGTTCTACTTCAAAATCAAATACAAAAACAACACATAAAATAATTATAATAGAAGTTAACTTGGAAAAGGAGAAAAAATTTCACCAAAGTCAATTCCTTCTACCAAGGAATAACATTTTTCTATTAACCGAGCTTTACATTTCTCCACTTTTCCTTCGACATTCAACTTCTTCTTAAACACCCATTTTCTGCCAATGATATTTCTTCCAATCAATAACTCCACCAGATCCCAAGCCTCATTCTTGTCCAAGGCTGGCATTTCTTCAATTATGGATTTTTTCCATAGTTTTCCATCCTCTAAATCCACTTCCTCCCTAACAGTTATAGGATCATCCTAAACAATAGACAAAGAAAAATTTGAACGAAAATTAGGTGAAGTATACCTTGCTGGTTTCCTTCTTTCCGAAACCGTTCTCATTAATACTGGAGTATGAGGGTCTTCTTATTCTAATTCATGTTCTTTTGTAGAGTTTGATTCATTTCCCTTCAATTCAAACTCTATTTTCTCTGGTTCTTCCTCCTTTGGTAGGAATTCTTGTTTGACAACATCTTTGATTTCTCTAAATACCACATCTCAACTATACAATACCTTTTTAGGTTATGTGTTCCAAAGATTATAACTTTTCAAACCATCTTTATACCCTATAAAGATACACTTTTCATTCTTTTTTATCTAGCTTACTCTTGTTTTTCTTTGGAACGTGAATATAAGCTTCACAACCAAATACCCTGAGATGTGTGAGAGAGGGTTTCTTACCAGTCCATACATCATGTGAATTCTTGTCATCCAATGTTTATGAGGGTGATTGATTGAACAAGTAACATGAAGTACCCATTGCCTTTGCCCATAATTCCTATCCTAACCTGATACCATAGAGCATGCACCTTTCTTTTTCCATCAACATCCTACTCATCCTTTTTGCAAATCCATTCTGATGAGGTGTATGTGGAGTATTCCTCTAACTAGATATACCACACTTCTTACACAATTATTTGAATTCATTTTTGCAGAACTCTCCACCATTATCCATCCTCAACACCTTAATTATTTTCCTTGTTTGATTCTCCACAAGCTCCTTAAACTGTTTAAGCCTGTCAAAGACTTCAGATTTATTGCTGAGGAAATATATCCATGTAATCCTTGAGAAGTCATATATAAATGAGAAATAGTACATATATTTTCCTAGTGATGGAACCGACATAGGTCCAAACACATCATTGTGCACCAACTGTAAAATTTCCTCTGCCCTCATTGCACCAGAGGGGTATCTTACTTAATTCTACTTCCCATATACACAATGTTCACATAAATCAAAATCCAAAGAGTAATTAGACATACCTTCAACCATAACTTTACCGTGTAGTAGTCAAAGGCCCTTCTCTCCAAGATTTCCTAGTCTTTGATGACACAACATAGCCTTTTCTCCAAAGACTGTAGGAGTTTTTTCTTCTTCAACTCCAATATTAGGAACAACAAAACTATTACACCCATCACTAATAGTGTTTTCTTGCAGCTTATATATATTTCCAAACCAAAATCCTTTCAACAACACAATTTCTCCTCAAACCATCCTACATGTTTCTTTCTCAAACAATTTTTCTACCCTTGTATCGTCAATTTTGATTGCAAAAATCAAATTTCTAGCCAATCCTGGGATGTGTAAAACACCAGTGAGTGTTCTTATCCTTCTATCCATGAGCTTCAACTTGAATTTTTCTCATCCTATGATTTTGGCTGTCAAGTCATCACCTAGGAAAACATCACCTCCATCTTGCCTTTCATATTCAGAGAACCACTCCCTGTGGGGAGTCATATGAAAGGATGCACCAGAGTCAACCATCCATAGCTCATGATCTGCATGCGTGCTTAAAGAATCCAAGTACACATCACCTCCTTCTTCTGATGAGTTTTTTTTTTTGTATAAGGAGAATCATCAAATCCCTTCCCTCTCTCAACACTTTTGGATCTACATTGCTTCTTATAGTTCCATTCTTTTCCACATCTCCAACATACATTTATAGATTTTTCGAGAGATTTAGATCTCCCACTTGAGGAACTAGATCTATTTCTTTCCTGGGAGTGTCTTCTTGCACATAATGCATATGTGCTCTCTCCTTCCATGTTCTTTCATATCATCTCCTTCGACAACAAGGATGCAACCACATCGTTGAAACTTAAAGTAGGTGTATTACTACCTATGGCCACAACCAAACTACCCCATGAGTTTGGTAAAGAGAACAATAAATTGATAAACTTATCTTCATTAGAAATATTAATATCAACAGATAATAACTAACTTACTATAGTATTGAAGGTGTTCATATGCTCTGTCACTAAGTCTCCATCTTTCATCCTCATGTTGTACAACTTTTTCCGTAGGAACAATTTATTTACCAGATACTTTGACTAATACAAAGACCCTAGCTTATCCCATAATGCCTTGGTTGTAGCTTCACTTAACACATTCAATAATATTGAATCTGAGAGACAAAATTGAATTATCATCTTCACCTTATGATCCAACATTTTCCCAGTACTCTATTGACATTCCTATAGGTGTAGTACCCGAATCCACAATGATCCATTGATCTTTGTCCACCAAAAGATCTTCCATCTTGAGCTTCAATAGATCAAAAATTTTCCCATTAAATTTCTTGATCTCTAGTTTCGAACTGCTCACCATTTCTTGTCACTGCAAGAATCAATACTGCAAATATCCCACTGTAACAAGGCTTATCACAAACCCAGGACAAACCCCTAACCACAAAGGCATCCTTTGAAGCCAATAATTGCTCTGATACCAAATGTAGATTTTAACCTTATACAAATATTTAATGCAAACATATTCTTAATAAAAATAGAAAATATGCAATGCCACACACACACACATTGAACAAAGAGTTTACCCTGGAAACCCAAATTGGAAAAACCAACAACTTGTTTACAGCCGCACATTTAATATTCTATTCATCATATCTTCATTGTTTGCAATACAATATAATATATAGGATCCCGCGACATCCAAATCCCTTAATCCATTGACCCAGATTAGTCAACAACCCTAATTAATTAACCAAAATTAAAAAACCATTGACAAAATGCATGTGCCGAAAAAAGACTAAAAATGGACACAAAAAACTCAATTTTTTTTTAGGGTAACTGTCCTCAAACCCCTACATAGGGGGGATCCTGACCTCTTGAAAACCCCCTAGACATGGGGGATGCACCCCCCTGTGACCCCCTGATAAGGGGGTGGGGGCGGGGGGGATAATTCCACCCCTTCTAACCCCCCCCCCCCACACCCAACGCAAAACATACATCAACTCTAATCGTGCAAAGAATATAACACATACCCAATGTCCCTCACTTTGATGTAAAACAAATATTTGGTGGTCTAAATACCCCTGTTGTAAAATTGTAATGCTACAAACTATGGGGTTCAACCAATAGTTTCCCATCATTCTCAACTAAAGGGATGTAACGTTCCCTAGCCCAGCTGCGGTCCATTACGTGCAAAAATAATGTTAACTAATTTCCTATAGCTTATAAACTATGAATTACATACATATTCAACTATTATCCGATTCCATTTAGTAAATGCATCTACAACATTTTAAAACAAACATGAATGAAACTAATAACTCACACAACAATTAAACACCTAAAATAATATAGCAACAAGATAAAACACTTATCTTTTAATTCAGTTGTGCAATCAGCTGCTTGGGACGAACATTCCACCCAACCATAGAATTTTTGTTCCAAATCTCAACAGAAAGTAACCACCAAACTGGGGATATAAATCCACAAAAGAGGGTGGTCTCGCACGATCCACTCACAACCTAAAAAACCCACAAACCAATGGTATTCTCCTACACCTATCCCGATTTTCCACCATCTCTCTTTCTCTCAACCTTCCCAACGAAGGAGTGTACCCCTTCAATGATATCAGTCTCTTAGGCATCCCATTCATTTATCAGGGCCTCTTTGGCACATGTAACCATGAATCTCTCTGTTGGGAAAATAAAGGGAACTCACTGCCAGGATTACCAGCAAACAACAACAAACAAAAACAAACACTTGTTTTTATAGTGCAACTCACATATTATTTCACTCTTCAGGAATGACAACTTGGCTCCTTAGTATTCTACTCCAAAAATGCTCCATCATGATCCAGAATTTTCCCTCCAGGGTTGTTCTAGCTCCAAGCTCTTCTGTTATGCTCTCTACTTGTTATTCATGCCAAAAACTTGAATGTCTAAAACAACTATCACTGCCCATACAAATTTCATCCCTTTTTCTTGATTGCTTGCATCACATACTTCCCCAAGCTAATTGTACTCAACCCCCATGCTTCCAATAACTATGGGATGTGACTTCTCACAACCACCCTCTTGCATGCATTCAATGATTGGCTTTGGGGACAACTCAATCATAAAATACAGTTTAGTACATAATGATAATAAAAATTAAAGAATGTAGGTGGAATTAATAGACATGGGTAATAGCTCTTGGACCCCTCTCTTAGACATTCTTTTAGACCCTCCCCTCTCTTGTGGATTAATTCACCCCCCCATCTTTGTCCATATCCCCCAACAACTGGCATCCCATTTTATTATTAAAACTTAAAAATACAATTCACATGTACATCACTTGGTCGTAGACACACACTATATCTACATTAATCATTAATTAAATTGGGTATTATAGTGGGGATGTTACAAGGGATCCGTCAAATGTAGTGAATATCATTATAAGACAACCCTGCTTGCAAGGAGAAATCTATATAGGACCAAAAAGGTTTGATGACATCCCAAATATTCCAATAAATTTGATTTGAGTAGAGGTAGTAAGCAAAGTCTAAAGCAAGTTTCCCTAATAAGAATGCTTTCCTAGAGAAGTCCTTTAACTAATGTTATTTATAAGAACAACTTTCCAAGCCTCCTTTATATTCGTGGGCCATATGACCCATTTGGCATATAGAGCTTGGTATTGAATATACGTCTTGACAATTCCAAAGCATCGATATTCTCTTGGAGTGTAGCATAAATACAATAGACAATATGGAGTCATTTTCCTTGAATTATTATCTTATAAAACATTCTCAAGGGCCTTTTCCAAAAAATGATAAGCTAGTTTAGAGGGAACCCAACATGATGAATAGTAGACATGGTGAAAACCAAAACTTTGGTGTACATATGAAACTTGCTAAAACCATAGGCCTGGTAACCCATTTATGATTTCTTTTTCTCAATTATTTACACTATACCTCCCATAGGTCCTTAGCAAAATCATGAAAGTCAAAGGGGATACCTATAAACTTGAAAATCTAGCCCAACTATATTTAGGACCAATCTTTAGTTAGAAATCCATTTGACATTTTCGTTGATTTTTTATCCATTGAATGTTTAATCTTGATGCTAAGAAGAAGGTATCCATACATTCCATCATGTTATCCCAAGAGGTTTGGTCATCTAAGATGGTAAGGAAGGAATAATCAACAAAATGACCATTCACCCACTAGCACAATTCAGAATCAAGGAAGTGGATTCCCTCAATGAGAGCAATTCCTACCTTATTGTAAAACAAATATTCTAGATCTTATGCAACTATTACAT
The DNA here is from genome assembly GCA_009831015.1 of Picea engelmannii. NCBI lineage: Eukaryota > Viridiplantae > Streptophyta > Pinopsida > Pinales > Pinaceae > Picea > Picea engelmannii. The sequence continues at coordinate 331,100 of ML776976.1, forward strand.
ACAAGGCTAGAGTAACCTAGCAATCTTGTTTGATAGAGAGAAACATGCCAACCTCCTTAGACTTGCATACACCAATGGATAAACAAGAAGAATCGTTAATGAAGAATGTATCAATTCTACTAGTAATGTAGGGAACAAATCCTAAGGCCTTCACCATAGTAAGGATAAATTCCCATTTAAATAAGTGATAGGCATTTTCAAAATCTATCTTAATGAAAAGAGAATTAAGGACCAAGGCACATGCCCATTCCATGCATTCTGGCATATAACAATAACATTATCCATGATGTATCAACCTCAAATGAATCATGTATGCTCCTATGTACTTATTCTGGTAAATATATGATTTATGAACAAATACAAAGTCTTGGACAAGATATTGTATGAAGTATTAAGAAAAGTGACATGCCTCTAGTTTGTGGTCATGTTGGAGAATAATGATGAAGAGGAAATGGAGACATCTATACAAAGAGATGAGGAAGAAATTGTGAACTTAAAAGAGCAGGAAAAATATGTAGAAATTATGAACAACTGTGAGAGGTTTGAAATATCTATTCATTCATTGACAAGTTTGTCATCACCCCAAACCATTAAGATTGCAGGATACATTAAGAAGAAAATGTTCATAGTGCTTATTGACTTAAGAAGAAAATGTTCATAGTGTTTATTGACTCAGTAAGTACCCATAACTTCATTAATAAAATATGAGTAAAGAGTCGCAATTGATTTGTATATCCAATGGAAAATTTTCAAGTTTTGGTTGCTAATGGGGGTAGTATTTATTTTGGAGGAAAACACCACAATATTAAACATAGTATGGGAGAACACAAATTAGAATCCTGATGAATTCCATTCCCATTGGAGGTGTAGATGTTGTCTAGGGATTCAATGGTTGAAAAATTAGGTACAATTTATACAAATTATAAGGAATTATTCATGAGATTTGAATCAAAAGGAATTGAACATGAACTCAAATGGTTAAAATATGCACCTTCTCCGGTCATCATCTCTCATAGAATGAAAAATATCCTAAAAATGGTAGTAGGGCAGTTGTGGTTAGAATTTATTCTATGGAAGTAAATCAAGAAGATGATAATATTCTATAGGAATCAAAATGCACATTGGAAAAACACCATAAGGTCTTCCAAGAAATTCCTAAAGGGATACCCCCATCTAGAGGTCATGAACATCAAATTGAACTAATTCTTGGAAGTACTCCTCCTAATAAAAGGACTTATAGATATCCTCATAAAAAAAATGGGATATTGAGAAAATGAAACAAGACATCTGGATTCAGGTATTATTCAATGAAGAAGGAGTTTATTTTCAGCTCTAGTAGTTATGGTGAGAATAAAAGATAATTCTTGGAGGATGTGTCCTGATTATAAAGATCTAAACAAATCACCATCAAGGATAAATTCCATATTCCAAATATTTATGAGATATTAGATGAGCTTCATGGAGTGGCTTATTTTACAATATTAGATCTTAAATCACGATACCACCAAATCATATTACAAAAATAAGGCATTCCTAAAACAACTTCCAGAACACATGAAGGGAACTATGTGTTCTTGGTCATGCCTTTTGGGTTAATTAATGCTCCTTCTACTTTTCAAATCCTTGTGAGCACAATTTTTTGACCCCATCTTAGAAATTTTGTGTTGATTTTCTTTGATGATATACTTATCTATAGAAAATCATGGGAAGACCACATTAAATATATGGATAAAGTCCTACAAATTTTGGAGAACAATCAATTATATGTAAAAATATCCAAATGTTCTTTTGGGAAACAAGAAGTAGAATAATTGGGCTATATTGTTTCAAGGGAAGGTGTTAAGGTGGACCCTCAAAAGATTCAAGCTATTACAAAATGGCCTATTCCTAATAACATCAAGAGTCTTAGAGGATTTTTGGGTCTTACAGGATATTATCGAAAATTTATTAAGAATTATGCATGCATTACATGCCCACACACATATCTTTTTAAGAAAAAAATCATTTGTATAGACAGAAGAGGATGCCTTGACATTCTCACTCTTAAAGGATGACATGTGTTCTACACCAGTATTAACAACACCCGATTTTGGTAAAACATTCATAGTTGAATGTGATGCATGAGGACAAGGAATGGGAGTAATATTGATTCAATGAGGGAGACCATTGGCCTTTCAAAGTAAACAATTCAAGGGAAATGACTTGGTGAAATCCACATATGAAAAAGAAATGACAACAATTTTACATGAAATAAAAAATGGCGACAATATATCATTAGGAGGCATTTTAAAGTCAAGGTAGACCATGATAGCTTAAAGAAACTTTTGGAGCAAATATTGTCATCAAAAGAGCAACAAAAATGGGTAGCAAAAATGCAAGGGCTTGATTTTGAAATAATCTACAAAATGGGGAAGGACAATGTGGACATAGACACCCTTTCCAGAATAGAAGAAGCCTCAAGTTTGTATTCCATTAGATATTCCATTCCTTTGTGGTTGGAAGAATCTCTCCATGAATGGAAAAATGACAATAGTACAAGATGCAAAATACATTGTATAAAGGAAGGGTTGAACTCTATGGAACATTTGGAGTGGAAGAGAGATATTCTCTGGTACAAGGGTAGAATATTTGTATGCCCTCAATCACAGTTGAAGAAACAAATATTAAGGGAGTCTCATGACTCTTTGGTGGTAGGACATTCATGGTTCCTCAAAACATATCAAAGGGTAAATAAATATTACTTTTAGGAAGGAATGAAGAAAGACATTAAAAAAATTGTAAGAGAATGTCAGGTTTTCCAAAGAGATAAAGGAGAAACAAAAATAACTCTAGGGTTACTTCAACCTTTACACATGCCTAATAAAAACTGGGAAGATATATCAATGGATTCTATTATAGGTTTACCAAAATCAGAAGGTAAGGATGCCATATTTATGGTCGTGGATAGACTCACAAAATATGCACATTTTTGTGGAATTCAAAGTACATATACAGAATGTTAGGTGGAAAAAGTGTTCATGATGGAAATTCATAGACTTTATGGATTTCCTAAAGTAATAGTAAGTGACAGAGATCCAAAATTCACAGGAAAGTTTTGGAAATAATTATGGAAGATGAGTGGAATAACACTAGCTATTAGATCAATATATTATCCATAAATAGATGGTCAAACATAAATAGTTAACAAATGTTTAGAAATTTATCTACATTGCTATTCTTTCGACAAACAATCTCAATGGGTGAAGTGGCTTCCTCTAGCAGAATGGTGGTATAATACCACCTATCACACATCTACTAAGTTTTCCCCATTTGAATCCCTTTATGGATATCTAGCTCCTAATATCTCATACTTTTTGGAGGACCATTCCAAAGTGGAGGCAATAGAGTCACATATGGAAAAGACTAAAGAAACCTTGACTATTCTTAAGGAAAAAATTCAAATGGTATAACACGGGATGAAGTAGCAAGCATATCAACATCAAAGTGAAAGACAATTTTAGGAGGGTGATTGGGTATTTTTGAGACTGTAACCTTATAAGTGATATACTCTCAAATAGAAGAAGAATACAAAATTAACTCCAAAATCTTATGTCTCTACAAGAATATTTGAAATATTGGACAAGTGGCGTATGAGTTAGATTTTCCTTCTTCTCACATTCATAAGGGTTTTCATGTATCTCGCCTAAAAAGTGTTTTGGGACAAACTATGTCAGTGCAAACAAAAAATACAGAATTAGATGAAGAAGGGAAGTTGATTATTCAATAAAAAATAGTTATAGATAGTCGTTCTATATCTCTACGAAATAGAACCATTATGGAGTACCTAATCAAGTGGAATATTATGCCTCTAGTAGAAGCTACATGGGAAAATGAGCAGTTCATGAAGAAACACCCTCCATTACAAGGTTTGAGGGAAAAGATTTTTAAAAGAGAGGGGCTATGTTGATGCCCCTAAGGCCCTATGTTAAGGCCCTAAAACTCATTTATTATTAGTTTATTAGTTATGATTAGGTTGCCTTTGTAGTAGGTTACATCATACTCACTTTATCTCCTATTTATAATAAAGAAGAATCATTTGTATACACATATCATCTTGTATTGGTGAAGTAACATAATAAAAAATAATGCAAGAAGGAGTTATTGAAACATAAGAAGAGTACATAGATAATATAATCTTGATGATGTTTTTGTTGTAGTTAATGAGTCCCATTTTTGACATATTTTGACTATATTTTTGTTCTCCTCATCTACCTTTTTTCCCCACTTAACTTAACAATGAATGAGCTAAGGTTTAAGTGTAACAAGGTAATTAAAAGGGGTTTGCTCGAGTTTTCTTTGATTATTGTTAAACTTAAAAAGTAATCATATATCACAAAGATTTTTCCTATGTACTAATGGTTCCTTGTTCCAAGGGTTGTGAAGATATGCACATGACTACCATGGACCACCATTAACTGCACAACATGTTGTGGAATGAGTAGAAGGATGTTATAAATTCATATGTGGTATATGGATAATGGCTGACCATATTACATTTTAAAGATTCTTCACTTCAAGCATTCGGTTAACATCTCAATGCCACAAATCGAGGAAACCTAATCCTAGCAATTTGAAGGATGATATGCAGATACACTAGTGACCAAGCCACCTCGACATGTTCCCATTCATCTCAAACACGTTTCAAAAGATACTATTAACAAATTTAATATAAAACATGCCTTGAACTATGTAAGTAAAGGGGAAACACTTGTATTAGAGAGGACGATTTACAAGATAGAAGTTGGTGATTTCTGGAACAAAATGGAGAGCCTTTAAAATTATGTTCTACAGATTCTACTGTGAGACTGTTTTACATTGTAATTTAAGTTTGTTGTCATAGTAGATACCAACACCCTATTTTCTAGAGGGGCCCACTCTAGAGAACTTGAGTTGTGGATTTGTCGATAGATTTTTTTTATGATTTGCTAGAGAACATGTTTATTTCAATTCTACAACCTAGCAATTTAATTTTTGCAATTTCATTTCATATTCAACATTTATGATTTCTATAGTTTAATCTTTACATTCAAGATACATTCAAGGTATCAGTGGATAAATTCTCCTAAACTTCACCAACACTAGATACTTTGAAAAACTGAATGAGATGCTGACCACACAAAGATTTCCCCTTTTGTCAGAAAGGTGTTCATTGATGTATTAGGATATCCAATAGGTAGAGTAAATCCACCATGTAGCTGGTCTCTGTAGAAGTTAGTCCCTAAACTTTTTGATCTTTTTGTGTTTACTTTATGTTGTGTGCTTACTTTCCCACAAGTGTGGTGTGTTTTCATTTCCACAATAACAATTTCCTTTCATAATTTAGCAATATAATTTTTCATTCCATACAAGCATATTAGAACTACCCAATAAGCTGAATAAGACCTCTAGTATTACATATACTGTGCAGGAAACCTTGCAAGCTTACCAGCCATGAGTTGACAATTTAATGATAATCCCTTTAATTAATCTTATTTCCAGTTATAGGGTAATTAAATAACTCATAATTTTGTTAACATTGCAGGGGAGGTGTAAAAAGACTTGGGGAAATTTTAGTTAGTTGGAATAGATAACACATGGTAATGGGATGAACCAATATAAGATGGTGAATACCCTATTTTTAAGGTCTCATACTTAGTGTTATGCATTCATATAGATGCATGAGTTAAGTTAGAAATTTGAAAAGGAAGATTCTTGTGGAGCACTAAGAGCCACAAATAGTACTGATCTCTTTTACACGAAGCTTGGAAAGAGGACGAAACAATGGTGATTGAGGATTCCACCAGAGGAAGATTCAAAGAGAGGTTACCTCAAGAAGGTATGTTTTAGGAAATTCATAAGCCTTCCATTATTTTGGCCTGCATTGTAGATCATCTATTCTCAAATCAATCTCTAGATTCTCTGGAACATAGTGTGAAATTTTTTCATAAATAATGAGGTGCTCTGTGGACTTTCTGGAGTTCCCATGGTGGTTATGTTAGGTTATCATCCTATCAATTTCATATTTTAGATGATTGGACACTCTGATTTCCCATGGTGGTTATGTCAGGATCTCATTCTCTCATGCCACAATTTGAACCAACTGTTATAACAAATGACCTTTAACAATTTCTCTTTCATATCTCATCTAACTATGGACTAAATTTTGCACCTTGATTCATCTCCTCTTGTACACTAAAAGAAAAAAGAACATGGGTATATAATCAATATGCATTCATTTTGTTGTGGGAAAAACCTATTGGTACTTTTGGTTGCTAAATTTGAGAGGGAATCAGGTTGCTAAAGAATGTTTCACATGTATATGTTTCAATCTATAAGTCATAGCCACAATCATGCTAATGAACTACCTCTATAACCTTAATCAATATTTTAAAACCTTCATTTAGAGCCCTATACAAGGACACAACTTGTCTCTCGGGACGAAAATGTTTGTGTGATATGTGTTGATACTTAAGGCACTCTTGAGAGAATTATGATTTATTTTGGGCCAATGACTAGCACTATGGAAGTAAAATGAAGGATAAACATATTTTTAAGAGGACATGAAATCCACTCGCATCGAGGTAAGCCCAGGAAAATCACGAGTTTGAATTCCTTGAAATACTAATCAATGACAAAGAATGCATTATGTCATAGTGAGGTCTTATGTGAAAGAGGCATCTCGCTAGGTATCCTTGCGTACAAGTTCCACTCACTTGGTACGATAGGTCATTTCCAACATGAAACTATTGTTGCAAAACACTTATATCTTCTTATGCATTGGTATTGCCACATTGTTGTATTTTGTTTTCTTGTTCAGACATGTATGTGAATAAGATCTAGCATAATGAAGGCATATTGTAAAATTTGCTACAAAATCATCAATGTGTCACAGGTATTCTGAAGGTCATATCACAAGATCCATGAGATGGATATTGGAAATTTTTGGCTGAGGGAGTATTTACATTGTAATAGATACACCCACCAAAAATATAAAATTCCGAGAACATATGTTTAGAAACAGAGTTGGGACACTTAATTTTTGAGAGACCTTGAGAGACCAAATGGATAGATATTTCAAACCTATTTCTAGGGTATAATCTCGTATGAATATAGTTTACAATCCAACTTAAATAATTTTATTTCGACAAATTTATGCCCTAATTACTAACCAACTATCCTAAATCTGCATTGTTGTTTCCTAGACTGTTCATGGGTATACTTGACATATCAATTATACATATCTACAAAAAAATGTTTCTATTGGAGATACCTACATGGACCTACTTTACTTGTGTTAAAGGAAAAATGCTAGTTTTTTTTTTTGTAGGTCAAAGAAGGATAATGGAGATCAATTCATGAACTAGTAGTTTTTGAAGACCAATTTTCATGAAAAAGGCACGATACAAAGAATTTTTGGGATAAACATCAAGAAATTTGTAACTGTCAAGGGAGAAGAGGAGGTCTTCAAGTATAAAATGGTATTTGTAAAGCAACATGTTCATCCAATAGTGGCAAATCAATATTGAAGTAAAATTAAACAAAAAAATATTATGGATTTTCACTGTTAAAATTGGTAAAGAAAACAATCAATATATTATTTATGATTTTCCATGTCAACAAGATACTTATTACATTTCAATGAAGAAAATGTGATCCACATATTATTCTAAACTACAAACCTGAGAGTCATTTGATATGTTTATAGTTCTAAGTTTTGGTCCTTTTTAGAGGATATTATTTTTTTAATTTTGTTGGGAATCTCTAGAGAAATTATAGGATATGCATATTTGAATGGTTAAATTTATATAATTCTAGTGCTTCGGGGGTTTTACAACATGGTAAATTCATTTATGCATTAATAAATGCAATTTAAACAACAAAAAAATTACCATTTCATCCAAATTTATATCATCTAAGGAAAAAAAACTAATAATTTTAGGTTTAAACAGAACTAAAATTAAATAAAAATCCAAAAACAATCATTAATTCGAAATTCACTACATATAGCTTGTCAACACCTCATTTTACATTTCATCAACACTTTCCAACTTTCTTCACCCTGATGTGAAGCATTGAATGCTACTGGTTGCTCGCCAAGACATATTGCCCATGACACATCTCCTCTCTTGCTCATCGCATCTCTTTTAAAATATTTGAAAAGATTTTGCATAAAAATTTTTCACCCTACTGAGCAGCATTGAATGCTACTGGTTGCTGGTTAAGACATATTTCCCATGATGAATTTCCTCATCCTGGGCATACAATCACTTTTAAAATATTTGATTTTTTTTTTTTTTTTTCATCTAACACTTTCCAACTTTTTCACCTTGCTACGCAACATTGAATGCAACACTTTCCAACTTTCTTCACCCTGTTGTGCAACATTGAATGCTACTAGTTGCTAACCAAGACATATTGCCCATGAGGCATCTCCTCGTCCGACCCATCTTGCATCTCTTTTAAAAATTTTGAAAAAGAATTTGCATAAATTTGTCCTCGTTAACGAAGGCACAATTGTTCTTTCATGTAATGGCTGTGTGATCAAACTCAAAATCATGATGATTGTAGACATGCATAAATTTTTCATCTAACACTTTCCAACTTTTTCACCTTGCTACGCAACATTGAATGCAACACTTTCCAAATTTATTCACCTTGTTGTGCAACATTGAATGCTACTGGTTGTTGGCCAAGACGTATTGCCCATGAGGCATCTCCTTTTTCGGGCCATCTTGCATCTCTTTTAAAAAATTTGAAAAAGAATTTTCATAAATTTGTCCTGGTTAACAAAGGCACGATTGTTCTTTCATGTAATGGTTGTGTGATCAAACTCAAAATCCTAGGACAGTAAGCCCCTTTGGGAGACATGCTCCAGTCTCCCAAAGGGGCTTACTGCCTATTTATTAGCCATCCTAAGCCTGATAGGGGAATAAATTAACTTAGGTTTTCCCATCAGTGCCCAGGTCTGTTTTGTCATAACGTTGACTTCTGATCCTAAGTTGAGGACCACATAATCTATTTCATAGTCTCCAATCTGTGCATTAAGGTGCAATTAGTTATTTGTCCTTCTCTTTCTGGATACTTGATGTACTTCTTTATTCAACAGAGGAGCTATCCTACCTATCTCATACTGTCTGATCAAATTTTGTAGTTCTTGTACAACTCTTTCATCCTTAATTAGATTAATGCAAGTACATAAGAATTCCATAATCTTTCTTACCTCTTTTCCTTCTCCAGGTGATGCAGACTGATCAAATGCCAAAGGCATTCCACATTCTCTCACTTCTAGTTGTGTCTTTGATGAAGAAGTCTGATCTCTTCTGAATTCTTTTCTTGCCTCTTCAAATGTCTATTTTTCTTCCCTCAGATCAAACACTTGTGTCTTCTCTGTAGCTCTTCTGACCCTTGATTCTTCTGTAGTCTTTTATGGGGTCAGTCTGTCTTCTCCTGTAACAACACCTCCTCTAGTGATAACAACGACTATGGGATACTCTCTGCGAGGTTCTGCTGAGATTAGTTATACTTGTTGGTTTCCTCCTTGTCTCTCCTGAAGCTTGGCTAACAACACATGGAAATATTCAATGACATGTTCAAATGGGTTTCAATAGCTGCAAGTGGTACAAGGGTTCTGGCAGTCCCTTGCCAAGTGACCTGGCTGTGCACAGTTATAACAAATGACCTGACCTCGACCCATGCCTCCTCCTCATCCTCTTCCTCTAAATCCAACACGAGGGTTGAAGTTTCCTCTTCCTAGAGAGTTAAACTACGTAGCTTTTCCTTCCTGATGTACTTCGCTTTGAATCCTATATGTATCTCTTGATCTTTCGTGTAAGAGGTCATAAGCTCTATAGTCTTTGTCATCATATCCCACAAATTTACAGAATGTGCAGTAAAGGTTTGTAGGTGTCTGGACATATTTTTTCATGTAATATCATTCACCAGGGCGATGTCTATTTCTACATACCTCGCACCAGGTTAGAGTAACCTGCTTCAAAGGGATCAGAGCCCCAGAGGCCAAGTACTCATGAAATAGGGGACAATGCTCCTTATTGTGGCCTTCTGATTTGCATCTGATACACCAGATCTCGTCTCTTTTATCTTTTCCCTTGTCTTTCTTCATATCTTTGAACTGCAGAGATAAGCTAATTAAATGACTCAAAATTTGACTCATACCTGAGCTGGATTCTCCCATAGGGTCTGATTCTAGTTTCATGGTGATCTTCAATGCCTCAGCATGCGAAGCAACCTTCTGTGCATCATAGGAACTTTGATGTGTGGTAGGAGGGAAAAAATGAACCATTCCTTGTTCTGCTCATCTGGAATCTAAAAAATTAATCGGCATGTTAATGTCTTAAACCTCTGATCAAACTCCCAAATAGGTTCAACTACTTTCTGCTTGATTTATTTTAGTTTTGTAATGCATTGTGACTCTGACTTGGGTTTCTTGAATTCTGCACTCAACGCAGTCTTGATCTCATTCAACGGTTTAGGCTGTGCAACTCTGTTAACAAACTTCATGTACCAGATCAGTGCACGGTCTCTCAAGGTAGTACTAAACTGATCTCTCTTAATTGCTTCATCATTGACTTGCTTAATACTTTATATAGCCTCGTATAAGAACCAGTTTTGGTTAGGATCTTCAGATCCATCTCCTCTAAATATAGGTAGCCTCATTTCATCTACCATAGATCTTCCCAGGTTTCTTAACTAAGTATGTACTAAACTGTTGGTACCAATGCTCTTAATGCTCTGGTAACTCTGACTACTCTGGTTACTTAACATTGTTAAAACAACATGATGATTAATAGTACTTACTTCGACAGTCAACTCAGTTCCTAAATTTTTTGACTCTTCTCGGCGAGGTCCTTCAGTCTTCTCTTCCCCTACTCAAGCAGATCCTAACCGTTCCTTGTTCAATAGCTCTTCTTATTCTCCACTATAGAACCCTTCGTCCCATGCTAGTGGTTTGTGGCTATGCTCAAACAAGTTTACTAGAGGAACCTCTATGAAGGTTCTACCACTGTGTGTATGTCCTACCTCTGTGTCATTTTCGCTATCTGAGTTTTTGAACATTATCTCTTCAATCCGACCAATTACTGTATCTTCAAGATGTTCTTCTCATGCAATAGCATCTTGATCTTCAACTTCAAAAAGTGTAAACATTTTCCTCTCGGTCCCTTAAAGAAATACCTCTCTGCTTGGCTATATGAATCTACTCTGTCAATAAAAAACTTGGTAATGTACCCTCCAATGGTGCTATCAAACTAGTGGTCTACTACTCTTGACATGGCGTTATCAACTCTCTTGACCTTCGTGATCAACACCTACCTCCAAACCACAAGTGGTCTAAATATGATCTCAAATTGGGTATCTTCTAGTCTGGCTAACCACTCGTATAGTTCTTTATGAATTCCTCCAAAGAAAATATTGTGTATATTAGTAAAGATATACCTTCCCAACCAATCCTCTATGCTAAGATTAGGGTTCTTATTATGAGCCTCAACAAAGTCCTTTTCTTGTTCTTCTATCCACTTATGAATCTCTGTCTTCAATGGAAATCACCTTGACATTCCCTCAAGAAGATCTCGGTCCTGGCAACAGAACCATTTGTTGGCACAAGGGAAGACCCAGGGTTCAACTCTAACAATGCACCAACAATCCCCAACTATTGGCCCTTTCGGTAACAACTGCAAAGCAGATGCAGTCTCACCCGAAGTAGCGATAGGGGGTAGCAGGACACATGTGTTTACAACCAGAGGAAATGCAAGTGGATTCAAAGGAACAACACACAAAGATCTAGTTATTCATTATCTCCCTTAGGCTTACTGTTCTCAGATATAACACAATGATGCAATAACATAATAATAGAAAGAAAAAGAACACAACATCAATCACACAAAACAACAAGATATATGTGGTTCACGCTCTCCCTAGGGCTACGTCCATAGAACTGTGTTTCTTGATATTAGGTGAAAACATACAGTTCTATCTGCGCACTTAGCTTGCAGATCTCTCTCTCTTTCTCTCCTCCCTGTGCACCCAACTGCAGGGTTGATCTTCGCACCCAGCTAAATATCTTACAATACAGACTCTCTATTTCTCTCCACACAACAATCACAACTATCAACAACCAACATTGATGAACTCTCTTCGAACGAACAATGAATAACCAATGACCCATGAACAACCCATCCTAGGTCCTCTAGTCCTTTATTTATACATTACAATGACAAACATCTAGGTGTCAAAACACTAGATACTAAAACCCTAGGTCTAAAACCCTAGGTCAACTTGACCTGCGTTTTTAGGGCTTCCCCACCCTATCGTTCCTTGTTTCCCACGAGGTGCTCCAAATCACTCGTTGACATCTTATTTCGCTTGTTGAGTTATCCACAATCTATCTTCCTTGCTGATCTGTCATCCTCAATCTTCTTGTTCAACGACTAGCTTTCCCTTACTTCGCTCCTTCTTTTCTGCTTCTTTGACCACTTCGACCCAATATCAGTCAATGTGCCTTCTGGACAATTCATATTTCGCCTTTCTTCCTTAATCTTTTGTTTCTTCCATAACCAAGGGCCAACAATCAGTGATCTTTTTTTCTTCCCAGATCTTTTCACAAATGAACAAATGCTTCTCAGACTCTTCTGCTGCTTCTCCTCGAAATTCTAGTAATCTGATGGTGGGATCGTGTCCTGCCATCGTGAATGATGAACTACTACCTCCGCGCGGTGTAGATACCTGACTAGTGCTACTTGAAATGGCTCCTCCAATTGTTGTTCCTTGTGTAGATGTACTTCCTGTTGTCTGACTTCTTCTGAACTTCAGTTGTCTAAACGGTGGTGTTCTCTTTGGTGTATTAGTCGCACATGGGTTTATGGGTTCCACACTGACATTAATATGGATAGGATGGCTGCCTTCTCTTCCCATTTTTGGACCTCTCGTCTTCCTCTCATATGTTGCAAGAAGGTTTTCCTCAATCTGCTACACAACCGGGAGATCCTCTACCTCTTCCTTATCACTCGCCAAGCCTTCCCTTGTGGCTATGTCTCTCTTCTTGGTATTCACCTTTTATCGGTAGGGTACTCCGCTACACGTCTTTCTAGCTGTTGCCATGATCTTCTTGATCTGGTCGTCCTCCATCATGATTGGGTCCAAGGGTTCCTCCTTCTTGCCCTTATCCTTTATTCCTTCCATTTCTCCTCTTTCTGTCGGTGCTTCCCCACTTCCCCTATGCACGTAGAGAAGTTTAGCTGTCTGACTCCATTGTCATTACACCTTTGTTATATATCAGTATCTTAATAAAAGTATACAGGGATCGAATGTACCTTCCTTGAGGTCCACGTAAAAACTCTTGCTCCGCTGTGCTATACGACTTCGTTGTGTCGACTGCAAAATTTGTTATAAACCCTGCCACAATACTATCAAGCCAAAAGTCTATTGTGCGGGTGAACTTGGTGTTCACCTGTTGTAACTTCTCAATCTGTATCAAGGTCCACTCTAACTATCAGATCTGGTTCGTTGCATGGTTATCCTTCAACCTTAGTATCCACTCCTGCAATAAGTGTGGAAAATCGCAGAAAAAGACTTCATGCAAATCAACAAACACGTATTTGTCCAGATATTTGCAGGGTGTTATTCTAGGGTTTCTATTGTCTTTCTGTGCAAACTCTAGCTCTTTCGTTCTCAACCAGATTTCGATCTCTGATTTTGTGGGATTCTATGGTATCAACATTCCCTTCTAATGGCTCATTGGTCTCTTCCCTAACCCTTTCTTAATCTGCCTCTGACACATTCTCGACTTATCTCCTCTACTCAATCCTCTCCTGTTCCTACCTATGACAACATAACCATTTGTTGGTTATCGCTATTCATTTATACTGTCTGAATTTGTATTGACCCAGGGTTCATGTCTTTTGGGTTTCCAACAAAGCCTCTAAAACTATCGGCCCTCCTGGTGAACCAGAAGGCAACGCAACACACAGAATGCGCTGTGCAGTCTCACCCGAGATAGATTTAATGGGTGGCTATAAGACTCATGTGTTTACAACCTAGGATTGAGCAGGAGATATGGGGTTTGTATTCTAAACCATTTATTATAACTTGTGATTGCAACCCACTGTTATCCATGACTGTGAAGTAAACCTGATAGCTTATTCCCTCAATATCACAACAACATTTAAACAAGAAAGATAATAACTCATTCATTCAACGTAATAATAACTACTGAAGATAGGAAATATATATGTTCATTCGTCACACAACACATATATTACCGTGGTTCACCCCCTCCTGGTCTACGTACACAAATATTTGGCTCTTGGCTCTTTATTATGATGGTTCTTTGTATCCAACGTCGCGCGCTTACAACCCTTCTCAGTCGGGTAAGATCTATATGAGGAGGACTAGATTGCACTAGGCTCCACAACCTACGATATAACCCTCAAGATCTACCCTCCTTTTTCTCCTCTAGCTCAACATCTTATACAAAATAGATCATACAACAAAACATTACCTATCGTATTGATCCAGTTGGATATCAGTGGCCACCCACCTTTTCCAAATGGCTCAAAACAGTTTTCTGGCCATTTTGGCAATTTACTATTTTTAGCAGGTTTTAACTTCTGGGGCCATTTTGAGGGTCCAAATGAAGGTTTTTCGAGATCGAGGTTCTCAATGATAGCCAAAGGCATGCTTGAGCCCCCGAAATGAATCTCCTCTACAATACCTTTCCAACGAGCTATCACACGCCTAAAACGGAGATCGTATGCAAAAGTTACGACCCCGGGAAGTTGATGTACTCACTTACCCAAACGGGGCCCACATGACTTTTGGCGCTTCATCTCCTAGGGTTAGGTTTTTGGATGTCCAGTACTTTTGGCATTCCCGTTTATTGTAAAAAGGCCTTCAGAGCCTCATTGTAATCATCTTCTTGCGAATGTGAGTAGCCGTCACATCTCTTCTCAGAGATAAGCTGCCACCATTCTAGCGAGTCTTTCACTCTGTATTTTTACAGTCTCTATACATTTCTCTGATTAATAGAAATCGTGTATTACTGTATATCTGTGTTTATGGTTGCATCTCTGATACATTTCTGTTAT